>OX418220.1:39555872-39919594 GCA_948455865.1 Conomelus anceps | reverse complement strand
AAATTTCTGTCATTCCAAACTTGGAGCACATCCAAACAGCTCACAGTTTCATTTATAGCTAATTGTCTTGGAAAACTTCACATTTCCTTTATGTTCGTCGCCCTAATGCTTAATTTGTGGAGCAATGCATTGGCTGACACCCAAACGTTTCCAATTCTATGAACGAGCTGTGATCGTTTTTTCAGCTTCTTCCTATGCTATTGAACCTGAAAGAATGATCCAGTCTTTTGATTTCAAGTCAATATTTCATTTTGTGGACAACATTTATAAAATTCTAGTATACTCCAGCAAGAAGGTGAAGAAAAGCCATCATAGGTTCTAGGTGCAAACGAGCATATCATACTGAAACAAATGGGCAATAGCTGAACAAGTAAATTCCAAGAATTCCAGATCAGAAGACAGGGTGATTTTGGACCTCCCCCCCCCCCCCCAAGAACTTCAATGACACAGTCTGCGTCATAACTCCCCCCCCCCCTGTGGACACCCCTGCAGAAGATCATCTTGATTAGTGCGGGACAAACCAATTAAATTACCTAGTCCTTGTCAGATGGTTGACGGTCACCTAAGTTTTGAAATGGAGGGGAAAAATTTGGTGGATAACAAGAAGCCTCTGAAGATTCTTAAATGAGCAGTAAGAAAAGGTTTTTGTAATACATAATTAAAACAATCTGTTAGCACATGCCATAAGATCTACTTTTTAAAAGGTACATAAACTAGTGACCCCACGGGCTGGAGAACTCGCTCACAACTACTTATGATTTTAAAATCCGTAACTTATTCACAGTTATTTTAAAAGATCTAAGCCAAAGACGATAATTTTGGATATATGCTACTGGAATATGTAATGTTATAGAAACTATTACCGCAGGATTCCAGCAGCCAACTAATAACCATAATATTATCCTACTCATAGCTCAATAACCTTCTCACAAGGTATTGCAGTATGTATAATTGAAGTGCTTGAATAATTAAAAATAAAGATGAATACACCATCATTTTTGATTTACATAACTTACATAAATATACAAATACTCTATATAAAGTAAACAATCAACATTTCACCAAAATTAAGAAATTGTCTAATTTATATTTGTGATAAATGCATAAAATTATGCCACAAGCTACAGCATATTTAAGTTCATCTTCCAAACGCGACCAAATGTTATCAAAAATAGTCGCATTTATGCATTAACAAATTAGAAAAAACTGATTTCAGAAAAATAACCACTTGGTCTAAACTTTAGTTTTTCATTCAGTTTTCGTACAGAGAAAGTGCAACTAATAAAAGTGAAGAGTGAGAAATCTCTAAAGTAAATTATGTTTTTTCAAACCTTTATGGATCAGATGGAAGTATAACACACATTATCGCACAATCATCCATTCACAATATTATGACACAAGCGACAGAAAATTCAAGTTCATTTTGCAAACGCGACCAAACGCTATAAAAAACCGCACACTTCCAGATCCAGCTCGTTACTATTAGTTTTACATGCTAAAATAAATTGGATTATTGAACAGATGACAATAATAGTTTGATTAATTACAGCTGGTAAACTTTAGAGACTATTCGTTCTATTTTCTTCAACATTATTATTATTACATTATTAATTATTTTTCACATGAAATTTTAATATTATTTTTTTATTCTAAATATTATTATATCTTAACTACATGATAATTCATTACTAAAAATGAACAAGTTTTAATTTTAACTAAAAATTAATTCATTCAAACCATCTCATGAAAAACAAATAATAGAAACGAAGAAAACATTTTTCAAACATATGGAAATTTAAAGCTTGAATAATCTGTAAAATCAGCTGCTTATTTGCCTTGTCAATCATCGAACGAGCGAAGTCCTATATGAAAAAGTTGTGCTACAGGGTTAAAATTGGCCAAACATGAAAAAGTGCAAGATTGTCCTTTTATTTCGCTTCAAAAAGGATGAAGGAGTCGGTTAATTATATTGGCCAACGAACTTGACCTGTCTAAAGATACCAAGAATCTGTGCTTCAAATTTGAAGTTTATTGATAAAGGCGTTCAAAAGTTATCGTGGAACATACAAACAAACACAACGCCTCGAGCCTCAAGTCAAAAGGAAGAACTCGCTTCGCTCGTTCAACTAGTGAGCCCAACGAGCTAGAGAACTCGCTTGCAAACAACTAATTTTGGAAAGGGAAACTCATTTGCGAAGCTTATCGTAGGGGAAGGTGGTAACGAAAAACGGCTGTTTCGAAAATAATGATTTAGATAAAATCCACAAGTCATCTATCACTTGAAGTTCAATTTCATTGTTGCTCACATACACACATTTATTTTCCACAAAAAAGACTTACCGTACTCATATGCCTATATATCAGGGCAATGGAATTAGCATATCAGCTTATAGAGATCCTATAAAAAACCTGATCGCATTTATTCAACATGAAAAAGTCTATTTAAATTTATTGAATGCTGACTACAGCTGATGATAGCTCAAAATATATTTTGAAATCTATTGCGAATTCCATATGGTGATAACAACTATTTTCTTAAATATAGTATTATATAGATATATTAATGAAGGGGTGGGAACCTATCCTTTTGTTTCGCCTCAAAAAGGATGAAGGAGTGGGTCAATTTCATTGGCAAACGAACTTGACCTGTCTAAAGATACCAAGAATCTGTGATCCAAATTTGAAGTTGATTGATAAAGGCGTTTGAAAGTTATTGTGGAACATACAAACAAACACACAACGCCTCGAGCCTCAAGTTAAAAGGAAGAACTCGCTTCGCTCGTTCAATAACAAATTTCTCTTTTAAGGACGATGAGATAAAAATGCGATAAAAATTTCATGTCAGAATGATCTGGAAAAGTGAAGGCGGTTTCATCAAAAGCAGATAGCGGAATAACGATATTTGTGTAATTTTCTAGGAGAATCAACTTGGAAATTTTGTTTTAAGAGAGGCTCCAAAATGCTTGATGATTTCAAAGAAAGTCATTGTGGACATTCAATAAAATTCATCATTTTGATTAAATTGAATTTCTAAACTTTTTCAATTTATTTAAAAAAATCGAATTTATTTATACATTTTTTATTAGTATTTCATTGATTACAATGAAAGTAAAATGTAATTCTTTATAGCATAAGTACCATTCAAAAATTACATTATTTTCAATAGCTTCAAACTATTAAAATTTTATGAAATCTGAAAACTTTTGAATTAGGATTCTATATGAAAAAGTTGAAATGGCTATGAGTTCTTAAAGTGAAAAGTTGAAGCAGCTTTCTGTAAAATTTAACAACCTGAATTTATTGAATGCCTTGAAACTGAGACTACAGGGATCAATTTTCGTTAGTTTAATTACATTACACACCAGTATATTTATAAGACAGTGTGTTCAGTGAGTCCTCGAGTAACTTGATACTGAGGTTGTTCCAGGGACAAGTTTATTTCTAGTTTCAGAACATAACGTAGAACTTAACTCTCGACCACCTGGGTCTCTTATGCATCATTTATGCGGTCGCAGATACAAGCGTTGTCCTGTCCGTATTTTATTACACTATAGGAAAAATTAAAACAACAGACAAATAATAGAAATCATTAGAATTCCAAAATTTCTTTTATTTTTCTTCATAGCAACAGTATATTCCTATTCTATCCCAGGGATTCTTCAAGATGAAATAAATTAGAAAAGTTGAAAATAATGTATTATTTCTATCAATATGAGTGGATAATAATTATGGATTTAAGTTTATCGTGAGTTGGTTGATTGATGACATGGGTCAACCCATGATAGCCGTAAGCCGTAGCTGGAATCTGTTCAATCAGATAGAGATAAGCTGCGTTCTCCTAGGCACTCTTTGGAAGTGTGACCGATTAGATTGGCCAGCAAAAAGACTGTTCTCTGCTGGAAAATCACTTCCCGGTGGTTCGGAACCCACCTAAAACTGAAGGTCCAGCTCATCAATCACCATCATCCAACTCATTACACACGCACAGATATCAGACATATGTGGGCTTCATCCTAAAAAAAAAACATTTTAGTCAAACTTTTATTTCGGTTTTGTGATATTCGCTCTCTGAGATTTTTTGCAAATTAAGTTGTTCAATGCGTATTTCATCAAGGAAAGCTTAGAATGGAAACAAGCTTGAGTGAATTATAAAAATAAACCTAACTCTTATCTTCTCAGCAATCATAAATTTATCATTGATTACTATAATGATAGTTTTTTCTTGCTTTCTTTACAGCAATGGATCGCTTTGGTACAGATCATTATTTTAGGTTCGTCTTCTGTGAATTCCACTTGCCCGCTCTTTCTGCCAATATTTCTTCAAATTATCGGATCTCGCTTTTCCTGTTCATCCGTCAACTGTACATTCCTTGTCACTCTGTCCATTCTGAAAGATTTCAAGCCCAAACTTTTCTTTATCTTCCCCTTATCTGTTGCATCCTCAATTCTCAATCCGATTTCCGCAAGATCCTCTTTGATTCCAAGACTTTACGCTGAGTGCTCTGGTTACAAGTTGTTTCAGTAACCTATTCAGCGGCATTCTCAATATGTGTAGAAAGTGGGAAATTCGACGCTTTTTCATAACACTGATAATTGGCTATGCGAACTGATAAACGGTTTCGTTAGTTGGGATTTTCCATACACCATCTTTTTATGTAATTATTATTAATGCATTTCCTAATAATCCTACGTTCCGTTTCAATTGTCTTGTCACTTTTTCCTTCGTTTTTTTTTATTCGTATAAGCGTTTCACTGGCATAGACAGCCTCTGGTAGAACAACGGTTTTGCAGTGCCTTATCTTCGCATTTGTTGAGAGGCATTTTTTGTTGTATGTAATACATAATATAATTGAATAATATATAATGTAATTATATACGATGACCGTTTTTTTAGGCCGTGAATAAAAGAGCAGTGATGGAAAAAACATTTTGTATTACCAAAATGAATGTGAATCAATAAGTACAACGCAGAAATCTAGCCGCGCATGTAACGGAAGTTTTAATTGACAAAGAAGCCAGTTTAGGATGCTGCAAGTCAAGCTGCAACGTTGTCTCTAATCCCAAGCTTTATAGCAAAACATTCAAAGAGAAGTTTCGCTCGTCACACCCAAAGGATTTCTAATATTCTCCAGGTACTTTGTAACCACTGTTTTGAAACGAAGAAGACATCAGCACTCGTTGAAAAGTGACTGGTACACTTTTTCAATTTTCATCTCCGTATTTAATGGTTGCACGAATAGGAAAAACTATGCTGATTTTTTCTCGAGAGTGAGAAGCATTTTTTTGGGTTTTGACATTGGAAACACTAACAATTCAAAGGAAACTCACCAACGACGAGAGAATTTTATACCTTTTTTTATCTTTACAACTCCATTGACCCAGTTCTCGTGCTTTGGTCAAAGGCAGCTGGAAACGGAAGTGGAAAAAGAAGAAAAGAAAAGAAGGCTGATTTTCTGGGCTTATTTACTTCAGCGGAAACATTCCTTTGGGACAGAACTCTCATTGGCTACTGAAATACTCAGCTTTGGAACTAGACGCTTTTCTTGGCCAACAGCGACCCTTCCCTTCAGTTATCATTTTCCCTCCTCACCAACCTTCCCAAACACACACGCGCGCGCACACACGCACTTCCTCTTTCACACTCTCTCGATCTATCTCTCTCAGAATGATATCTTGTGAAAGGGAGTAATCAAGTAAGCTTCACCGACAGAGTAAACTTCTCAGTTAACACTTGCGGTTCTCGAGAGCAGAAGTTATGATCTGCGTTGTAAGTTGTCAGACATATAACTCAATTGTCTTCGAATTGAATTAAACAATTAAAACAATGTAGCACACCCTACACACCCCACAATGAAGCCACCTATATTTGTAATTGTATGTTATTGTTATTTTTGCTATTGTTTTTTTTTTGTAATTTGTGTATGTTTTTGGTGTGTTAAATAAATTGAAATTGAAATGTGTTTCTGTGTCTGTGGTGTTGAGTTTGAATCAGTGTTGGCCTATTTTCAGCCTGTATTATGCCTGTTATTTGGTCTTACGTTTAAAACTCGCCTATTTCAAAAGAAGTAAACTATTTGCTTAAAACAACTGGAATGCATTTTTAAACAAATAAACTATTGGTTAGAATAGACACAAAATGATTATGAGTTAAAAGAATTTCGATCCTTGGTTTTTCATATCCCCGAACTTTGACGGTATTTTGAGATTTTCGAGAAGAACGATGATTTTCGACTGAAAACGAATTTCTTGAAAACAAATGTTACATTTCCAGAAAAATCAACAAAAACCGTGAATTGCAACGGTATTTTTTTATTAAAACGGTAATTTTTCGATTCCTATTAGATGTTTCCTTTGAATGTGATTGTATTTATTGGGTTCCTACAGAAATAACGGTAGTTTTCGACTGAGAGCGAAAAGTTTCTTCCGTACTTTTTGTGCAAAAAGTAAAGGAATTACGTGAGTGTAACAGTAGTCTACTTCTATTCTTCTTCATTATAACAGTTGTTTACGCTATATAGCAATGTATTTATGAATTGTAACAGTATTTTGCTAGCATATTCGATGATAAAATTGGTTTTTGATTAAAACTACAAATTTCTTGAAAAATCAGGGTTCTTTGCAGGCAAAATCAATGATAAAAGTAAGCTGTGCCGGTACTTAACGATTTATAGAGTTTGTTTTCAATTCATAGTAGATGCATCCACAAATTGTAACTTTATTTTGCGAGTTTGTTCGATAAAATGTAGTTTCGAATGCTAGAAGCCATTCACATTTCGTATCTATCTATACAAATAAAATTAGAGTTTTGTCTGTACATTTATCAGAATTATATCTTTCTTGGTTATTTTCACGTTTTATACATTAAAGAAGCCAAAACAAGTCTTATCTCAATTTCTGTCTGTCTGTCACGGCCTCGAAGGCATTTTACGCGGCCTTCTCCTGAAAAACGAGAGCATCGATCAGGATTTGAGTTATTTATCCGTATTGAAAACCTTTTTGACAATGTCTTTAGCTATAAAAAACTAAATTAACTTTTTTTTAACAGAACAATAAACGTTCAAAAACCAAGTATTATGCGATTTTGTATACATTTCTTCTAAGTTTTATTACCACATAAGAACAAAATTTGTTCTTATGTGGTAATAAAACTATAATGCTAAATTATATAATGATTTAATCATGTAATTTATCATGATATATCAATCAGCTGTTCTCAAATATTCTCTCTGATAACTGTCACTGAATTGTTTACGTTCTAAGTTGTTTACTAAGCTGCTAACAACTTCATGATCGTTGCTATCAAAAAAGCCGAAACATATTTAGTCTTATTTCTAAACATAATCCGTACGAAGGACGGGCACAATAGCTAGTTTGAGAATAAAACAGCTCCAACAAATCCTACTACTTTTTTCAAATTCTCACTACAAAATTTTCAAATTGCTCCGCTTGCTATACCTCTTGAAATATAACAACTTTTTATTGTACAATTATAGTCTATGAATGTTCATAGCGCCTTTATAAAGTTACCTATGATAATATAAGCAATCAAGATTCAGTCGCTTTCAAGACCATATAGGTGGCCAAAGAAACGCAGTTCAGCTGGAAAAGGGTCGGCACCTGGAAACCGATAAATAGAAGAGGTTGTTCCGCATATTTCCCCGCTGAGCATTTTCCATATTTTCCGAGAAAGAAAGGATTAGGGAGGATGGAAGAACGGGTTGAGAGGGAATGGAGCTGTTATCTTTGTTTATGTGATAAGAGCTAGCATTTCGGTTGAGGCATCGTTTGCACCGGTAGCCCGCAAATACTGAGAGAGAGAGAGAATGAGAGTGATTGAGTGTGTGGGTGAGTGTGTGAGAGCGAGTGATCGAGCGGGAATGATAGAGTGCGAGTGAGAGCAGGAAGGAAAATGTAAACACTGCAGTGAGAAGGAAGTGCTCGTTGGTTGGTACACATCACCATCCCGGTAAATCCCTCCACTCAGTCTTATCTCTCTCCATACGAGACTCTTCAATCCAATTTTCAAGCCATAAAAGTAAACGCTGAAAATGGTGCAGGCATCCCGTTCAGAACGCGAATAAACGCTATACACATACAAGCAAAGTCCTTGCCATTTTATCGGAAGAATTTCACAGTTATTTGAGCTTAAAATTTATTATCTTCGTTTTATCACCAGTCAAATACCAGATTGCGGTTGGATATAATTAGAGAAATTTTGCATGTTTTCATTATTACATAGGCCTACCTGTTCATTCTGCTGTGAGGAACTATATAATCGCTCAATCTCTACTGGGATTGATGAAATTGCTGTAAAAATTTCAACGTTATTTTCCTGATGGATAATATTTTTGATAACGACTGATCTAGTGAATACCCAATCTCTGGGCATGTTCTTTATTGAATACCTTAATTGTAGTAATCTTCGCAAATTTTTACTTTTTAGATTTTTTTGGTAACAATGACTCGTGTAAAAAATAATATTGTCTAGCTCTAGCATACAGACTATGGAAATGGTTGTTGAGCTTTGATTTTATGTATCCTTTTTACAAATTTAACTTTTCTTATCTTTTTACTTCTCATTTCATCATTATATTACCATTGTAACACAGTTCCTAGATGAGACATAAAGAACCGATTATAACTTCAATGTCTTAAGTGTATTCTTTCTCCCATTTTCAGGTTGACGTAAAGGAACGGAAAAGTTAAATTTGCAATTACGGTGCGTATAATTACTGTTCTTATTATTCTTGTTATTTCCAGTCACCATCTTTATTCAAATCACAGTGCATTAATTCTATTAGAATTCCTGTTTTATAATCCGTTACTGTAATGAAATTGTTACGGGTTCTATCACTAAAATAATGCTGGCCATACTTGAACTTAACACTCGCACTTTATTTACACAAATTACTTAAAACACGCACTAATCAGTTATATCACACAAGAAAAACCAATAAGAAATAAACAAATCAATAATGTTCAACTAATTATTAATTTTCTATACCACTGTAGAAAAACTATCACTGTACTAACTGTCATTGCAATCAATAATTTAATAAATAACTATCCAATATACTGTTCAATGTTGTAAAAATAAATGTCAAAAAACTAGTTAAACAATAAAAAAATGGAACACTTACGAAGCACAGTCACATTGAAACGTTTGAATCACACTGAACTGCTTTGGTAAATTTATCGTCCCATATGGATAAATATTTAAAAAAAATTGATGCCTCATTTGCGTGGATTAATCGTATTAATCATTCAAAATTAACATCTCGTGTAATATGAATAATTCTTTTAAAAAATCTAAAAACCTTTACAAGAACATCGCTTTTATAAGTTTTTGTAGCATTCCACGAGAATTTCAAAACCCCCCTAGAGATTAAGACCCATTCACACAGATAATATTGTCTGGAACATTCTAGATGAACATTTGATAGTAAGCAAGAAAGCAAGATGATGGGGAGAGGAGGGGAATAAACAAAAAGAGCCTGTTATCAATTTAAACAGAAGTACTGTTTTGCAGACAGAAACTTTGGTGAGTTGGAAAGTTTGAGTGTGCCCCAGCAGAGTGTTACTGTTGATTTTCTAGGAGTAACTCTGGATAGAAAATTGGACTGGTCAGTGCACACTCAAAAAATATGTTCCAGGGTTAATTCGGCCAATTTCTCTCTGCGAGTGCTCAAAAACACTCTGAGTTTTAAAGCAATGATGGTGGTCTATTATGGTTATCTTTTTCCCTTCCTTAAGTATGGCATAACCCTATGGGGAAGATCTAAATTCTTCATTCAAGTATTTAGATCACAGAAAAAAGCACTGAGAATTATTTTTGGTAAACCCCCTAGATATCCCTGTCGAGAACTTTTCCATAGTGGTAAGATACTCACGCTGCCATCACTGTACATCCTGGAGATCTGTACCTATACTCACAAAAACCTACCGAACTTCACCCGCAATAATGAAATCCATAGGTACAATACAAGGCATTCAGCCTCCCTATCAGTTGCTGCTCACAGAACCGCCATGTTCGAAAAATCACCACAATATATCGGCCCAAAAATATATAATAGGCTCCCTCAGGATATAAGAAACATGGTGGACTTGGGAAAATTCAGAGGACTATTAAAGAGGCTGTTGCTTGGAAGGGCATACTATTCTGTGGATGAATTCCTGCAGGAATGACTCTGGCACTTTCACATACTTTCGACTACTACATTTTTTATTTTTATTCTATGTGTTTTATGTGTATAGTGACTTTCCTTGTTATATGTATTGAGAACCTTCCTAAGGTTGTTCTTTTCTGACTCATCCTCTGTCTGATCACCAGATGTTTAGGATGTAATTATTAATTAAATTAAATTAAATTAATTAATTAAATTAAATTACTATTGACACCATGGGCAGCGCAGAAATATTTTATTTTCTTCCTTGCGTTTCATAACAATATATATACTAATTGATTTTCATTTTTTTTTTTTACAAGATTCATTACTTCTTATGAATCACTCGCATCGCAAAAGAAGATCAATTACACAAAAATCAGTGTACAGAAATGATGTTGAAAGAGTAGCATTTATTTTGCTTTCTTTGTAGTGGCGAAGGTGATATTGTGGAAGGTATCCATAATGAATAAGACGAAATTGTCACAACCACATTTATTAAAAATATTGAGAAACTAGTTTCGGTTGTTATACCATTATCAATCTCAATCAAACTGAGTTTGTTATACCATTATCAATCTCAATCAAACTGAGTTTGACTGAGATTGATAATGGTATAACAACCGAAACTTGTTTCTCAATATTTTTAATAAATGTGGTTGTGACAATTTCGTCTTATTATTCATTTATTTTGCTCTTGTTACAGGAAATTTATCTTGAGTAACTTGTTCTTCAAATTAATATGTGAATAGCATAGGGGATTTACCTCTCCTTCCAACTCAAAGATTTGATGAAAAGAGTTTCGTCTGCAATAAACCAAGCAAAAGCATTAGAGATGTTCAGCTACAACACATGAATAAATCATAAGACTGTGACTAGAAACAAAATCAAGAAATTCATGTTGCACTCTAATAGGATTTAAACGTCACTCAGAAACAAAATAGAAGTTGAGATTACAGTATTAAAATTATACGAATTCTCAGTTGATGTTTTGACTGGCTTTCTGACATTTCGTCTTTTCCTTCATTCCTTTTCGCTAAATTTATAGACAGTAATAATATAAAAGGCAGCTGACTTTTTCACATGGCTGTGATTCATGGAGAGAGTTCGAAATAAAAGAAATGTGTGCACACTGCACACCTTCCATGGCAGCGAATCCTTTATTCAATTTGAATATTCTTTTGCAGATGTAGCTACTAACGTAATATTTCATAGCTACTGTCACCGCAGTTTTAGACTACGTCAAAAATACGGCCAGCAGAAGTGTCGCAAGTTGAATTCAATATTTCACGTGAACGTGTGGATGTACTGAGATGTGATAAAAAATGGCCCACACTTGCTTCCCCGCAGTAGTGACGTGACAAAGCATTACGTACCATTATTTAAAAAAAGCAAGAATGTTGTTACTTTCAGCTGCACACATAACTGTACGATGAATGAAAATTACTTTGGACTTTTTGGTTGCTAATTTTATAATTAAATATTGGTAAGAGCTGTATCGTGATTACCTTGCTAAGCAATCCAATTCGTGCGTGCTTAATTGATAGAAAACTGAATGGCGTCTCCCACCTCCTCACTTATCCCCATCTATTCCCCCCCTTCTAGCTGTGAGGTCAGTCCGTCAGTCGGTCAGTCTTCATCTCAACTTCGCCGTGGAAAGACGTGCACTCGGTCTAATCATAAAAGCTCAAAAGTACGTAATACCTCATGATACTTGAAATATTGGAAATCGCGGTTCTCTGGGTGTTTAAACCTCTTTCTGCTCAAATATTCACCAAATATTATTTATGAATTTCGAAGAAATATGATCATAGACTATATTATAACATTTATAATGTTTTATCGATAGGCTACAATTTTTAGATATTGAAACATCAACATCTTAGAAGACTACCTAGGAAATAAAAATAAAGTACACCTTTTGTGACATGAAGTGAATTAAGTGTTATTCATCTAAAGCCGGTTTTATGCACCGTGTTTCCTATCGTGCGTTAATAAACGCCTTAAAAATGCCTAACATTATTCGTCCACGTGTTTTGAACGCGACAAAAACCGACATTTAAACGCTACAGGTCACGTGACAAAAAACGCGGGTCAGTGCTGGTGTAAATATGATGAAATTCAGAGACCAATAAAAATAAATAGAAGAAAATTTCAAAATGATATTTACTACAGTGAATATGATGATTGTGATCACAGTTTAAATTTTTAAATATCCGAAGTTTTAATAAATTTTGATTTTGGTTGAGCCTAGACCATTTTCCTTTGATCTCACGCCGGGGTATAGGCTACTCGAGCAACAAAAACCGCGCGTTTGTATAAAACCAGACAAACAACTTGCAGTTTTAATACATTTGAACCTTTCCGCGGCAGTATTCAACTCGCACGTTTTAATTACCGGCCGCTTGATCTTTAAAACGCTCTACGACAAAAAACGCGTTTAAAACGCGTGACATGCATAAAACGACACATTTGACTTGATACAATCAACCCTAATGAATAATACAGATGTGAATTCCTTCGGCTAATTCGTTCAGCTGTATTCTCGCCACAATAAGTTATATTAAGTAAAATTTCATTCGGAAATAGAACTCCAGTATTTTGGATTCCCAATTCAGATTCGTACAGAATTGTAGGAATATTGGAGAACGACAGGAAGCGCAACCAATAAACAGAAAATTTGAATTATCAGCTGTTGGCCAAGGTCCAACCACTAAAATATGTTTACCTTCACAGTAAGTAGTTGTGGCAACATCTGTATTATTCATTATGAATATTTACCACAATAACATTATCTCCAATACGAAGAAAAAAATCAACTTTGAATAGTACTGGAGCTCTGGAATCTTAATCGGAAATCTAGAACACTAGAATTCATTTCTACACCCAAAGAACTTCTATTGGAATATAACAACTTCCAACTTCAACATGAAGAGAACGAGATAAACGTAGAGGGATGTTATGCACGATGGTGAAATTCACCGGATAACTCAATTTCAATCCATCTAGGCCCTCATCACCCTCGACAAAGGTCAAAGAACGGACAGGCTAAAGTTGGAGTCATCGTAACTTTTTGATCCAACTTGGCCGCCATTATGGGTTGGCGAGGGTCTGTAATGAAGTAGAAAGTTGAAAGGATCGTGTTTTTATGAAAATGTACGAGAAAGAAGTGAGCCGTTTGATTGAACGCGTGGAAAAGGATTCACCACAAGCGGTTATATAGAGTTCATCACTTCCAGTTAGCCGAAGAAATAATTAGGAATTAATGAATTAGGGAATGAATTAATTAGCCCCAACAAAACAAATACGCATCGTCTTCTTCTCTGCTTTTTTTCGGGTAATTATTTGATTAAGTCGGAATGAGCCTAACAAGCCCGTTTCTTCTCATTTACTCGGAATTTTCAACGATCTGCGTCAAGCATTGAAACCTTTAGATGAGAGTGTAAACCTGCCTTTACGCAACCATTGAACTACTCGTAGTAATGTTGAAATATACTCACTGACCTGATGTCAATTGTATGATATAACCAATACTGCTATTTGTAGAATTGAGAAATAATAATTATTCGGAATTTTACAAGAACGTCAAATAAATATAACAGAAATGGTGTAACCGAATCCATAAAAATGGAAAATTTTGCATTTTATGCAAACTCACTGACCTGATATCAATTATTGCATGATGTAACCAATACTACTCTTTGTAGAATTGAGCAATAATAATTATTAGGAATGTTCCATGAACATCAAATAAATATGGTAACAGAAACGATGTAGCCAAATCCATAAAAATGGAAAATCATTAATTGATCTTAATAATATCTAGCTTGAAAAATTGTCAAAGATGTTTGGAAATTTATGTATACCTACTCAATATGTTTGTTATTAATTGTTATTCACCTAGATGTACAATAAGTACTAGATGACCTTTGTACGTATTCTCTTTTAATTATTGAATAATGGCTACAATGAATTAGATTTTTATTATATAATTTAACCGCAATTTCATCCTAATGAGCTTTACGAGTTATTTTAAAATCATTTCCTTTAAAGTTGAGCAAAATAATGAGTTAACAAACAACTTAATATGGTATTTTGTCAAAATAAAAACACCTGCAATCTCATACCAATTAATTTTTTTTAAATTAAATTTCAAAATATTTCTACAACATTATTTATCAAATTACATTAATGCATTGTTTTTATATGAAATTTTATTGAACATTCTTTTTTAAATATTTACATCCATTTGTATATGCTATAACTGAGCGTGAAGATACAAAAGGCCAATGTCGCTCCTATTAATAAATTTCAAAACTGGTTCCAAATATTTGTTGGTTATGTTTCACAAGTTACTGGAAATACGAGAATGGAGAATATTAGATGAATTAACTCAACTCCACCCACACAAATTTATAATTAAAGTTCAAAAATAAAGACAATTTATCTATTTATTTTAGCAAAGTAAATTGGCCACATCTATTATGGTGTGACTGCTACTATTAAAGTGTAATTAACCTCAGATGACAAAGGCACACCTTCAATAACCCATAAAAGAGGATTCAGTGCTAAACTCCGCTTAATACCCTATAAGTATCAAATGGAGCACATTCTGCATATTTGGTGCCAAGTTTCCAAACAAGAATGAATGAGAAAAGATTAGCACACGCAACAAGCAATATGCTACGGAGGAGGCTGACCAAACTCAGGTTTCAAACAGCGTGACTAGAGGAATGCTGGGGTAATGGATGTGCTGTAAATACCAGTACAGAGCTAGTGGGGTGTTATTCCTTTATCTTAGTATATATAGATATTGAGCGAGTGGTGAGCTAGGGAAATGTTGGAAAACTTTGGAGTGGTGGCGTGGTTTGGCAAGCGAGTGAACTTTATGGCCACGGCTTCTTGAATAGAAGCAGAGACAAAACAACTCAAGCCTCACGCACCGCCATAAAATGTAACGCACTCGCACTCCTGCGAAAATGCGTGTCTAACCCGGGCCAAACTCCGATCCAGTACCCTCTATGCTATGACTTTCGTCCTGTACCACCACATCTTATGCTGTTGGAGCATTGATGTTCCAAGGAATCAAATTTTTGTGTACCGAGTTTGCACCAAGTTGTCAGCCTATGATTGTCATAGAAATGTTCGAAGAAATCGATTTTTTTAACCTGCTGGCTCCATACATTTTATGATTCACATAGAAATTCCAGAGCTACAAATTTTTAGGTAGGCCTACTGTAAACGCTTCTTTCCATCTTGCTGATTTTTACTACCTTCACTTACACAAAAAACAACGTTTAAATAATAAATAATACATACTGTATTTGGTTTTTCCACTCAAAAAAACTGGTGTACCCTTTAGAACACATTGAAATATTATTTCATTTCTTATCAGAGCTCTATTCTTCAACGAATAAACTAGTGTGCTCCACTGGCTAACAAACAACTAATTTCAAGAGCAACTTATTTCTTGCTTATTCCGGGAGAAGGTGGTAACAGCAAACGGCCGTATTCAACAGGACTATTACCCACAAACAGCCACGAGTCTCAAGTCAAGTAAAAACTAAGAACTCGCTATGCTCGTTCAATAAATTCATGAAGAAATAAGAATACGGAAGAACAAAGAGCGGGACACACGAGAGAGAAATTCAATTCTTTTCAGATAAGAGCTGACGATCAGGTTCACTTTCTATTTTTCTTTTTTTTTCGCTGATGAAGCCCATATGGGTTTGAGACTTGTGCGTGGAAAATGAGGTGAATAACGATACAATAATATAACCTGCAAGAAAGTAGAAGACAATCTATCGAAATATCGAACCTACAGTTTTAGATGGGTTTCCAAACACCAAAGAAGGAGACGTCATGTTTTTGCTTCCGTTCATTCTTCCAAGTGCAGTCGGGAGTGCCCGTCACTGATACAACACGACTGCCCTCACACAACACTTCAATAAAGCGATCAATCACTTATTACAACTTACTGTATACAACATTACTACCTTTTGGCCTATAAATAGTATCACATAACTGTATCTGTATCCCTTGAAATATTCAAAAAATACTTGAAATATTAAAAAAAAAATGTTTTTGAAATTTAATCTTGAAAGGTAATGTTTTATTTTTGTGAAATGTTATAATTTTTGTAGTACTGTTCATGTTCATTAATACTGCTCAACTCTAGCTGACGGCGAAAGCCAAGCTTAGAATGTTTATAAATAATATAATGATTGTATTGTTAACATGAATTTGAAAATAAAACATTATCACTACTACTACAACATTACTACCTCTCAAATAAATTATTTACACTTGTGGGTTATTGGGATTAAGCACTAAACATTACATCAATAAAGAGTTTAAACACTAAAATCATGCATCTTCAAGAAATTAAAAAACTTATTACAAAACAATTACAAATGAAATTGCACCAAACTCAAGAATTACATCCAAACAATTTAAAAATTCAGATTTCTTACTATATCTTTTGGAATTAGATTTCATAATGAAACTAGCGACTGCTAGATCCTACTGCTATTTAAGATTCAAGCAATCTTCGTCGACTATTTGTTCTTCAAACTACACTCGATCGGGTGTAGATGGAGAACACGATGAAGAATGAACAGAGGAAAAAGAAGAAGAAGAATGAGATGAGAGATTCAAAATGCAAAATAGATGATAAAGAAGAAGATGGATAACCAGAAGAAGAAGAAGAAGAATGATTGAATCTCGTAAACACGGTTGTTATTCCGCCAGTGAGACGCCATCGATCATTCTGACAAGTGGACCGGATTCCTCGTGTCTCTTCATGTCGCCTATTCTTCTTCTTCTTCTTCTTCTTCTTCTTTTTATTTTTCTTCTTTTTCTTTTTCTTCTTCTTCTTCTTCTTCTTCTTCTTCATTTTCCTGCTTTATTCTTCTTCCATTATGTCGCCAACTCTGATCAGGCATCAGTTCGAGGTCTTAATGCAGCCATCAATGTCTCTTGAAGAATGCTGTCCATCACCAGCTGAAGACAAATTGCAATTACTATGTCAGTCATTTAGCTACTACATGACTAGTTTGTACTTTGACTAGTAGTTTGTACTTTCAAGACGGAAAACTTGTAAGATGATTGGTTTTTCTAACAAATCGTCTAATCGTGAATTGGGATCCGTTGACCTGATCATATTCTACTTTTCAATTATGGAAAAGTTAATAAAACTTTTAAAAAGTTTTCAAAACTATGAAATGATGAACTTGGAAAAATAGACAAATAGAATTACTAGTTCAAACTTATCCTTTTCGTGTACGAGAATATTATTTTAACAAACGTAATATAATTGTGAACCCAGAATATAAAGCAAAGTATTCCAAAATTAAATTTGAACAGTTCTATGTTTGCTGAAAGCTATTCAAGTCAACATGTAACAGTTTCGATGAAAGAAGAAACATTTATCTTTTGAGGAAAAAATAAGAATAAATAATTCATTCACATTAGTTTCAATGTGAAAGAAGATATATTAATTATATGAAACGCAACATACACCACCGAACATTTAGAAGAAATATGTAATCATGCTTTCTCATCGTCTTTTTTGTGTTGCCTTTGTTCAAAATGGATGGTTGGTCTAAAAATACAACCAATCACATCACTCTGTCGTCAGCCTATCACAGACTTCCATTCTATTGGTATGTTTGTTAGTTTGGCCAATCCTTTTCCTTGTAATGTAGAAAATTACGTAGATGTTGGTGACATCAATTTTGCTTTTATTGCCATTTAACTATATTATATATGAGAAACATTGTAAAATTACAGAGTTATAGGTGGATTTTGATCCCCGGTTGGTGGGGGGGGGGGGGGGGGTAGCGATGATTTAATAGGTTAATAATAGGGAGTGATAGCCGAGTGCCGTAGCAGGTATCAGAGAGGAAGCTACGAAACTTCTGGTCATCTTTGTAACGGTGACCGATTGGATTGGCCAGCAAAAAAGACACTGTTCTCTGCTGTAAAATCACTTCCCGGTGGTTCGGAACCCACCTAAAACTGTAGGTCCAACTCATCAATCAGCATCATCCAATTCATAACCCACGCACAGGTCTCAGACCTATGTGGGCTTCATCCTCCGAAAAAAAATTAAATATTTTCTTGCAGAAGGTTTCCTCTTCAAGCCAAACAATCGGGAAGGAGATGAATCGCTTCACCAAATTTTGCAAAAAAGAGCAAGAAAAGCCGAAAGGACTTCTTTAATTTGTTGATATGATTTTGCTTGCGCTATACAGTGCATATGAGTCTTAAATAATAGAAACAATATTCTGAATATAGTCTCAAATAATAGAGAGTACGAAGATCCTGTATATCATTTCAATATTCGTCTAGCTACCAGGATAACAGGACTTTTTGCTTTCAAAAGCAGTAGAATTTCGGAACAGAGGCTTCATTATTCATTGTAACTAGCAAGTCCATTTGTCACAAATTCCGTTATTAGGAACCGTGGTAGCTCTCTGTTTATCTGCTAAATGTAAATAAATTATGTAAATTTAATTTAATTTTCTCAATGGATAAGAGCAATGAGTAGAAATGCGGCCAAGTCTAAAGCAGCTTATATTCCGATCGACTCCTCTTTCAAAATGTTTAATCATAGCTTACTATGCAAATTAACCTATTTACTTATTCAACTTTTGAAATTCCTTTTCTTTATTTTTTCGAGACTCAAGTATGAATACATTGACTGTATGAATAAATTGCTCTTTTTAATAACGAATGGCAGCCGCCAATTCCTCCCAAGTACTGAATCGCTAATGATTTTGCTAGTAATTATACTTTCGATAAATGTTAATTTGGTTTATTCATGTACAGTACTAACAATAATAATGTTTTTCTATTTATTCCACAGAGCCATACCCTGTTTCACCATTCAACAAGTTAGGCCCGCATGCACAATAAGCGTATAAAATGAATTGATCATAAAGATAGTTTAAACTATAGATTTGTATGCTCAACACGATCTTAACTCTTGAACCTAGTTTAAACTGAGTTTAGCGTGAACGCCCAGATTTAGAGTATGATGTTTAGATTAAATTCCAATCTCATACACATTAAAAATAAAGATGATTCGATTACTCGATGCAAGATTCTGTCAATCATTACAGATTACAAAATGATTGTTTCGATTTAATTAATTGGCTTCTTTTTAGTTTGGCAGCCGCAGTGGTGAAAGTGGACGGGGGTTATCTCTGATGAGGCTCTGACTACTGCTACTTTTGCGGTCGCAAGATCGATTCCCGTTGTTCAGCCTGACATATTTTATTCTGTGTCGTCATTCACCTCATTGCTCATGATCAAGTTTCAGAGTCTTGTTTAAAAATACATTTCTAGTCATCATCAGCAAAAAAATTGCAAGTTGTGTCTTTACATCATAGGCTGTGTATTCTTATCTATTCTACCATATCCACAGTGGCGGTTCTAGCCCGGGGAAAAAACATTTTTGAAAATACATTAGCCATTTTTTGGAAAGACATTAGACATTTTTTAGGAAATCCTGGATCAATTTTAAAATGTTGGCCAGAGGAAATTAAACTTATAATGAACACTAAATAAACTCCATGAATGATTTCATTTTATTCATTTCTAGGGGTCTAAAAACCTATATTGTGAAGTTGTTCAAAATATTTTTTAATACTTAACTGTGCTTTGTGCTTATAAAACTGTGTGCTTGGCTTACCATTTTTACCCTACACCGAAACCAACAATTACAATCTAGAAATATAGAAAGGTCTAATTCTCACTGCTGAATGTTCATCCCACGAACCTCCATATGAGTACAAAAAAGTAAGTAAGCTGTTGAGATTTATTGGGTAAGATAAATAGTTTATAGTAAGATGAAAAAATCAACTTGTCTTTTACGTTTCTATTAGTGAAACTTTCAGTCAGAAAGGGGTTGAAATTAAGTTTTTGGAGGTTAATTTTTTTATATTTTTTTATATATTTTTTAATATTCCATACCCCCAGAAACCCCGGAAGTTTCCCCCCCACCCCACCCCAGGGCTGAACCCCTAGAACCGCCACTGCATATGCAAGACAATATACCTTCATCCACCAATATCGTCGTTCAATTAAGTATCACGATCAATCATGATTGATTGTAAAGGAATATTTATCAATTTTTAACTTTTCATTAAAGTAAATTCGTATGGCTTTTCGTGGTGGGGAGACCCTTACGGGCAGTTCCACCTCGCCGTTTTTTTTTTTAACGACTGCTTTTTTTATGCAACCCGGACCGACGGCTTAACGTGTCCTCCGAAACACGGGAGTGGCTCGAGAAAAATATATTGTACTCAACTGGGATCGAACCCAGGACCTTTGGCTTATCAGACCAGCGATAAGCCAACTCGGCTACGCCGACTCCAACTTTTCATTCATCATTACGCATGGTCGTTCATTATTTAATATACAGTAATTTATGATTTTATTCCTCCAATTTTTACCTTTAAGCTTATGATATAATCTCTATATATAAAAATGAATGTCTGTATGTATGTATGTATGTATGTATGTATGTATGTATGTATGTATGTATGTATGTGTGTTCCCTATAGACTCCAAAACTACTTGACAGATCGGCATGAAACTTTGGGAATATGTTGTGTGAATATTGGGGATGGTTTCTGACCATAAATTTTAATAGGGGAGCTAATCATTATTATTAATTAATCCATTTTATAGACCTAACCTACTGAACTTGCCAGCCAAACAGCTTGAAGGAACAGCTGATATAAGTCAACAGTTTTTAATCATATGGCAGGCCCCTTAGTGGCGTTATTTACGCTGTCTTTGAACAGCAAAAGACTTTGCACTTTGCATGTAGGCTACCGTGCAGTTGGAGCCTTGCAATATGTAGGAAACATAGGACTGGGTATGATGAAATGTAATTATGCTAGGTTGATGACATCTGTTAACCAATGCAGCTAGGAATTTGAAATGCAGCCTCAGCGGTAGGTGGCGAATAATAAAATGAAAAACCTAGCTTCTACCCTTATAGTCATAGGAGGTTTAAATTTGAAATGTTTCTTCATTCAGAGGTGGTGATTAAGAAAACAAAGAAGCATCTATGATCAGCTGGAAGAGCCCTAGGACTAACTTCTTTCCTAATTTTAAATGTAACCTCAGCGGAAGGTTGCGAATAATAAAATCAAGGAGAATTTTTATGAGAATGCAGCAACGCGCGTTGGGCCAGCTAGTATATTATAAGGCTTATGCATGCTGTGATTCAATAATATTCACCAATGCAAGAGAGCCTGTCACTTATCTATGACTTGTGATGGTTTCATTTATCCGTCACTAGAAATTTATATAGTTTTACAGGTATTCTCACTCACCTCGAAGATTCTATTTGCATCAATAAGGTTACTTAGAATAGCCTGGAGTTCTTGAGAGTTAGCCTTTTAAAATTAAATCAATGCCAAAGAAATGGCTAGCGTCTAGCCTCTTGTAGTGATTGCATAAGATGTGAACAAATAAGTAATAAGCTTATACTGAGTTTCACTCATGTGTAACAGTAATGGGCTATTACATATATTGTGAAATAATACTGTGATGTGGCTCATCGACAGCAGTAAATGAGATGTAAACAGAAGTCATGTTTGAGATTCCATCTTTTCCAGAAGCAAATGAAGATAACGATATAATAGGAGAAAGCTGTGAATAGCCTTCATGGTACATGGAAGAGGAAAGGGTGATAAGAAACTAATCCTGTTGATATGAAGAATAAGAAGATATGAAGGATATGAAGGATAGTGTCTGAAGCTCTAACTCTTCAATCATCATCATCATCATCATCATCATCACATCTCTCCTCAAACAGCGTATTAATTCAAACGAGAGCACAAACAAAAATCTACATAGTCCCATTCAAATCAGTTATTCAAATGAGTTGAAGAGGGTTAATATCATGTTGGATGACGAGTGATGGCAACGCAAACCCTCTTTACCTCAGCCTTTATAGCTGAAGGTTTCAAAATCATCACTATGCTCCTCCTAATTCTTCTTTTTCTTCTTCTTCGACTTTTTCCTCTTCCTCTTCCTCTTCCTCTTCCTCTTCCTCTTCCTCTTCCTCTTCCTCTTCCTCTTCCTCTTCCTCCTCCCTCCTCCTCCTTCTCATCCTCCTCCTCCTCCTCCTCCTCCTCCTCCTCCTCCTCCTCCTCCTCCTCCTCCTCCTCTATCGTTTTTTTCCATTCTCTTCATAACTTTCTTCACCTTTTCCTCTTTTTATACTCATCCCCGTCTTCTCTTGTTCTGTTTTTTAATATTTTTCCTCTCATTACATCCTTATTTTTCTCTCTCATTGCATTTTCATCCATGATTTTCTTTTCCATTCTTCTTTTTGTTCCTTTTTCCTTTCCTCCTTTTTCACCTTTATTCACATTCTCCTTCTTCTTCTCTCTATTTCTTCTTCTTGTTCGTACTTTTTTCTGTTCTTTTACTATTCTTCTTTTTCTTCGACATATTTTCCATTCTTCTGTCTTTTTTCCTTAGCATATTCTTCTCTCTCCCTTCTCTTTTCCTCCTCTCGTTTTTCCTTCTTTTCTATTCCCCCATTTGTCTCACTTGCCCCTTTTGCCTTCTCATCCTTCCTTCTTTTTCTTCGTCCTTTTATATTATTTCCTTTCATATTATTTTTCGTTGTTTCCCTTGTTTTATTCTCTCTTCCCCAATTTAACTCCTTTTCTGTCTTTATTTTCTTTTCTATCTGTTTCGCTTTTTTCTCTTTCCTTTTTTCTCTTCTTCTCCTTCCTAGCTCCCTCCCAGTCCCACTCCCTGGAAACTACCATCGCATCCAGGCTCCAAGCTAAGCTTCCTCCCTCTCCTTTTTCAGTCCCCATCACGACAATAGGCGGGTGCGACTCAGGCTTTGGGCTTAATTTTCTCTACAGCCTCACTTCTAGCATTTTCCTCGTCTAATGTAAATATCGGATACATTATTCATTCAGACAGCAGCAGGCAGCAGATGCCTTCACCTAAAAACTCACCTCAATTCTTCTTCCTTCTTCTTCTACTTCTTCCACTCCTTCCTCCTATTCTTCTCCTTGTTCCTTAATCCTTCTTCTCTTCTCAACGCAATCCTTTTTCTCCCTTCTCTGCTCATCATCATCATCATCATCACCATCATCATCAATACACCACTCCCACATACATCTTGAGCACTTTAACGTTTATCCCCATTACTTATCCATGGAAATACCGCATTTTTATGCGAAATAGGTTTTAGTTTTACTCTCTTTTCTCTCTCTGCTACTTTGTTGAATCTTCGGATTGGAAAAATCTCCACTAAGGTTGAATTGCGATGCATACCTCTAGAATAAATGGTTTGAACAATCAATCTTAGTATTATAGAGTATTAAATAGGTTGATTCAATTATTGTGGGTTGGAAGAGAGAGAGGATCTGTTGCCTTCACTTTTTCCAAATAAATATTTCAATTCTTCTACAGATATCATTAGTTTTAATACACTTACTTTAATTCTGATGGTCAGCGCTGTTCTCTTTTGATCTGTTAGTGATGTAAGAGAAGTGGAAGACTTAATGTTTTAATTTCTATTCTTTCAATCAGTGGCGGATCCAGAAAATAAATTTGGGGGTGGCTGGAGGCTACCGATTATGGGTGGGGGGGGGGGGGGTTTGGTTAGAATACAAATATTGTGACAGCTTTTGAATTTTTCAATCAATCATACCCGAACTATAACTATTCATATTATTAGGAAATAAAAAATAGCTTTCCTAGTGCTTTGAACCGTATCAGCGATAAAATTAATTTTAATTTAAAGTTTATGTGAAAATTTTGATTGAATTATGGCTGAAGCTGGTGTGTTCAGCAGTTTGTCAAGGAACATTTTTAAGAATGGAAACCAATGTGAGTGCTTTAATTAGTTACACATTTTTCAATTAACGTAACTAATGTTTCATCTAGTTTTAATAGATAAGCTCTTGGTAAATTCCACACTGTAAAGAGAGATATTTCTAAAATTTTTATCTGATGATTAGTTTTCTTTTATAGTAGTGTGGGAACTGGAGTTACTCCCTCAGACAATTTTTGTATAATTAACTCTTGGAGAAATAATTTAAAAGGGCATTAGATCCATATTATATATAAGTAAACCCAATGCAAGCGTTGTATCTGGAATTTTTTCGCACGATATAAGCTATTAGCTGATCTCTGGTTTGCCGACCACTATGATAGAATGTTAAAAATAATTGTTTGATATGTTAATGATGTAGTTCCTCTCTACTTTTCATTGAAAGAAAGTTGGAACTGTCGTGATTCAATTACTGCAATTTATGTTGCACTAATTTTTCCCTTCATCAAGTACTGTGCCCGGCACAAAAATGTAAACACTTTGTGTTGATTGGTTGCAAGCAATGTAAATGTAACTAAGACAGTATACGGTATTGAAACGGATATCATACAATCGGAGACTTAGTAGTGGAATTAGGTAATTCTCGCTAATGAATATTTTACGATCTTCAAACTGATTATATCGGTAGAAAATTTACATTCTTACAAAAAAATTGAGGTTTTAGTGACGCTTCAGCCCCCCCCCCCCCCGTAGATCCGTCACTGCTTTCAATAAATGCATCACTCATACTTTCCATTTCAGTTATTAGCTGCAACGACTGCAACTCAGAAGCGCTCATATTTCTATTGTAAATACATCAATATGTAAATAGATCTTCTATTATCTTTCGACTGAGCAAGTAGAACATTTTAACATTCGTTAAAACAAATCATATCAATAAGGACCCAAGGGCGGATTAATGGGGGGGGCGGAGGGGGCGACCGCCCCCCCCCCCCCCCCCGAGGGCTTGCACATTTTAAAAAATTAAAAAGAGTTAAATTTGCACACGGTTAAATTTTAATTGTCCCGCCACAGACGGAATACCTCCAACTTGTCTTACCACTCCGCCTCCGCCGGCCGGGAATTAACAAATGTTGTAATACTTATTTTGCCTTATCTCCTATATTACCTTTACTTTATCTTTAACTGTTGACATGATTTTAATTCAATGACGAATTAACAAATGACAGAGAATGAAGGAAATCTTATATCAAGTGAAATTAGTTTGAATAAGATTAATCTTTTATAGAATAGGTAGGGGCATATAAATATCTGTTTGTTTTTGACCTAATACATATTTATTGTAGTACTGGTATTATGAAACATGAAAGAATGTTGAGATTAATTTAAATATATATATAGGTCTAAAAATCATCACGATCACGAATGAATTGCTTAGACTCTGTTCATTTCTCTGTAAATTTTGATAAAAATTAAGCTAGTAAAGCAATTTTTGTTCAAGACATATTGTATTGTATGAAAAAATTTGTATTCCTAATTCCACATGAATATACAGAAATAAACTACTCTAGCTAGGGGAAATTTGATTGTTCTTAAACACGAAAAATTATATTTCTACTACATTTTAAGTGCTAAAATGGTGTAAAATGCGGTTAAAGGCTACTAAAATTTTATTCCGTAACAACCCCCCCCCCCCCCCCCCGACCAACGGGTATTTTTGGGGTATGTCGCCCCCTCCCATAAAAATTCATTAATCCGCCACTGTAAGGACCATTTACATTTCAGTGTAACATCACTCGCTTTGTATTATTTATAATGTGTCCTGGAACCCTTCTATTAATGAACAATTATGCCACCAAAATCGCACTCTTATTACCGAAACAACCAACAAGAAAATATTAAAATGAGAATAAATATTTTTTTAAATTTTGAAAATAGCCCATATGTATCATCGTTTTGTTTGAGAACTCCTCGGGAATTCGTATTTTAGAAAAGCACCAAGTCAAGATGTTGAGACTGAAAAGAAATGCCCTCAAGACTCCAGAAGAAAGTGTAACTCACCATTTTCAGAAACGTTTCTCAATACATTTTTTGAGGCGTGATAGGCATCACATAAAATCCGAGCTGCCTGCAACAATGCTTAGTCATATATTAGTTGAGCACACCCCGAGCTAGTTGATATCTTCACAAGAATAGAATGCAGTATCTCCGTCATCTGGGCAAAGTAATCTCAGATAACCGGATTGTAGCTGCAGCCCTGTCGAACCGTCTCAATAGATAGCGACGACTTAATAACGAAAAGAGGATCATCGCCTCTTTCATAGTGGAAAATCCTAATAATGCACCCGACGAAGAAAGCACAGTATTTCGCAGGAGGCTTTTCTTTGGCTTTTTCTGTTGCTTTCCTTCCCTTATTAGAAGAGCTTCCAGCTGCCTCAGGACATGACTCTGTGCCTTTTCTTCAGAATGTTATTAAGCCCTCGCATGAGAGGGTGCTGTGGAAGGGAGCTGTTGGTGTCACCTTCTTATCAAGCAGCTGAAATCAGTGACCTTAGTTGCTATTCTTGCAGGACAGCCTCATTGTGCCTTAGATTGGACTGCCACAAAACATTTTCTGGCTTCACAGCATTTAGTTGAAAATTTTTTGAACCCTGTTGTAAATTTGATCTTAGATTGGATTGCCACAAAACATTTTCTGGCTTCGCAGCATTTTAGTTGAAAATTTTTTGAACACTGTTATAAATTGGCTTAGTGAAATATTTCGAAAAAGCTTATATCTAGAGTTTGTAATGGAGCTCTGTTAAAGAATTTCAAAACTACAGTATTCTGAGATTTTTATGACAAAGTTCTCCATATTCTAGACAGTTTTCTAAACATGGTTTAGAAAATCATGGAATACATCACCAAATCTGTATTGTACATCGATTATTTCTATTTTTAGTTTTTGCATTGAATGCTTTTCAATTGTATAATGTTCACAGTCCTAGATAAAAGAGCCAAACACTGAAAATATTGCAGAAATCTGACAGCTCCGCCCTTCGCCTATGAAAAATATCATTCATCGAAATGATCAAGAATAATCGAATTTGATTTGAATCGAGTGGCGAATATAGATTTATGTTTAGACATCATAGAACTGGGGAAAAGAGTTGCACATATTCAATAATACCATTGAGAATCCAAAGATTCTACTATAGATATAGCTTATTACTGGTCCCATTAATTAATTGGAATTAATTACATTAATTGTACAATAATTCGCTGTGTAATATTGCATATTACATTAGTAATAAAATAAGCTATACAGTAAATACAGTAACAATAAATACATTACAAACTCCTGTATCAGATAACATAAACAATTAAAAAATACAGTACCTGTTATTTATAAGAAACAATGGAATTATTCGATTTCTTTAATACGTTAATGACTCATCGAGATTAGATACAGTTTAGGTTAAAATTTAGTAAATTCGATCGAGTCCCACAATAATTGAATGAACTGAATGAGTTGAAAAAAGCTTTGACTAGTGAAGCTGTTTCGTGGCATTGGAGCAAAACACAATACGAACTAATGAACTGCTCGCTGCCGCCTGTCTACTCAGACGCCTGCGTTTCCACTGTACTACTCTTTTCACTACAGCATTTACTTTCCGCCTCATCTTTCTCTACATTTCCTTATTGCGTACAGAATATTATCATATGACTTGAGCCCTGTGGCCACAGTCTGTGTCACTTTAACTCTTATTTTTCAAAAATTAATTTTGTTGTATTTTTTTCTCCTTCTTGGTAGCCTAATTTTATAATATTCAATTTGTTTTGGAGTTTTGGAGGTTATAATACCGTATTTCTTTTGTTATGTATTACTGTTTTATACGGAAATTAAGTTTGATTTGACTCGAATAATATATTTGAGTTTGAATAAAAACCGTCAACAACTGTTGGACAAAACTCCAGAACTGACTTGCTGTTTGTGAACGTTATGAATTTATTCTTAAATTTCACAACTGTATACATTGTGGGGTCGCATTTTTATGAAATGCTATATGGGCACTAAGTTAATTATTAACAAAAAAAAGTAAAGATTTATGCTAGATGTAGCAGCCTAGTCATACGACTATTTCACCAAGAAATAAAAAGGAATAGATTAAAAATAAATTTGAATAGATTATTAATAAAACAAATTGGATAAATAAACCATAATACAAACCTAATTTACTGTACAATAAGTATTTATTCAATCATCCATAGACTAGTAACAATTAACCAAAACTTTATTCGATTCATTGTTTACCTTACCGTCCTTATCAGTAATCTGTCAGCTGTAAACGAACCGGCTTTCGGACAAGTTTTTTCAACCAAATTATGTTCAAATTATTTTATTTTCTAAAAACTATATTGTAAACGCTAAGGACCGCTCATTATTTTCCCCATCCATAAAAAATGGATTTGTTATAAATGTCTCATTGTTTTATTTGTTTAGTCCGTGACATGCAGAATTCCAAAGAGGTTTCAACCCCTGTAATTGTGGATGTCACGTGACTTTTTCTATGTGACATTTTTTATTCAGAGGCTTCAACAGTCCTTGCCATTTTTGTCTAGAGGGAGTAGCCCAATAATTTGTGTGGCTAAATATTTGTTAAATTAAGTGTTAAATGTAAATTACTCTGGCAGGACCACAAGTACTTAATTGTAGAGTTCCAAATGACGACTGATGTCTATTTTTTAAATTAATTTAAACATTGTGAAACTCCCAACTACGACTTACGTCCAGCTGAATCGTGAGGTACACGATGACCACCAAATGAAGGGACAGCAATATTCCACATCGACCTCATGCATCAAAGTGGTGAATATAATTCATATAAATTAATGGAATTCCATTTGTGCGCGTAGTAAAAGTGTCGTCGAAAAGTATCCATACTGGACGACTCCTAATTTAAATTATCACTGTACAGGCACAAATCGTCATCCTCGTGGTCAAAAAACACCCTTAGTGAGGTGAAATCACGCAATCTTCATTAAATTTCAAACATCTCATTATGAACAATATTTCTTAAAAAACTTAATAACCATAGATTCATCTCAATTCACTTTTAATACGTTTCATACTAATTTTAATTCTCTGTTCCATGCTTGGAACATATTCTCTTTTTTGTGCCAATAAATTTCTCAAGTATTATTTCTTACATTATTCTGTTTTACACCCTGTTTGACGATTGCTCTGGTCCAACTATATTACATCACTCATTTGTGAGTCAGGAGTTCAATTGTTGAATTCACCTGTTCAAGATTGAGCAAGGGTAGAGACAGTATTCGGTCCCTAGTGGATCTGAATGTGTATCACATAAAGTGGCGTTATCCAAATAATAGCGGCCACTTCACAGGTGATACTGAATTTATTGGTTACATTTTTTTTTCTTTCTACTAGCATAAGATTTAGGTACGACCGGAAATCTTCAATTAATCAGTAATATGTCCTTCCAAGGCCTATGAGAAACAATTATAAGGATTACTTGAGGGGCATATTGCTTTTCTTGTAAGGTTTGATTCGAATCTGCCAAGTTTTTCGCCTTGATCAAATCTTAAGCTCTACCGCATCTACAGCATTTCCAAGGAGGAAATACTTATTTCAAATATTATTTTTAATTATCGAGGGCAGAGGAGAAACCAGCCTGACAACATATATGGAACATATATTCTTATTGGAACATATTTTCACGAAATTCCACTTCATTCATTTCAAGTATCATCAAATGTCTAGTCATTCATTTGTAATTCCACAACACGTGTTTTTTTATTTGTCCATTCTAAAGGAGTGGATATGATTAAGGAACCTGTATGATAGTCCAACCTCTCATCACAAACCTAGTGTTGGATTTCTTCCATTGTGAACCCATAAACTGAAGTTTGATGAACAAGAGTACAAAGTGTTTACGAGAAAATTTGCATATTTTAAAATGCGTTATTTAGAAAAAGTGATAAATATTTTTCTGGATTCTGATGAAATTATTAATAGTCTATTACAACCTATATCGTGTTGCATACCATTAAAAAGAGCACTTAAATGCTTCAAAATGATAGCTCTCATTGCTCTCTATACATAGCTCGATTGCACCACCTGAAGTAGTTAAAAAATTCCTGCTTTCCAGTCTTGGCGATTTGCAGTTTTCGAAATTAAAATAAGATGAAGAATATAGGTGCGGAGACTTGGAATAGCCGTCCTATTGAAATGTCTGCACTAGTAGACTAGCTTTCATTCTCCAATAGAAAGTGAACTTTCAAATTGATATTTTTGTTTTGGAAAGTATAAGTACTTGTAAGTAATTGTACTTCACAGAGAAATTTCTAGCTTAACTTTAAAATTACCTAATATTTGTACGCTTCAGTTAAAAATTTGTAAAGAAAGCAGAAGTGCCTGTTGTATTTTTACTTGATTGTGTTTTGTGTCATAAATGAATGAATAAATATTTTGTTATGCAGGGGTGTAACAGACTCATTTCATTTTTCATAATCATTCTCATTTTTCTCTTCTCATTTCAATTCTTATAATCAAAATTTCGAACAGAGTTTGAAAGGAAAATATTTTTAAGGTGGTCACGATAGAAAATTCTATCATTTATTGCTACCAGAGAATTGGTATAATTTTTCTTTCTGAGAACTTGATGTTCGGCAATTTGACATTTGAGCTGATTCATAGTGAGAGCAATTAAGCGGAAAGTTAAAAATTTCTACAGCCAAATGTTCGATTTTGGCTACCTCGTATTGAAAATGCAGGCGATTTAACAGTCTAGCGAACAGCACAAATCTGTTTTCCGCCAGATCAGAGCGAACCGGATCGCAACAGCAACTTTTGTGTTTAGTGCGATTAATTCTGAATACGAATTTTGCTGGGATGAGGTGAAACCTGAAAAAATGTTTGGGACAGCAGGCACATTTGTGGAGAGTGGAAGTGCGGAGTGAGGTGAGGACTCTCATGGGTGGCGGCTTGCATTAATGGCTACGCACGGTTTTCCGGCTGCTTCTTTGTTCTACTACGAGTTTAATTCGATGAAATGGAGGTCAGCGCCAGTGGTGCCAGCAAGAGTATATGGGGAATGAGAAGAGAGAGCGAGTGAGGGTGAAAGATTCAGATAGATGACTTTATTTGCGCAAATTTACAATGTTTATGAATGATTACAGTATTTTTAAGATTAGCAACTCTCAGATCCAATATTTATAGTGGCGTACTGTGATTTTGGAAAAGTTAATATTGTTACGGGCTCTATAACTAAAATAATGATGGCAACACTTAAAATTCACACTCGCACTTTATTTACACAAATAACTCTTATAACACTAATCACAAGAAAAACTAATAAGAAAATAAAAATAGATCATTATCGTTCAGCTAATAACAGATTTTCGGTATCTATGTACAAAAATTAATTACTTATTACGAATAGGCCGATCGATACTTAAATAAACAACTATCCAATGAACTGTACAATGAAGTAAAAAGACATTTTAAAAAGAACAGTTGAACACTTACAAAACACTGTCTTTTATGGTATTTGTTAATCTCAATAATAGCACTTGATACATGTAAATACAATATACACTGTCAATCAACTAGAACTGGATATACACCGTCAATCAACTGGCGCTGGATATAATGTTGTACGGTCTGTATGAACGGTCACTATCTACGTACTGTATAACACGGTCTGTAGAACTGCCACCGGACACGTACGTTGAAGAGCAAATTACGAAACTGACTCAACACAGACTGACAACACAGACCCTTTTATACTGTTTGTCATTCGTACTGGCAATTTCTAGAAATTTCGTGATTTCAGTAGAATGTTCTAGTAGAACTGTCTCTCTCACAATCGTGCACAATGGAGAGTGTCCTAGATTGTGCTACGGTTACCGGAGTTTCTTGGAATACTTTCAAACACTATATAAGGAGTAATCCACGTAAGCAAGGAGTCAGTTGTCATTTGATCTTCAACGGTAATATCCAGTGCCAGTTTAGTGACAGTGTATAAATAGACATTGTGTTTATGCATATGCTCATGATCCGTTTATGTGGAAATTCTTTGACGTTACACAGTGCTATGATTAGATTATATTATAGGATTCTTGACTAGCAGGGTCACTCTGTAGTTTATTGTGAAAAGAGGCTGAATCAGTTTATTAGAACCTGTTTGTAGCATGCACAATAAATTAAGAACTCACATTTATTTTTTGAGTTCTGAGAGTCGTTCGATGGTGAAAACTTTCTTGGACCCTCCTTCGGTCACGGCGATCTTGATGCGGCCGTCCTCGCTCCAGACGTTCCTGTGGCCGAAGCGATCAGCTGCCGCGTTGAGGGTGCAAAGCCGGTGCACAGTCAGATTCATGGTGGAATGATACATATAAAATGCATCATTCCACTATGAGTCAGATCCTCCTTGATCACAACGCTACCCTTCAGCCGTCTTTTTGCGTCGAAGACTGCACGCCTGGTTCTATAGCTGCAGTACCTGAATAAATAAATAAATAAATAATAATTTTATTTCCATTTTTCAATATACAATACAAAGAATTTTAACCAAGTGGTTCAATAATTATATTCAGGTAATAAGGTACATATAATAAATAAAACATATATTTTGGAAATCATCCTACCCCACTATGGCATGCCATGTTCTAGAGTAGGTGTTAGTAGAGGAAAAAGGGGGTTTAGTTAAAAATAGGATATAGGATTAAGGATTGGTACTGGACTTAGGTACTGCAGCTATCAACTGCGCAATCGCGCGATTGTGGCCAGAGCAATTATTCTGACAGGCAACAGCCTCCCCAAGGCAATTGCTCTGGCTACAATCGCGCGATTGTAGCACGTGTGAACCCGGCCTAATAAGATCGGCCGATGACGTTGCTTTTGCGATCCTTTTGCTGAAGGTTGACGCTTTCCAACACGATGTGAACAATTGTGGAAGAGAAGTGAAAATAGGAGAAAAAAGATAGAAATAGAAGATAAGAAAAAGTGATAGAACGAGAAGAGGTAATAAAGAGAGGAAGAAAGGTAGAGGGAGAGAAACCAACTTTGAGTGAGGTAGGGTAGGAGTGAGCAATTTAGTACATATGATTGTGAAAGAGCACTAGGCAAGAGAAGGATTGAGTAAACGCGAACTCATTCGGGTTTATGGAAGCTGTTCTGAATGGGAAAAGAGAACAGAAACTAGAGTGCTACCGTGGACAACACAGCCAGCAACAAAAGAGGGTTTCGCCTGTTTGAATTACAAGTGCCAAATGCACTGTAGGAAAGGGCTGAGTTCACACTTGCCACCAATGTTAGAAAAGGGTTGAGTTCACACCCTGAACAATGGTGCCTGCCATTGTCCATTGCGTTTAAAGGTGTTTAATATTCGCACTCATACACGGACTTAGGACTTGGCCGCGATGGCGCGAATAATGCAATAAATTTGTTCGACTCCCAACTTACTCATCCACTAGTCACAGAATTCAATAGGCCGCTTAATAATACCATTTTCAATATTGTTCAACGCACGAGAAAGTTAGTCGATAAAAATAATGATTTTGAATTCTTTAGTCATAGTAGGAGGAGAAATTCCAACTCTTGATTATTCAACTAATATTCTTACTCTCTGACCTGAAGATTCAAACTGCTTTACTCACTTTTTTTGTCTTTTTATCAGATAAATTCATAAAAATTTGAAATTGTCATCAAATTTTATCAAATAGTCCTATTTCTTAATTAATCAGGAAATCAATTCCAGTCCAGATTAGAGGAGCGGCAAGCAGCAAAGATCAGTTAAATTTTTTAAAACTCTACATAAATTGATCGAGTTTTGGCTCAATTATGTTCTGTATTTTATCAATTTAACATGTTATTTCAGTGGAGGAATTTTGTTCAATATAATAATATTATTATCAATACACGCATTTTTATCATTTTTGGCATTTCTTACGGGGGCTTCTCATGTCCTCCCCAAATCGTGCTCCTGTAATTGATGGAGTTTTAGTGGGTATGATTTTTTACAGATAAGGTTTGGAGTGAAACTGTTCTGGTTTCCTTCATTAGTCGTTACATTTAGTGTCAACTAGTGAGAGACAAGGGAACCAATAGTTTTCGAAAATGCTATTACTCAGTCAATGAATTATGAGTCTAATCTCCCCTCCAAATAATTATAAAGAATGTCTATTGGTTATGAAATTAAATTATACTTTTATGCTTTTTCTAATATTATTTCCACCACAGCTCCATAGATTTTTTGAGAAAAACTGGTAGTAGAAGAATTGCTCTTATCAACTAAAAGGAAACTTCAAAAGAGCTGTGGGCTAGGAAATATGCAAAGGATTATATCTACTCTAATTATCCATTTCCAAACCTTAAATAAATAATTATAACGCGTAGGCCTACGATAAAGACAATTCAAAAAACCATAGGCCTAACTATTCGACTACCAAATTATTTTTGAGTATTTTGCCAATTTCGTAGCTGACTCAGGATATAACCCCATAAAAGTATTCTTGTAAACATGTAAAGTAACCTTGTGGCAATACTCTGTATTAGTGAAGAAACTATCTTATTGTATAACGGGCTTTCTATAAAAAAAAAACAGTCATTCTTTTTGTACAAAATGCAAATCATAATAAAAACGCACCAGGCTTTCAAGACCATCTGTTTCTAAAACATTGAATCCAACATAGTGTTTATATTAGGGAAAGCTTAAGTCCCGTCCAATTACAATTCTGTACGTAATTTATGCTCACAAAATTGTCGTCGGTTGCTATGGACCAGGGCGTGGATTTAAAATTATAGTCCAGCTTGCAATGAACGCTTTGCATATATGGTAATGACGCGAGATCATTATTAGTATAATTTATGGCCGAAAATAATTAATCTGTGTTTCTCTTTACTTGCACACAATAAACAATCAGACAAGCAATTATGTAATCATCAAGTTGGATAATGATGGATTTGTCATTCTCAATCCGATCACTTTCTTCGCCAGATGGTATATAATTTCCACCTCATCTTTTGAGTTTCGACCTTAATAAATACATTTTTTATGTTTTCCATTTCCCGTGACAAGAACATGAATATCTTTTTAACCACTAATTTCTTTTGTCACAGATATCACATAGAATTAAAAAAAGATAAATTTTTCAATTTTCATTTGAATTTTTTGTTGTCAGTTTTGGTTTCAGAGATCAAAACTAGACTTAAAGACCAAGATTTCAAGGATATTCAATAGAATACTGTGATTGGATACATATTCTTTCTGAAAAATTTTATTCAAAGAAGATTTTTTGCCGAAAACTTTGGATTTATTATTCAGCATGAAAATTTTCATTTCCTCAAGTTTTATAAGTCCGAGAAATCCTAGATTTTTCCTGTACTTCTAATCGCTAGAACCAAACCTTAAACCAGGATGACTCTATTTCTTCTACAATCTATTTCGGATTGTAATTTTTTTTAAATAACGCTCTACAGTATAATAGTGACTAGAAAACGAGCAACAATAAAAAAAGGGCAATGTAACAGAAAGTTTCTCTTGTCTTTGATTAGGTCTATACTGTACTTGAGATTGAGCAAATCTACGCTAATGATAATGCTAATTCTAAAGCCAATACTCTATATCTCAGTCCACTCTTTAGCAACTTGCATTCAGAGCAAGCGAAGGCAAAGAGTGTTTAGGTTAGAATTAGTTATTGTTAGAGTAGTTTTGCTCAAAATCTCTAATCTTAATCTTCTTACCGCACAATTAATCCAATATTGAAAAAAGGTTTCTACAAAAATTCATCTGCTTTCACAGGTAAGGCTTATTCCAAGTACTAATGTTATTCTGCGAATTAGTGTAGTTTCCTTTAATTTCTGCTTCTTTGCAATTCAGAAGCTACCATAGTGAAACAATGAAAAAGTTTATTCATTCCCTATCTTTAAAAAAGAAGATGCGGGGAATGAAAAGATAATCAGAACGGCACTCTGAGCTCTCTTTTTCCCCAATGCATCGCCCCCCCCCCCCCCCACTTCACCATGAAACTAAAGGAATTCTTAAGTTCCTTTGAAACTCTTTCACTCGAAACAGATAAGGAATCGATGGAGTCCCCCAGGACGGAAGGGGAACGATAGAGTCTACTTACTGGAAATTCCCCTCCCCCCTTTCTACAACCGATCAATGCTTTTGATCGTTCCAAGTAAGTAGACTCACCAGCTTTCATCTAGCTTTCGTTAGAACTCCAGCCGACAACATTTGGGCTTTGAAGTTCCCAAGTAGAGCAAACGTGCAATCTTGTGTCGCATGTCGCATACTAGCAACAGATATTCCAATAGCAGTCAGGAGCTAAGTGGTTCAAAGTGCAATTTTATATCCTTACGATTCTCTCCCCATACAGAAGGTGACAGTATCACACTGGTTCCAGACTCGTACAATTCGTTTATTAACTCAGATGCTAGAGTCGAATAACAATACCTACCTTCAATACTTCTCCAATCTTTTATTTATTTATTCATTCACAAAAATAAAATATGGAAAGGGCACAAGGTTAGAATTCTAATTTCTAATTCTATTTCTAATTTATTTTTTCTGTCTGCATTCAAAGATACTTATTATCAGCGTATGGTGCCGCAGTGGTTTAGGGCATCACCTATTAAAGATACTTATTAACACATAAAGCCACGTTTCCACAACCAAACTTGCTCGGCGAACAGTGTTCGCTGGAATCAGCTGATGTCGCCGAACATTTTTTGGAGTTGGTTTGGTGTGGACGCCTTCTCGAACATTATGATCGGTGTGGTGGGGTTAGTGGCGGGAACCTGTTGTTGGTCGTCACTGTTCACTCACAGACCGAACATTTCAATTGAACTCACGAACATGTTCGGTGACCCATATGTTTAAAGTTTGCCCGTTTTTTGTATTAGCCAACAATGTTCGGCAGACATGTTCGATTGGTGGAGACGCGGCTTAATAACTACTGTACTATAAGCTAGATTCCACTCATTCACTGCTCTGATTTTACACTAATACTAAATTAGTTCAAATGGCTTCTTCATTTTGTCAGCTGGATTGCCTCGATGTTGTATTGGTAGAGCCGTGCGTCATGTATCTTTGCATACCTCTGGATTTTGCTGGATAACAGGTTGACTCCCAGGACATTTGCGGAAATCTTTATACAGGCATACTCTGTTGTGGATTGAAAATTATGAGTTTTTTGCTTGTAAAATTTCTTTTACTCTATTCCATGATATTTTCTAGTTTTAACATGCTCTTTCTAGCGAGGCTTTGCTTCCAAAGCCAAGCCAAGTTTCGAATTCAAATTCAGTTTTATCCTAGAATTCCAATTAAATTATTCAAAACCAGATAATCACATGAATATACTACCCAACTTGAATAGAAAACTTGGCATTATTATTATTGATTTGGTGAAGCAATAAATTTGATTTTTTTGAATGTTTTATTACTATTTCTTTGTGTTAATGTTTAATATTTTTAAATGTTCTATTGGCATATGTAATTCCATAAAAATAAATCATGCAAATCATATAAAATTTCACTGATTGGGTGTCCCTTTTCTTTGAATAAATTTGATTCTTTTAAATGTTTTATTAGTATTTGTTTGTGTTAATGTTTAATATTTTTAAATGTTTTATTTCACTGATGGGGTGTCCCTTTTTTAAATATGTTCCTGTGCTGTCACGTATCCACGTGTCCATTATAGACTTTCGCCTGAACATAATGCATTAATTCCTAATACATAAGTGCGTAGATGACCATCCTATATTGAAATAAAGTTAAATACCATACATTACTGAATAATGCTTAATTCGATTATTTAGTTTCCAGCAAGTAACAAAATGCATAGGAATCAAGATTTTCAGTTGTGTTGTAATGAGGGGCAATGATGTTTGGGGGGGAGGGGTTAAGGGTTTGGTGGCCCCGCTAATAGCCATTGCTTGTCTCTAGCGACACTTAATTAACGGATGACTTTAGCCGTTTCAAGTTCTGCTGCGAGCAAATCTGCTTATATTAGGCTTAAGCAGAACGCCAGAGCTAGGATAGCTGGTGTTCAGGATCATGCAGTGATGCAAGGCCGCTCCTGGCTAAGCCTCTTTCTCACTTGACTTTCTTTTACTCTTTCTTCTCTTCTGTCCTTCTCTTTTCTTTTCTCCTTCTCATTATCTCCCTCCCACAGCAAAGACAGACACAATTAAAAGGCTAGCATCACGACGCCCGACTTAGCGCCGATCCTAATTAAGATAGCTGAGCGCGAAACTCGTGCAAATGACGTCGACTTATGCCTTTTTTACTGACTTGTTCTGCTTCCTTCCTGTCTCTTATAGCTAGCTCCCTTGCTTCTATTTTCCATAGCTGCTTCCAGGGTTGCCCAGATTTGAAGTTTGGGGTTACAAACTCTGTGTAAAAATCAGATAGTTTGTTGATTGCCTCTGAAAATTCGCGCATGTACTGAAAATATGTATGGACAAGCTAGCAAATGATAGAACAGAACTGATCTTACTAGTAGTTCTGTGAACAGTGGACCTCACGCCCAAGAATCGATTTTGGAGTTTGGGGGTCGAATCTATAATAATACGATTGAGTACGGGTGTGTTTCTGTGTGTGTGTGTGTGTTTTGCCTTAAGAATTTCACAAAAACGGAAACGATTTTGAACACTAAATTTAGCTCATAGCTTCCTCTAAATCTATTCAGTGCACCTCGAAACCCGATTTTTCATTTTCCTTTCATAATTTTCAAAATTAATTATTAAAACTTCAAAATTCCACATTATGTTGTTGTTGCTGGATTGTATGAATAATAATTAATTATTGTCTTTCGTAGTTTCAGAAGAACTAGTGCAGTGCGTAGCGCAGCTGTTTATCATGTTTATGAACTTGTATGTGTTCAAATTTCGCTATGGTAAATTTTTGCTCAGTCAACTCAAACAAATAAGATTCCTATTTTCAAAACCAATTTGGTTAGAATTATTTAAATTGTATAATTTTTTCCTCATAGTTTGATCTGAATTCCGTTCTGTAAGAGAAACTATTATTTCCATTCTAATCAGCATAATGAAAAAATACGGTAGCTTTTTTAAACGATAATAAATATTCGTAATATTTGTTTGGGCTTGAAGGGGGAATTTTTGTGAATTATTCTTGCCTATTATTATCATTAAAAATGAACTTTTGTGAATTATTCTTGCCTATTATTATCATTAAAAATGAATAAATAAAAAACATGAAATTTAGTTACTTTATTCAAAACTTACTTGGATTGAAAAAGAATAAAATTTAAGGATCTAATGAATTTAATATGAAACTCAATTCAATTTTGTGGCCAATACCATCAGTTATCTACCAGAAAAAAACTCCAAACTGGATTTTTGGACAAGACCGGGTAAAATACTGGTATAAAAATAATTATAATGTGAAACATATCTCCTCTATAGGCTCTAGGTTAGTTTGGGCTAATGAAAATCAAAACACTAGAAATTACAAAGGCTGATGCTAATCCCAATTAACAACTTTATTTTTTACAGTGAAAGCATTGACATTTTCATTTTTGATTATATTGAAATATTTTCATAGATTATTTTAGAAAATCATCTAATTGAAAAAACAGAGAGAAAATAGTGATGCTTGATATACTAGTATTATGAAATATATATTGAACAAGAAGAAAAACAAAACTCTTTTTCAAGAACTGTCAATGTGCATTTTTTCGTGAATTGAGAAGCATGTTTAAAAAAACCGAAGCAGTTGAACGGCAAGGTTGGTAGAGAGGCCTTGATTGAATGTTGCAAATGCTTATCAGCACAATTGATGCCATTAATAATGTATTACTATTATTTAATTCGTCGGGTCCTTAGATAATCCGTTATATATGGTTATTTACTTTGATTTTTTTTAATTATTTGAAACAGGTAAAGCAGTTGGAGGCATTAATAGACTCAAGAAATGTTTGTTCTATCATAGCACACCTGTAAACGAATACTTGCCTATTATAAATATGTTTAATAGTATGAATGGTATGCCTTGATACGCTGCTATATCGCATATCTCTAATACCCTGCTTGTAAATTATTAGAGAAAGATAAGCCTTTAATGCCTGCTTTGTATTGTAAAATGGAAAATGAAGACAATCTATCTATCTACCCCTTCTATTAGAATTTTCAATTTTCCAAACTAGAATTTTTTTTTGAATGAGCATAGATGACACGTGCATCAATTTAATCCCCTATTATCCAACATCGATTCAGTACAGCGTTGCAATACTTCCAAAATGGCTACTAATGAACAGGATTCCCTCAATTTCATCCAATAATAATGCAATAAAGTTAATGGCGCGTATTTTATTTGGCGGCGCCCGGCCGAAATAACGCGGCTTCCGTTTCATTTAGCCGACGATAAATAAACGATGTTGGTTAATCTCGGATCGCAAATAACCGTTAGCTTCACTCTACGGATTATCTATTCAATGGCACGACCAACCTTAATGGTTTTAATGTCGACCTTTTTTCATGCAACGCCTGCAAAGTACGGTATATGATAAATTATGAACAGTAAATTGCATTTTGTTGAAAATTTTATATAGATAAAAATTAGGGAGTTTCTGCATAACCTTATCTTCCATCACGTGTACATTAGGAGGTGAAGTACACAATAAGATGTATTTATATAATCCATTACATATTTATATTGATAAATATCCGAATGTCTCAATAAATAAGACTTAAATGTATTCTATGTTTAAAAATTAAATTTTAGGCAAAATGAAATTTTAATAAAAAGTGAAATAGAGGAGGAACGTCTATCAAAAATTTTATAATTATCAAATTCTCTAAAAAGTCGAGCTATTCACAATATAAAAATAGAGAAAAGATCGTCATCAATTTACTATTATCCTCGTGGTCAATAATCAAGTTCCTGATTGAATAAAAAAGGAAGATAATGAAGAGAGAAGAAGTTGATGAGAAAAACCAAGATGAGAAGGAAAAAAAATGAATAGGAATGAATGTTTAAAAAAAAGCATCTCAATCTGATTTCCACAAGAAAATATACAAGAGCTCTAAATTCTTTAAATAATTCTCACCAAAAACACTCCCATCAGTCCATGTTTGAAAATCATGTTATTCTGTAATGCTACTGAGTAAAGCATCCAATAGAAAATTAAACTAATTTTTTCTGTACAATTAAGTTTTAACCTATTTTGATCTCGTTTATCTTGCACGGTATTAATAAATGGTTTAACAAAAGACATTTTTTTCTGTATGAGTTGTGATCAATGAATGTACTATGTCATGAAATTTCCATAATTAGAACGGAAATTGAAACTGACGTTTTTAATATGAAGAATACGTTTATTTTGTTTCGAACCAAAATTAAGCATTACTCATATTTACAGTGTTGTGCAAGCTTCCTTGAGGCCTTCACGCACCGACGTACTGAACGTCCTGGACGTTAGGGACGTCCCGTGGCGGGGCTTTCACACCGCCCAGCAACGTACCAAACGTTCACTTGTTCGCTCATGAGGACAGGTGATCAGTATCTCTCACTCAAGTGGTCTCACAGGTGGTCATCACTCAGTATAGTTGTTATAACCTGTACAAAGATGTCTTTTCCGCCACTTCCTTGGTGTGAGACCGGGGTTTCTGTTCCGTGGATGAACGAATCGAGTGGTGATAGTAATGGTGACTTGGTATTATTATATTCGTTGACGAAAAGAAGTAATTGGATGAAAAACGGAAGTGTTGGAGTGTTCATTGCGCATGCGCAAGGTCATGGACGGGCTGGACGTTTGTGGGAAATCGCTCGCCAAGCGATCCTCGGAAAACCATTTTGGACGTCCAGTATCGCGAATTTTCATGGGCAGCGATTTTGTGAAAATGCGTTTTGGCAAAAACATACCTAACGTCCAGGACGTTCAGTACGCCGGTGTGAAAAGGCCTTTAATCTGCGACGAGGATATTTTCGATCTCCATGATTCATAGCATGAAATCGCTAAATAATAACAACACCCCTTTGGGAAAACAAATGACTGTGGCGTTGCAGTTCAGTATTAAGTAATTAAATGGGTGTTGTTATATGCCGAGTAAGATATAAACTGCAGTCGGTCCTCCCGTAGTTTCATTAATAAATACGAACATGTTTGCATTACTTTCACAAAGATTGTAGATTGCTCTTGTTATTTATGGGGGCGGTTTTATTCCAGCTTGAACCTAATCCGTACGAGATCGGGTCTCTTGATTTATTTATAGGCGATTTGGTTCGCCATTGTTATATTCATAATTTTTGCGTGACCTGACACTCTATGTGCGTGACTTTTATCTTATTGTACATATATTTAGTCTGTAGACTAACACATTAATAATCCCTAATACTATAGTAGGTCTGTTCTGTTCTTAGAAATGTTTCCCTGCTTTTGTGAAGGAAACTAGAGGTAAAAGTGAATATTTAGTAGAGTAAGTGAATATTTGCAAAGCAGGAGACTAGTATTATATAAGCTCAATGCACTGAATCACTTCAACAGAATCAGAGGAAATTCATATTCACTTTTTATTTATGAAAATCGAATTGAGGCTCTTGTTTTAGTTAATGATGAACCAAAAATTTAGTGCTTGACTTGTTCAGCTGGGGTTTTTGAGCGCGCTACTCACCAGTTTTGTCAGACGTATACTAAAGAATTGTGAGGGATTTGGCTCGAAGTTACCGTACGTAACAATGAAACGTATGGTAATTTCGAGTGAAATTCCCCACAATTATTCTTTACTGGCAACACTGGTGCGCAGTGCGCTCCAAAAAAAGTGTGGAGCTGGGGAAACCCATTAAGTCCTGGGTTTGACTCCTGGAATCAAACTTCTTCCAATCAAACTCCACGCAATGAAAATTCCTTGAATAGATATTTACAGAAGAATGCAGAGTGCAGTTTCCGTCTACTTTATAGGAAATTCGTCTCACTTCCATGTTTTTTCATAAAAACCTATTCACTGAAAAATAAAATGAATAAAATATAAATATGTACTATATAAAATATAGATGAATAAATTGAATAGTATTACTGAACAGTTTACTGAATAATATATTATATGAATGAATAAAGAAACTCATAAAAACACGAGAATATCTTGAAAAACTGCCACAAAACTCAACTCTGAATTAATTGTCTTCTTGATTTATCCTCCAAAATACTAAAGAAAATTGTTATTAAATTAAGGAAAGTCCAAGGAACTCAATTGATCACATCAAAAATAATTTTTATTGCATTGAAAAATAGTTGTGTTCTCTAGAAAAACCTGTCAATTTTTGGGACGCATTCTAATTTATCATAATAATAAATAATTTGACAAAAATGATCTAACGTCTAACCAGTAAACGTTGTATTTTATCGACGAAACGTCAAAACCAATGGAATAAAGTTTTTGAAGGATCTAATCAATAGACAAAAATCTATTAAAATTTTTTAAGTCATTTCTTTCAAGTCACTCTTTAATTCATTTCTGAGGAATATTCTCTTTAGCAATTTGAATCCTTATACCATTGGACAACTATTATGAAATCAATAATCACATATAATCTAGGAGTAAAAACTGATCGAAGCATATCTAGGCCTACTTGAAGGTACAATTGTTCAAAACACCTACATTTATTTACCGATACGAGTGAATAAAAGATTAAATTTCTGACTGGAGAATGTTCACATGTGTGCGTGATCGATGCGTACATATTTATTCTTTCGAAAGTCAACAAGCATGACATGTCAGCGACATGCCTTATCAATGGCAAGCCCTCTCATTCATCAATCACTGTTGTTAGTACAAGCGGAAAACATGACTCTTCTTCAAGTATTGATAAACGAATTGGGCTAACTCATATTTGATTTGTTACGGGTGACAGATGTGACCGAGGCACTTTGGAACTTCCAACATGGAAGTAACTATTTTCAGTTTTATCTTGTTTTTATCATGAACCGTCAACATTTTGAAGTAGGAATTGAATAATTAAGTTCATTAGCAGAGAATCTGATGCTTACAGAGCTGTTCAATGATTTCTTTTTGACAGCTCTCTTCTGAAATGGTGTAACGGTCGAAACAATGGAAATTCGATCTCAGTTGTGAAACCACGGCTCTGAGTTCTTGAAGTCAATACTGAAAACTATTACCTATTACAGTCAAACCAAAGAATGATCCATATTTCCTGATTTAATTATTCAACCTAAACAGTAAATCGATATCCTGGGTGAAAATTGTCTCTTTCAATCAGAGTTTGAGTCTTACGCTTACGTGATGTAGGCTGGGTTCATAGCAGGTACTAAAATTACTCTGTAACGCTACAGTGTAAAATAAGAATGAAAAAGAATTTTGAACTGTAGACATTAACCAGAAATAAAACGAAAGATGTGCTATAATAAAGGGAAATATCAAACATTGAGAAATGAGTTTGTTCATTGCTAAACGTTATAAAATCTCAAAAATACTCAAATAAAATAACATCGACCGGGTTGTTAAGATAGGTAACTCACTCATGATTCAGGACGGCGCATGTAATAAAAACGAAATAACACTTTACAAAAAACAACCATAAGAAAAGGCCAAAGTTAACTCCAATTTATCAATTTAACAATTTATCGATTATCGATTTGAGTCTTTATACAGTATATAAATGCAGTCTTAAACAACAAATCCATTGGCCAATGATGCGCACACACAAATTCCACTATTCCGATGATTCATTCGACGAAATTATCTAAGGCTCACACTTAGAACGTGGTTTCTTACTCAATCAGGTTGCAGTATAGTCCTAGTTGTACACTCCATAATCAGCAAAGGCCAATTAGCCAATCAATTAGCCAAGTATGTGTGGAATCCTTCTCTCAGCCAGCTACATTCAACTGGATCTCCAGAAGTGGAAAAGAAGTGTGAGCCCCATAGTTGAAATGAAGTCCCTGAAAGTTGAACACTATAAAGAAAAATACCACAAAGCAATAACAACTGGGCTTCGAAAAGAATGTCATATTACACATAACAATAGGTTCAAAGAGAAGATAAGAGGTTACACAGTAGAGCTCGTAATGGGATTAAATAAATAATTACTTTCAATGAAAAAAATATTGACATAACCTAAATTTTGACATAGGATCTTCAATTACTAGAAAGACGATCAAATTACATAGTAAGAAAATATATGTCACGGACCATGAGCATTTATACTAGGCCCAAGTTAAGTATAAAAAATAAAGCAGAAAGATACTTATCAAGTTTACGAAATCCAACCCAAACAAAAATTTCTCTCAAGAATAACGATTACGAAAAGTTACTAAGTTCCAAGCAAAGATCATAAAAAATTTGTTTTCCAGCATTATAATATTAAACAGACAAGAATAGTATGCCTTTTCAGAAATTACAGGCTTAATTAATCTACAACACTTTGAAACTAGTCAACAATGAGTTTAAAAGTATAATTTTAACTTTAGCTAACTCACAACTAAACAGGAAAAATAGCATAGTACAACAAAATTTCATTCAATTAGACTAAGCAGTGACATGGCTATTAGAATAAGAACAATAAAATTAAAATAAATATTTAAGTCAAGTTACCTGTATTAGTGATGATAAATATATCCAACAAGCTACAATGTATGGACGTTATCACAGAAAAAAAATATATGTGCCCTTCTGAATGCACAAATTTGATTACTAGATCACACTACTTTACTAGAAAATAAAGAAAAATATTATCCTCTGATGAAGACATAAAGATTAAGTCCACATAACCTCACTCAAGGTTCTCTCTCATTCATAAAATAAAAGGATTTTCAAGCAGAGCAACGTGGAAGCTACGTCAGGCTGCATACAGAACAATGAGAAGAAGTCATATCGTCAAAGAGGGCTTACTGCTCCAATCTAAAGTTTCGTAAGAGAAGGGGCTCTTCATTAGTAAAATAAAACAGTCCTCATTCATAAATTCAATCGACACATACACAAAAAGACGGGATAGAAAGAGAGCGGAGCTAGACCTAGAAAAATCAAGTTACGACAGGAAAATATGAAGCAAGAAAGCAATATCAAAACTCAATTATTGGTGTTCTCCCTCTTTTGGTTCATCGCGCAAAGACCAATCGGAACAAGAAAATTACCTGTAGACATCTTATATATCAGTATAACAACCAATGGTAAATAGCTTGAAGACAGTAAAACCTTCCAAAAAATCTATCTTCTTAGAAATTAGGACCGGTCCAATGTAAAGTCATAAATACAACTTCATAATACAACTTATTTAACCATGATAATTGAGAATCACAGAACAGTTAGGATAAAACAATAGTCGGCTTCAAATAAAACAACCTAAAACAAAAATAATTGTACAGATTTGGGAAAAATCTGTACAACTCGAATGTAGCTCACACACAGCATCCAAATACAAATCATTTATTGATGAATAAATTCAGTACACAAAATGTCTTACAGACTTTTTTTTGCCCATCTTAAATACTTCCCTGCGTTCCAAAACACTATACTCAACACAAATAAAAAAAACTTTTCCAAAAATGATGAGTATTGTCATAAATGGCTCAAAGCGAATGGTCGCATTCCTTATCACAATTTATTGCAATTATAACGTATTATATTAGTTATAATATTTATGATTCAAAATCCAACATTTTGTGCGTCTTTTTTAAATAAATTTCATTACTCTGTATCATTATTATTATTATTTCGTCGCATTGAAACCGTATTCAATGAGCATAGCTCTAACGGTGTACGACATGTCACCACGCGGTGAAAAAAAAAAGAATTTTTTTTTATGCTCATAAATCTTAGTGCAAAATTTCGAATTAGCCTTAAAAAACCCAATTATTCGGCAATTCAATGAGCATTGGAGAAAACCTCATAGCACTCTCTCAATGAATACGGACAGCTTTCAGTAAATTTATTTTATGTTTGAGGGCTACAATAAATTTATTTAAACTGTTAATATTTTTCAGTTCATCTGTCAAGCAATTGAAAACGCTGAGTCCCGTATAATGTGGTCACCCCTCCAGCAGTGAGAGTCTATGAGTAGGATAGTGCAGGGTAGTCATTTTATGCCGAGTGGAGTATCTGAGTGAAATGTTATTCTCCATGAATTTCTGTTTGTTACTAAAAACAAAAGATGCAATATCCAGAAAAAAAGGGCCGGAATTGTTAGCAATTGGAGTTTTTTAAAAATTGGTCTACATGACACCCTAGAGTCAGCCCCCTCAATAACCCTGATTGCCTTCTTTTGCTTCCGAAAAATCGTCTGAAGGTTGGTTTCACTGCTACCCCAAAACAAAATACTGTATCGGATGTGAGACAGAAAATAGCCATGATAAACAGCTAGCGCTGTTTTTTTTATTTGCTACTCTAGCTATTGTTTTCAAAGCAAAGATAGCTCGGGATAGTTTGACATCTAGCGCTTTCAAATTAATGACTATCCCACTTCACATTCCTCTGCAGCTCCACCACCAGAAATCTAACCCGTTCAGCAGCATGACATTCATCTCCCGTTCCTGAGTAAAGGGTGTCAGAAACACTTCCACAACCTCCAACAGCAGCAAACTTTAGAAAAACTTTTTTGTTTAAATGTAATTTTAGAAAATTACAGTTGAACCAGCGACTAAGTTGGTTAAGAGCACGAATTGCCTTCTGATGGACTTCACAATCATCTTTGTCTTTAACAATCACAGAAGTATCATCTGCATAAAGAATAAGATCAGAGTCAATGCTATGAGGTAGGTCATTGATAAAAATATTGAAAAGCACAGGGCCCAGGATTGATCCCTGAGGAACCCCACATAGAGTTCTTTTCCAATCCGATGTCTGTGAATATTTGAAAACTGTTGGTTATCATCTGCAATCATGTCACTGTAAGAACTTTTTAAGCTTCAATATTGCTTATTCGCAGTACATAGTCACAGACTATGATATAATAGTAAGCAATAACGTAAAATAGTTCTGCAATGCAAGTAGTAGTTTAATGTTTTAAAATAATAGTAATCGACAATGAATAGAGTGTATTTAGAATAGAGATTTAGAATAGAGAGTGTATTTAGAATATAAATAAATGATCCGAGTAATGAAAGCGAAAAATCCGTCTCGATTCCTTCTTCACTTCATTTTATGACAAATATCCGAGTTCTCCGAATGATGAATCATTTTGACCATTGTGCTGAGCGACCAATCACCATTCAGCTTCCATCAGCTGGTGTCAAATCTCACAGGGGCAATCAGGTGTCATAAAACGGTAATAAAATGACACAGGCACACCCTGATGACGGGTGGGAGTGTAAATTTACTACCCGCAGAGTCATAAACACGAATTAGGCTAACAGATCTCGGAAGAGCGTAAAAACACACACGATAGATTCATAGCTCTGTAAATTTGCTTGGGCATTGCTTTAATGCACACACACAGTAAAATCTCGAGTGAATTGAACAAGCACTTAGAATAACATGGGAGTAATAAAGTTATTCAACTGCTGTCATTAAAACTTCCCCCATTAAAAATACCTCAACGCAGATTATACGACTTGAAACAGGCAGCAAAAGTTTTTATCACGCGTGAATGTGAGTTTGGGTGTGAATTATTAGTTGTAGGCTGAACTTTACGAACTTGTGATTAAAAATTAAAGCTTTCTAATCATTAATGTTATTGTTACTAAGCTTTAGAAACTTGATTTTGTGTTATATGGAGCATATGAAGTGAAAGCAATTATGTTACGAAGAATAATATTAAGCAACAGTGAGAGCGAGTTCATAATGGAAATTTTGAAGCCGTATTGTATGATATTTTTTTGATTATCAATATTTTATTTCATGGTTATTCCATGTTGAATTTTATATGTTAGTAGAAAAGGTATCAACGATTACTTATAAATTTAAAGAAATCCGAATAGGTTCTTCAAAATAATGTAGTGTTATAAATGAGTGTCTAGAAATTCGACCCGAAACAGCCTTACAAAACCATAGCTCAAGGTTGCTGCGTAAGGTTTTGTTAATAGTTGAAAAATTGTACTTAGAAAAAACAACAATAATATTGGAAAAAGTCTACATCAATACATTGTTAATATTAATCTTCTTAAAAATTAGAAATTTCAAGTATTCTAAAGGAATACATAGAATGGCTTATCTGCACCTGTACTATTTAAATTAGTTTGTTTTTCGTTTTGAAACAGATCTTTCTATTCTTTGCAATAGTGAAATAATTAAAGAAAAGCTCAACACTCTTTAACCAAACAAACTCTTTTACCTAAAACTTTAGGTACAACTCATCAATCACCATCATCCAACTCATTACCCACGCACAGGTCTCAGACCTATGTGGGCTTTATCCTCAAAAAAACAAAACAATTGTGACGAGGAGTAACGAGGAAATTACTTATTCACTTTTGCCTCCCATCTAAATAGCCCAACGAATAATAAAACATGGAGTAATCGCTTTCTAAATTTCAAGTTTTCCTCGACAATAAACACAGCAAAATGTTGAGAATTACTCACATTTTATTAGTCTGGAATAATAAAACGCATTTTATCAAGGACCCGACAGAGCCTTAATGAAATCGTGCCGTTGTCCGTCCGTCTGTGCCCTAGCGCTTGAAAAGAAGATTCTAGATTCTTGAAACTTGGTATATAGCTTCCTCATAGTACAGGTGATTTCGCGCTATTGATTTTGGAGTTTGGGGGTCGAATATAGAAATGATGATGATGCTAATCAGATTTCTTCTGTAGCCTGGCTCTAGTTTTGGGTAAAGAAAATCAAAGCTTTGGACAGCTGGTGCTGTCGCTGTTTACATTTTAAAATCGAAACATTGGACATAACGTAGGCTGATGCTTAGCCCAATTATCTACTTCTTTTACAGTGCAAGCGTTGACGTCTAATTTGTGGTTCCGTTTAAATCTTTTCTAAAATTATTTTAAATTGTCGAATTGACGAATTGACAAAGAAACAGAGAGAACATATTGAGGCATAATACATTATGAGATCTATTAAACAAGAAGAATAGAATAGAATAGAAAAATAATTTATTTCTGCAACACAACATCATGCAATAAATAATACACACGGTAACGGTAATTATCACATCATATAAATGAATAAAGAATGAATTCAACACCAAAGCAACTCAGCAAGATAAACTTGATTCAATAAATTTCTAGTGAAAAAAAAATGATAAAATAAATGCAATTGACAAAAACAGATTTGATAAGGATAAGATTTTAGTGTACTATGGTGCAGAAATATAAGGTACCCCTGTGAGAAAATTGTGTTGGGGCTACCTAATTATACATTTAAAAAAAGCGAGTTTAGCCCAAAAAACAAAAAGAAAGAGAGAAAACTCTTTTTCAAGATCTGCCCATGTGCGTTTTTGTGAATTGAAAGTACCGTTCGTGATGTTTAGAGAAACAGAAGCATGGTGCATATGCCTGTTATGCCTATATTAGAACAACTGATGATAATAATAATAATAATAATAATAATAATAATAATAATAATAATCATTATATTTTGTAAATTCGTCGGGGCCTTGAATACTCCGTTGTATCGGTTTATTAAAATGGAAAACCTCATCCTGCCCCTGACAGTACAGCAGTGTCTACAACCTCTTCCTATGAGTTACAAACACTTGAACATACAATCTCACAAGAAATTCAGTTTACTCAAACTTTTGAACAAAATACGAAACTAAACAATAACAATTATCAAACTGGCGGAAAAAGTTAAAACAGCAATAATTTAAATTTATTATACGGCCAAGTTAAAAGTGGCGAACTTTTGTTCCTATTGTTTAAAGTGGAGTACACGTTTAAACGAAGGTGCTTGAACTGAGGAAGAGGACTTTAAGCAGTCTGTTTGCAGGAATGTTGGTGGAAGGTGGGGTGGGAAATGGGTAGTTTGGTATTCCTCAGGTGTAAAGCGCGGGTTAGCAGAGCGTTCAAACTTTGGTCAGGAGCTTCGAGTACTCAGTAATCAGTGCTCATCCCCGGTCTCTGTAATTGCCCCGCGTTCGAATTGTGAATGGAGGATGTTGCCTACTGAATCGTTACTTCTTACCTACTTCTGGCTTATTGTAGAAGTTTTGCCTGTCACGTTTGTCGCATTATGTTGTTACCTGGTGCGCCAAAAATTTCACACTATTTGGAACGTTTTCGTTCTCTCAGAGGAAATGAAACAAGTGGAATTCATTTTTTTTATTTTGGAATAATGTGAACTGAGATCCTGACATCCAATCAAATTATTAAAAAATTAAAAAAGGTGTTTAATTTGAATTGATTGGAACCATTGTTCTGGAAATTTGCTAATTTACACTTGACTTCAATTTGCAATACCACTTCACGTTCAGACTGTTTAAATCATAGATTTTTATATGTATTTATTATTAGTATTTTAAAAGTCTTGATGTTACAATCTTAATTACACCTTCACTAATTGGAGATCAAAGTTACAGCAGTTACGCCATTATCAATCTTAATATTGTGATGATCGACATCATGGGTTGTTAACATTAGCTTGAGAACATTCAGTTTGACGTCATTTAGTTAGCTTGAATAAGTATGATTGTATGGAAAGTCCGATTTGAAATAAGGTAAAATAATATTTTATTGTGATCATTAATCTACCACAATATAACGTTTACTCTCAACTTTACCTATATCATGGATTTTTAGTTAATTTATTAGTAGCTAGCCTATACATTCCCTGACCGTTTTTGAGGATCAGATTAACTTTATTACATTAAAATACAATTTTAAATTTTAATTTGATAGTTGATCAGTAATTGAATGTAACACTATTGGTTCTGTTAGGATAGACTTCACTAAAACTTTTGCCATGAAAACTTTGTCCTTCAAGTCTGATTATTATTTCAATTCACAGTTCACATTCATTGTTTAAAAATGGTTAAAACTTTGGTATAAGTTAGAAGCGTTCCTTGCCAAGTTTGAACTTGTCCTTGGCTTTAAATTTGTGAGAAGCTCGTAGATCAAGTCAACTATTTCTATTTTAATGAGCTAATCGTATTGGACTATTAAATTTTTCCGTATAAGTTAGAAGAGGGTGCTCCCTGAAATAAACATCAACTGGGAAATAATAGACATCTGATGAAGTCTATCTCCTAGACACATCCCCTTGTTGACGGCGCCCACACAGATCGTTGCAAGACCATGATGCAGGCTTTGCAATCAGACTCGAATTTAGGGGGTTGCCCTAAGTACTAAGGAAATATTATTATGGACAGAAATGCTATCGCGAAGCTACCATCAACTTCTGTCCACAAATTTCTCCCTTCATTAGCGAATTCGCACCCTCCGATGGACAAAGGGATTAGCACCCTTCAGCTTCTCTGCTGTGATATGCTTGTAGCCCCTGAGAAACTCCAAGATTGAACCACACATCAAAAGCAAATAATGTTCTTGTTAGTCTCTGAATAGAGCTTATAAGAATTGTGATCTAGGAAAGTCTTAAATAGTTGCAAATTGGAATATAGTAATGCTTGCATCATTGATATTAGTGATTAAAACTTGGGACTTCATACGGGATATTTTGAGAAGCTTCAAATAAAAAATATGTTTAAACAGTGAATCTAGCATCTGGGCATAAAGAATAGGGATATTTTATATGGTAGGAAAGGCTCAAGGCTTAATTTATGGTGTGTATAAGATGGATGTTTCATGTTTCATTGAGCTCCGACTATTCATACAAATACATTAACAAATAAAAAAAGTAACTAAGAAACTTTTCACTAAGAAACATATGATAAGGTAACAAGAAAGCAACATTCATTTTGAAGAATTCAAGTAGGCAATTTTAATTTTGAATAAGTGAAAGAGAATGAATTCTAGTAACCTGTAAATTAACAAAAAAATTGAAGAGTTCAAAATAATCTGACAGTCTTTTTAAAGTATTCATTTCTAATGAGAACGTGTTGCAGTGCTTACAAATTAACAGGATATTCCACTTGATTTGTATCACTTGCATTACATAAATAATATATCAAAGCGTAACCTACTAAAATATCATTGAATGATTACTAGCTAGAAAGGCATTTTTGTGTAAGCATTTTCCTCCAAAGCTACGCACAAACCTCAGACCCAAGTGATATTAAAAATAATCAATAAAAAACCTAAATTCAGCTCAAAGTTGTATGTTGACTGTCGCAAGATATTGAAAAAGTTAGATAGATAGAATAGAATTTAATATGGGAATGCAGAAAAAACTATTTGAAATAATAATAATAAAAATATAATAATTTCTTTGAGCAAATTACAATTGTCCAAAGGAGTTTAATGAAATAAAATAAAACAAAAGCATATAATAAAATGAGAATACAACTTTGTAGTTTCTATATTAAGCAATATTGCTAACTCTGATCACCCCACTATATAAAATATGTATCGGGGTGAACAGTAAAATATGTTGTGAATCCTAAAAAGTCGTCGAATGTAGGCTGTAATTCAATTTCGATGTATGGTAAAAGTAACGCTCAGTATGCAGACAAAGTCATCTAGAAAATGACATAAGAAAGCTCTCTGAATGAGATTTTGCTTTAAAAGATGTGCATGCTATTACGTGAGTAGAAAGTCCGGTGAAATTGTGCCGCCTTTGGCCCGTCTACTAGAGGAGGAGTTAGATTTTCAAAATCGCCTGAAGCGAGGGTAAGTTTTCAAGTGCCACTTCCTCCCCTCCTTATTTCACACTCACTGCTTCCTCGCCGTACAGCTTTGCTTTCCTTCACTTCCCCTATCTTAATTACTACATACATCACTAGTTTCACTTCTTTTGGTTCTCTTTGCCTGCACTTTCTTGTTTCTTCGCTAATTTCTACGTCATGTATTCCATTAATATTTTAACATTTATTATTAGTCTATTATTATTATTATTATTATTTATTATTATTATTATTATTATTATTATTATTATTATTATTATTATTATTATTATTATTATTATTATTATTATTATTATTATTATTATTATTATTATTATTATTATTATTATTATTATTATTATTATTATTATTATTATTATTATTATTATTATTGCAGATATAAAAAATTGTGATTTCAAAGGAAATGTTTATAATTATGCTGATGATACCATTATTCTATTTGCAAACAAAAACCTATCAATAGCAGCTGAAAATATGCAAAAAGATATAGACACAATAACAAAATACTTCCATAACAATTATATACACATCAACAGCAAAAAGACTAAAACAATAGTATTTCGTAACCCAAAGCTAAATGTAAACATTTTAGATCCAGAAAACAGAATAATCAGTCACAACTATAGATGCTTCTCCTTGAAAAATCCATGCAGCTGTATAAAAATAAAACACTCAGACACAATAAAATATTTGGGGCTACAATTCGATTCAAATATGAAATGGTACACACACTCACAAACACTCACCAAAAAGCTAAGATATCTAGCACATAGATGTTATAAAATGAGAGAACTACTACCTCAAAAAACGAAGCGTACAGTGTATTGTAGTCTGATTGAATCCCAAATAAGGTATGGAATAACTGTCTATGGCAGCGCACCAAATTACATTTTAAACCCAATAATAAACGTGATAGACAGAATCAAACGTATTTTCTTCCAAGGCACAGATATTCACACATTAAATATACTCAACTTCAAAAATCTATACAAATACATAATTCTAATCAGATACTACTTTGAAAGCCGATACCGTAATACAAACGAAAACAGATACAACACAAGACACACACATTATAGAATACCAGATTATTATACAGAAATAGGGAAAGCAGTACCAGAATACTTCGTACCACAAATCCTGAACAGTATCCCTAACAATCTTAAAAACCTACAAACATATTCTGCAGTAAAACATGAAATCAAAACTTATTATATTACTGAGCAAGGATAACATATTCATCACAGAGGAATTATTCATCACATACAATCCATAATAAAAACCTGATTAAATTAAATTTAAAACTTAGCAAATCACCCCAATACAAGCTAAAATTAGCTTCTGGGGTTGCCATCACTAGAATTATTATCATAATTACTATTTATATATTGAATTTTGTTAAATTGTTGTATATTATTTATTAATTGCATGTACTGTTATTTACATTCAATAAAGCTTAAAAAAAAAAAAATTATTCATTATTATTATTATTATTAGCATTATTATTATTATTATTATTATTCTTATTATTATTATTCTTATTATTATTATTATTATTATTATTATTATTATTATTATTATTATTATTATTATTATTATTATTATTATTATTATTATTATTATTATTATTATTATTATTATTACTATTATTATTATTACTATTATTATTATTATTGTAAAGCTGGAGAAAGGAAAGAAGATATTGCAAGAGTTGAAAGGAACAGAACTTTCCAAGCATGGCAGAACGACTGGAATCTTGAAGCACGTGGACACTGGACATCAAGGCTGATACCCAGAGTCAAGCAGTGGGTAAACCGGCCTCATGGAGAAGTGGGGTACTTTGTGACACAGTTCCTGACTGGTCATGGATATTTCCGATCTTTTCTCCATCAGTTGGGCAAAGCAGATACACCTGAATGTCTTTACTGTCCTAAAAGTAGAGATGATGTTGAACACACCTTCTTTCTGTGTAGCAGGTGGGAAGAACTAAGAGAAAGAGTGCAGGCAGAACTGGGTTGGTTATCCCCAGAAAACGTTGTTTCTGTTATGCTCCAAGGCAAGCAGCAATGGGTGAAGATGGTTAACTATATAATCACCATACTACAGACAAAGAAGAGAGATCTTGATGCAGCAGGGTAGCTTGAATAAGCTAAAGGAATGAGAGGCCGTTCTGAAGTAATGTGATAAACAGTTCCAGGCGGTCTCTAGGTTTGGAGGTGGTTTCAGCCAATAGTTCATGCTCATGTACATGTCAAATGGCAAAACGCCTTAATAAAAGAAATTAAAAAAAAATTATTATTACTATTATTATTATTATTATTATTATCATTATTATTATTATTATTATTATTATTATTATTATTATTATTATTATTATTATTATTATTATTATTATTATTATTATTATTATTATTATTATTATTATTATTATTATTATTATTATTATTATTATTATTATTATTATTATTATTATTATTATTATTATTATTATTATTATTATTATTATCATTATTAATCTTACTGCGACTGTTCTTTGCGTATTTCTGAATTCTATAATACCCTGATTATTGACCAAAAACACATCTTCTTATTCATCTTTTCTTCGTTTCTTTCTTCTTTGTTTTCATCATCATCTACTGGTAGTTCATTTTCATCATTCATCATCATTTTAGTACTACTACTCTTTTGTCGGCTTCTTCTCCATCATCTTTGTCTCATTTTTTTTTCTTTTTCTGCATGTTTTTTGCATTCTCTCCTACATTTCTTTCTCTTCTATTTCTTACTTATAATTATCTCTCCTTCTGTTTCTTTTCCTCATTCTTCTTGTTCTTCTTCTCCCTCTTCTCTTCTACTTTTTAAATTTTCCTTCTTTCACCCTTCATCTCTTACATTTTTTCTCCTCTTTCTTGTTCCTTGAGATCAAAGTTTTGCTTTTTTCGTGCTTCATCACTTTACCCCTTATTCTCTTTATTGGCAGTCAAATCTCCACTCCTTCTCTTTAATTCCACCCCTTCCCTCTTCTCACATTGTTTCTCTTTTTCTGAGCACTCGATTCTCCTTTCACATTTCTTCTACTAATCCTTGTTACATTGTTTATTTCACTCACTATTTCACTTCTTTCTCCTCTCATCCTCACATGCCACCTGAAAATATTTCATTCTAAATACTAAAATATTCAAATGACGATATTCTACTTACATAAACATTACCTTACTTTCTCCTAGAAAAAGTTAGTTCCAATTCTTTATGGATCTTTCTTCATCAGAAGTATCTACCTCTCACCCACTTATAATTTTCATCCTTCTACGCTTTTCTTTAGAATCACCTTCATCATCTACTTACTACTCCTTACTTCTTACTACTCTTACTACTCTCTCTACTTCATTATTATGGCGTGGAATAAGAGAATTTGGCCTTGGTAAACAGAAAACTCATACTCAAATTGACTTACCACTAGATGATATAAATGGACATTTTGTTTCACACTCGAATCAACGTGATGAGACAGTCATCAGTAATCATATTAATGATCTAAATGATCAGGTAAAAAATTCAAGCATACCACTAGCTGATCAATTCCACTTTCATCCGATTTCAGAACAAGACACTTTTAAAGCATTTCAACACATTCGTAGCAATGCTACTGGTGCAGACGAAATTTCAATCAAATTTATTAAAAGAATGTTATTTGCAGTCCTACCAACTATCACATTCATTTTCAATAAATCTCTTGAAAATGGTAATTTCCCTGAAAATTGGAAGCTTGCTCTGGTTCGTCCTTTAAACAAAGTTGCCTCTCCCAATAAAGTTGAAGACTTCAGACCAATCAGTATTTTACCAGCCCTATCCAAAGTACTTGAGAGAATTGTTCATGCACAAGTTGTGGAATTTCTAGAGCATAGTAGTAAACTTCATAACTTTCAATCTGGATTTCGAAAATCTCATTCAACTGAAACAGCTCTACTGCGTGTCACTGATGATATCAGGTTGGCTATGGACCAACGAAAATGTACTATCTTAAGTCTGTTTGATTTTTCTAAAGCATTTGACACTGTAGACCATAGAGTTCTTCTAAACAAGTTAGCTATTCTTGGTTTTAATCATAAAACACTAATATGGTTCAATTCCTATCTTACAGGTAGAAAACAATGTGTATCTGCTGGAGATAACAGGTCAAATTGGAAAAATGTTATACATGGTTTTCCTCAAGGATCCATTTTAGGCCCCCTACTGTTCACTCTGTATGCAAACGACCTTCCCTCTGTTATCAAGTTTTCCAGTTTTCATACATATGCAGATGACCTTCAAATTTATGCAAGTTGTTCTACCACAAAAATAAATGAAACAGTAGAAAAAATGAATCAAGATATAAATTTAATAGTTGAATGGACTAGGAAAAATGGCCTCAAACTCAACCCCATTAAAACGCAGCCCATAATAATTGGATACTCACGCTTAGTAAACGGCATTGACTTGAACTCAATCCACAAGATTACTGTTGATGGTAATGAAATTCCCTACTGCAGCTCAGTCAAAAACCTAGGTATTATCATGAATAAAACTCTTGACTGGTCAGAACAAGTAAATAAAACATGTAAAAAGGTCTTTTCAGCCATGCATTCATTGAAGAAATTGCAAGATATTCTTCCTAGAAACATTAGATTATTATTGGTTAAATCTCTGATTTTCCCACACTTGATGTATTGCAATTCTGTACTAAATGACATGCAAGTCACTCTAAATGATAAACTGCAGCGCTGCCAAAATTATTGTCTACGGTTTGTTTACTCTCTTGAACGTCATGAACGGATCACTCAAGCCCACATTGCTAGCTCAACTTTAAAACTACCCGAACAGAGATTATTTCGAATAGTCAAACTTGTTAGAGATATTTTAAAATATGGCAAACCAAACTATTTCAAAAATGATTTTAAATTTGTTTCTGAAGGTAGGAGGATAGATGTTTCACATACTAGAACCGGAGAAAATACTCTAAGGATACCGAATCACCGAACTACCATTTATACTAAATCTTTTCTTGTTAGCGCCTGTCGTGCTTGGAATGCACTTCCCAATCCTATTAGATCCTTTGAGAGTCGAGTGGGCTTTATCTTGGCATTGAGAAAATATCTTTTTGAGAAAATGACTGAGTCTGTTCAACCCTAGAGCAACTGCATGACAACTTTCATCATTCACTCCATCATTCATCAACTCCATAAGCAATTTATTCACCATTCAAATCCTTAATGTCTTAGGGATCTTAATTATTATAATCCATAAAATATTAACTTATGTATAAAAAGTTTTCGTTTTACTTTAATGTCTAGTGTAATATTAACCACTATCACCCCCTATTATTCCTCTTAAATTATGCTTAAATTATCACCCCCTATCATTCCTCTTAAATTATGCTTTTTTTAACTCACTTTCACATTAATGTTTAACATAAATTATCTCATTTGTAAATAATCTCTTTTTCTGTCTCATTGTTTTACTCTCAATCGGAAAATATCAATCCATAACTTCTATTATTAATTGTAAATTAACTCTATTAATCACTTTGTTCTAATCATTCATATCCTTCAAATAATTTATTCATCTTATTTTAGCTTTTAACTTTCATACCGTTTTCAGTTTATTATAGCCTACGGTCAAGTGTTGATGAGAAGGATATTCTTGAATATCCTCTTCCAAGAATGGACATTTATATGTTCAAACTTCGCCGTTTCATGTAGATACATCACAATCATATTATCGTTATCAAATTTCATCTTATACTGTATACATATCGTTGATTAATTCTTTAGTTTAGAATTGTAAAATTCATAGAACAATAATTACAGTACTTATATATTTTTAACTATCATAATCTAGAATCTAAGACTGTGCATTTTGTAATCTACATGAATAAAGTAAATAATCTAATCTAATCTAATCTAATACTTCTTACTACTCCCTTCATGCTACTTATTCTCCTTCTACAACCATTATGTAACCATTCACTTCTCATATCATCTTTATCCTCCTCCTCCTCCTTCTCCTCCTCCTCCTCCTCCTCCTCCTCCTCCTCCTCCTCCTCCTCTTCCTCCTCCTCCTCTTCCTCCTCCTCCCCCTCCTCCCCCTCCTCCCCCTACTCCTCCTCCACCACCTCCTCCTCCTCCTCCTCCTCCTCCTCCTCCTCTCCTCCTCTCCTACTCCTCCTCCTCCTCCTCCTCCTCCTCCTGTCTTACTCCTCCTCCTCCTCTTCCTCCTCCTCCACCTCCTGTTTTTTATATAACAATTTGAAAAGAAAGCAATAGCGGGCTGCGCCTGTTGTATCTTTACTTGATTGTGCTCGTGTAATAAATTAATCACTTTTTTTTATTTACAGAACTTTTCTGTTTCAAGCTTCATTATATATCATCCATCCTTCCTTCCATCATTAGGCCAAATTTCGATCTTTCAGACTATTTCACACTTACACTTCACCTATGAGAGAGTGTTGTTATTTTTACACGAACCTAGAGAGATGAAGGGACTGATACAAGGGCAAAATACAATTAAACCTGTAAATAAATCAAAGATATTTCTTCCAATACAAACTGAGAAACAAGTAAATTAAAAATTATTGGAATAGAAAGTAGACTGTTTTATTAGTATTGAGCATTGATTATTGCTTCTCCTATTTTCTCTTGTTACTTCATCATAAACTCTATAGAAAACACAACCTCAGTGCGTGTATGTATTTGCGAACTACCTCTCATCGGCAGCCCTTCAATCTGTTTTCCTCCTGTTTCTCTCTCGTCCTTTCCCTTCTCTTCCTTTATCATGTATTCCGTCTCTCTTTGTTGCATCATTGCAGTCGCAGCACGTTCGCCAACTTGTCACATCCAATTTCATCAGCTCCTCTCCTGTCCGACCTTCGTTCGTTTCGAAGAGCCTTCCTCCCATCACCCAAATAAACAGCTTTCTGTTGCCGACTCTAATAACGAGCTGATGACTCACCCCACGGCCTTGCAATTGACAGTTAGTCATGTCACGTGATTTCTACACTGCACGAAATCTGATCCAACACCCGAGTGATTTCACCAGATTTTCTTCTTTACACACATGAGCTTAATTAAAACTGTAGGAGAAAAAATGTTATAATTTGTTATACTACATATTATAACATTAAAAGTAAAATTAACAGTAATACGTAGGAACTTGAGATTTTTTCTAGCATGAATAATAACATTTTTATAGAATAATAATAATAATAATAATAGTTAAGAATAATAATAATAAAATATAGCTCATTAACAGTAAAATTCGCCAAACTTAATGATTAATCCATATAACTCAGATTCGAGTTTTCAATCTTCATTAGTTATTTCAGTAACAATTTTTGAAGAACATTTCATTTGATGAAATTCAGTTATTTAATTATGTATCCATTATTCTACAACAATATTGCTCACTTCAACAATATTTAACCCTGCAGTTTATTTTAAAAATTATTTCACATTACTATCATTCTTGGATTCAGATTTGTGCCATTTAAAAAAATGACATGATGACTTCTCATGTATGAACGAACATCAATCCACGCAGAATAATGCATTGTAGGAAACTCTACTGCTCTATTTTGAAGGATAAATGTAATAAACCTATGAAGTTTGCTTTGTATGATAAATTTCTGCGTTTGTTGCAATTATTGTACATACATATGTTTGTCTTAGTGTAGGCGACAGTGTAGACAGCACATCGTACAGTCTGTTATGGTATCTGGATTATTGTTAATATAAAACTTAGTGCGTTCTAATTCACGTCGTAATAGTTACTATTTAGAAGGTTAGTGAGGAATGAACGACAGGAATAGTGAGGAATAGTCATGTAAAGTCAAGGTAAAGTCAAGTGCATTGTCATTGGAGTCGCGAAAAAGTTGAGGTGTGAGAAGTGTAGGAAGTACTAAAAAAGAATTATTTTTGTTCCCCCAAATTAGGGATGTAAAAGTAGTTCTTTGTAGACATTCTGTAGATTCATTTTCAGTGACTTACACCTCAATTTATTAGTTTATCAATTTTAAAATGTGAAGTGAGTTTCTGTTCTATGATTTTTGTGATACCAATTGGATTACCGCTTTGTGAAGCGGTCTTTAGCGTCTCCATGATTCAGGCTTTTCGACGATTTAGGCATTCGGTACAGTATTTACATAATTCCTCCAATGGCTGTTGGTGTTCCTGGTTTCGATCTTCTTCGAACGAGATGAAGCAGACTTGGGCTCCCGTGAATTCGAGACAGTTGACCGGAGTTGACCCTGGGCCCCAACCTTCCAAATTCGAAACATTAACCATTCTTCGCACTTGGATCTTGCAGAAGAGGAAAATTAGTGAAAATTGGGTAACGTCAAATAGTGCGCGAATTTATAAAAAAAAAATGGAGAAAAGGTTGAAAAGGAAAAATTAGTAAAATTTGGGTAACAACGGAAAGGGTGTAAAAATAGACTAAAATAAAACAAAAAAGGGAAAACTTCGCCATGTAATTACATCACTTAAATTATCATCACCATAGCTTACATCATTAAGATCATTCAAATATCAGTGTACATAATTTCTAGATCTATAAAATAGCATCATCTAAGTTTACTATAGTATCTATTTGATGTTGATCATTTTTGTTTTTAACAACTTATATGCAAAATTTGTAAATTTACGTGAATAAAGAAAGATAATCCAATTTAATTTAATCTCACGCACACACACTCTCACTCTCTCTCTGATGAATAATGAATACTACTCTTGACTGGACTGAACATGTTGTAGGCACCTGCAAAAGAGTTTTCTCTGCCATGCACTCTTTGAAGAAAATGCAAGACATCCTTCCCAGGCATATACGACTACAACTCTCATTTTCCCATACTTTATGTACTGCAATTCAGTTATTAACGATATGACAGTAACACTTAATGAAAGGTTGCAGCGTAGTCAGAACTACTGCATGCGTTTTGTTTACTCCTTACAACGTCATGAGCATATAACCCAATCCTACATTCATAGTAACACCTTGAAATTACCAGAATACTTATCAGAATACTTGAACTTCTAAAGAGCATTCTCAACAGTGGGACTCCTAAATATTTCAAAAATGATTTCAAGTTTGTGTCTGAAGGTAGGAGAAACAGCGTTTCCCACACCAGAAATGGTGACAGAACTCTTAGGATACCAAATCACCGGACGACACTTTATACTGTCTTTTGTTGTCAGCGCCGTGCTTGGAATCTACTCCCACTTTCAATTAGGAATCATGAGAGCCGAGCGGGCTTCTCCCTGTCTCTGAGGAGACATCGATTGGAGAAAATGGCAGCGTCTGTCCGGCCTTGAGGCAACTGCATGATCAATGATACTATAATCCTTTAAGTTAAGTTAGGTTATTATCTATTATCTAAATTATTTATCTATTCATTTTTAGCTACTTTTTTTGAATCCACAAATTATTTTTAATATGCTTTTATTTTTTGTTTTGATGTATACATTATGGTATTCGATTTGGGGGGGTGTGTACCTTATAGGCGCTTAAGATAAATTTGATGGCCGGAAGCTGCAGTCGGGCAAATTCCCGAAGAATTGTGAGGACACACCACTCCAGCTCAAACCCATACGAGAAAATGTCTATCCTTGCGGAATACAGTTGCGGGGTGATACACAGAATAGCTGTTATTTACGCCCACGCAACTATAACCCAACAAAGAGAGATATACTTAAAATCAGGAGTAATTCAGCTAAGTCCCTCTCGCGAGCGGAGATTGAGTGCGGAACATGCAACTCTTGCTTGTTGCACTCTCCTCGCAATTCACGCTAGCGAGGTGGAAAAGCTATAAGAAACACTCCTGATACAAATATCCTTCCAATAAATAATTGAAAGATTTAATGCTAAGTGTCCTTCAACAAGGACAAACCAGAATGTTGCTGAGGTAATATATCCCTCTCGGCTATACCGCTTGATGGTCCGCTGAAATAATATATAACTATAATCTGCAGCCAGGGTCGAGCAAGGATTATAAATCAGAACTAATGTTTAAAATTACAATGGATTTTAATAAATGCAAATTGATATTATGGAATTTAAGATATAATGAAAGGTAGCAATTAGTATGCGGAGACGCAACTCTCGCCTTCAATTCCTACCACTAATATTCAGAAGTTAAAAATGATATATTTAATAAAATTATTCATGTGAGCATTTAGGTCTTTAGCCTAAGGATTTCTCAGTTCCAAGAGAGTAGCTTGATTGCAATTTACAATTGGATATGCCGATTATTTGTATAAACCTTGTATGAATTATATATTTCGTACATACCAGATATTTGGGCCCAATTTACGCGCACTAGTCGAAGTATTATATTTCTTCTTTGGCTCGTCACTAGTTGGCGTCACCCTCAGACATCTTGGATTGATCCTCGTGGTCGTTCGCGAATATTTTTGGTACTTTTACTGATACACTATTTAAATTCGGCAATCCTGGGGTTGCACTCAAACAGCGGGATTTTAAAACAGATATAAAAACATTTAAATTTGACTAGAACGGATTTCTTTAAAATTAAAAATTATTGAGTAGGGGAGGTTTAAAACGAGACCTCTCCCTCAGCCAGCCTAGATTTTCGTAGTCTCCTTCTTCAAGCTCTGGTCTCAGTACTTGAAGAAGAGGCTGTGTCATGCGGTAAATCCGCCAATAACAGCGCAGGAAATTATTTTCCTCCAATGAGGAGCTTACACCCGATTTTTAAGTACGGTGTACCATATGTAAGAAAATTAAACAGATTGAAAATTGGAGAAAATAATAATTAAATTAGAGAAATTAATAATTAGCTGGGCAAGCATAAGCAGATTTCCCAAGTCGATCAAATAACATAAATACAGGAAATAAATAACAATACGAATATTTTTTGTGAAAAGGAAAGTGACATTACTAACCGGTAACAGCTGTTTGATAAGCCGGTTTTATCAGGACAGTCAACAAGCTAACCTTTCACTTAAAGTAAACAACTTTTGTATTCCAGCCCATTGTAGGACGCTGTTTTAACAAATTAGGCAAATGTTTGTGCATCTAATTTTACATAAAATTAAATAATACAATTGATAATTCTGAGTGAGTATTTAATGTTAAACCTTGTTTTCTCAGATTAATTATGATATTACTGTTAATTTGGGGTTGGTGAATTTGCACCATGACATAAAGCCCCCAAATTAGAAATATTTGAAACTCAAGTGCTTCTAATTTTCACCGTCTAAGGTGCACTAACCTAACATGAACCTTACAACTACTACGACTTAGGATCTACAACACACAAATATCACAGCCAATAACATCAGTCTACATTAGAATGCATAGTGCTTATCGCTACTATTCTCGACTTGTCGCCGCAGCGGTGGTGTCGGGACCACAACTAAAAGTCGTGAGATTTTACTCAGACAAAAAAAAGGAGGATACATTAGTGCAGAGGTGGATCTCTGCCACATGCACTAGACAGCCATGGGGTTACTGTAAATCCTAAGTTCCCTACGATGACGGGATGGGTCAGCATACAAGCCCCCAGAGCCTCGTCACAGACCTAATTGCAGAGGTGCTTGGGTGATGGTGTGTGATCAGCATATCTGTAGTGCGGTGTCAGTTGGTGGCATCTATTGGTGTAATTGGCATTGCCAATGATAATAGCTTGTTTAGCTTATAATAATAATTTTTTCTTTGGTTGCAGGTTTGCCAGTTGTGCATGAAGGTGCTTGCTTGCTGTATATATTTCTCTTTTGCTTTGCCTTTTCTCTCAATAAATCTTTGCTTTCAACTTGTGCTTTTCTGCTTTGTCCGCTTTAATTACTTCCTCTCTTCATTTATTCTTGTGTGCTTTTCGTTTTGCTTTTGTTTCTATTTGATTTGTTTGTTCTTATAATTTTCTTCTAAATGTTATTTTCAATGTAGCTAGTAATTAATTTCTATAAATTTTCCATATAATATAAATAGTATAAAATCTCAAATAATAACAGTAATAGAGATTAGAAATTAGAAAATAACAATATAAAAATATAAAACATGACACCAAATATAATATAATAACAATAAATAACGAATATAATATATAATAAAATTTACTATCACCTTTGGAATATTTTTTTTGGAAATTATCACAGACTGTTTATTTTATTCAATTTTGTATATAATTTTTTTTAGAGATTACATTTCTCAGTTTCTTTGACTATAGTGATTAATGATTTTTTTTTTTTTTTTTTTTTTTTTAGTCTGGTAATTTTCTAAATTATATAATAATAAAATTTAATAAAAAATATTTTCAAACATTCAAAACATTCATCCCATAAGGGTGTAAATATAGATTGAGCTCTATGCTCATGCATAATAGTGCATGGCAGAAATCTTATTATGACACATAATATTACAGTAAAACAAATAAACATAATTGTAACCATGTTCGTGTTGTGGGGTGGCGAGGCTGAAGATGATGATGATCATCGTGAAGCTCCAGGGTTCAATGGCGCGCAGAGGAACATCTCGATGCAGCAGGATCCATAACGATACGCCGGGATGACTTCGAATGCCGGGCTCACTGACAAGGACGAATACATACGGTGAGGAATGTGGTGGCTCGCTCCGCATCCAGCAATTAGTTTCTTGGGTACATCTTAAGTTTGTTGATCTACTTCTTAGATCTCAATGAAGTGTTGATGCCCCAACTCAAAGTTCTGGAGTTGGTTGCATCCAAGCACTTTTCTAAAATTTTACTTTGGCAGCATATGTGCGGCATTATGTTGCGGCAACATCATGTCTGTCCCAGTACTAAAGGATTTGTGAAGCAAGTCAGATCGTTGCAGGTAGCATGGTCTACGGAATCCCATGGCAGTCATCAATGATGCTGACCTGACTGGTTTTTCACATCGATTTGTGATTTGCAGACATTTGACAAGTTGTGTCTTATGCTGATTTGTTGTGTCGCAGACAGTATGGTCTAAAATAATTGAGTTACCGTAGCAGTGAAGCTGGTCTGACTGGATATCTTACGCTGATTGGCGATATGGCTTGACGTTCAAGACATTTGTCCACCCAATATCTTTGTTCTCATCTGGATCTTTGAGAAATACTGTGTTTCTGTTTGACACTTTCTCTACTATGTATGGTCCAGTATATAGGTGGAAGAATTTCTTTGTCAGCTTGCCTAATGCATCAGAGGAACAGTGGGCCTTCATCAGCACTTTTTGTCCGACCTCATAATGGTACACTTTGACATGTCGGTCATGATACTTCTTTCGACCAGCTGCAGCTTTCTCGAGTTTTGATTGAACCAGTTGGATGGTGGGTACCGGTGCATACACGGTGTCATCAGGAAAGGCTATGAGATCACGGAGGAAGTTGCTGCTAGGAGTTTTGAAGAGGATCTCATGTGGGGTGGTTCCTGTAGCTTCATTGTAGGTGTGGTTGATGCACAGCTCTAGGAATGGCAGGTACCTCACCCAATGTTGGTGAGCTTCTTCACAGTATACTCTCATGAATCTAGAGATCTCAGACATATTTCTTTCAACTGGGTTACCACTTGGACTGTAACTAGAAGTGTAGCTGAGTTCTATGCCTTCTTCCTGCAATATTTCTTGCCATTTATTGCTCCTGAAGTATGTAGCATTGTCAGCTAATACTCGACGGGGTTTGCCAGCTCTGGCTATCCATTTCTTGGTGATACATGATGCCAGTTTTTCACCCGTAATTTTGCCTATGGCAAAGAGCATGGTGTATTTTGAGAATACGCACTTGGCTGCAAAGATATACTTCTTCTGACCAGCCCCCTGTGGTAGTGGTCCATAAATGTCTGTTGATATTAGTTCAAGCGGCTCGCTGGGAATTATGGGCAGCATTTCTCCACGAATCAAGAAGTGATCATGCTTTGTTCTTTGGCAGGTGTCGCAGGTAGTGGTGACTTTGCGAATGCGATGGTACATACTCTTGAAGATGCAGACTTCTCTCAGGGCCTTCAGTGTCTTTTTTGCTCCAAAGTGACCTATTCGTTCATGCATCTCCATGATGATTGGTTTCACTAGCTCCTCAGGTATCATCACTCTCCAGGCAGTATTATCAGGTCTGGATCGATGGAATAATACTCCTTGGTGGACCTGGTACAGGGTTGCGTGAGCTTCATCGTCAAAGGAGTCGGCAATGATCCGGTCTTTGATGTGGACGATCTTCTCATCATGAGACTGGGCTTCTTTGAGTCGTTGCAACGTCAATAGTTTGCTTGGATCTGAAGGTCTGATATGTTGGGGAAATGGTATAGCAGCGGCAGGATCGACAGCAAAACAGGTGTACGTCTGCTCAGTGTGATGGGTAGCATCAACTTCTCTTGACAGGTAGTCTGCGGTCTGATTGCAGCGTCCAGGTAGGTGAGTCATCTCCAGGTCGAACTCTTGTAGCGCTAGGAACCATCTGGATATTCGGTTGTTGGTCATCTTCGCCGTCTTCAAGAAAGTTAATGCCCGATGGTCGGTGTTGACGTATATCTTGTGACCGAGGAGGAGAGTCCTGTACTTCAAGCAAACTTGGACGATGCTCAGGAACTCCTTCTCGGTGACAGAATATTTGCGCTGGGCTGCATTCAGCGATTTGCTGAAGAAAGCAATAACTCCCTTGTCGCCTTCAGAGTCAATCTGGAAGATCTCTGCACCTATAGCTTGGTGGGAGGCATCAGCATTGATGTGGAATGGAGCCGAAAAATCAGGGTGCTTCAGCATTACTGTTTCCAGGAATTGCTCTTTAATTTCCTGAAAGACCTTTTCTTCGGGCTCTCCCCATCTCCAAGGTTTGTTGGAAGACAAAACGTGGCTTAGCTGTGCAGTATAGAAGGACAGACGTTGGCTGAAGCGGCGGTAAAACTGGAGGAAACCCAGGAATTTTTGTAACTGCTTCCTGTCTCGAGGTGATGGAAAATCCTCTAAGGCCTTTAGTTTCTCACCATCCTGTCTTATGCCTTCTGCTGATATTATATGGCCCAAGTACTTCACTTGCTGACAGAATAACTCACACTTGGAAGGCCTCAGCTTCATGCCGCACCTCTTCAATCTTTGAAAGATGGTGTTGAGATGTTCGCAGTGCTCCATTCTATTGGTTGATGCTATAATTCCGTCATCAACATACAAAGTGCAGTAGTCTGCCACGTCTTCTCCTACAGCCTGTCTGAGACATTTGATAAACAAGGCCATGGCGTTTTGTATGCCAAAGGCAAGACGAGTGAAGCGCATGTTTCTGCCGTTGTATACAAAGGACAGATAGTCATGTGACTCTTCTTCAATTTCTATCTGCCAATATCCACTGCTGAGGTCAATCGTGGAATATACTTTCCTCAAGTGAAAGGTCTGCAGGGCTTGATCAATTTGAGAAGGACATTCTCGATCATTCTCCAGAATTTGGTTAAGAGCCCTAGCATCAAGGCAGAGGCGTACAGATCCATCCTTCTTTGTGACACAAACCAGTGGCAAGCTGTATTGGGATGAAGATGGCTCTATTATTCCCATTTCTTCCATACATTGGATTTCTTTGTCAGCAGCCTGTCTTCGTGCAAACGGAATTGGGTATGACTTGTGGAAGTAGGTTTGATGAGGTTTGACGTCCAGACGACAGCTGAAGTGGGTTGCTCGACCAGGAAGTTCGGAGAACACCTCTCTGTTGCACTGTAGCATCTTCAGGATGGTTGTTTCCTCTTCAGTGGGCCATTTTTGCAGCTTGATCCCATCTATCATCTGCTGAAAATATTTATCAGTCTCATCAGATACCTGTTTGTTCGGCAAGTTGGCAAAGGTATCATATTCGCACATTCTTTCCTCGATTTCATAGAGGTTTATATCCTGTGGCGAATATGAGTTGTCAGCCTGCGTCCAGCATACATTTTTTACATGCCCACTCTGGTTTTCCAGTAATAGTGGTGTTCTAATTACTCTTCCTCCACCATCCTCTGATCGTAATTGTAGCTGGAGGTCCTTCAGGTCAATGATACCTTGAAAATATCTGAGGAAATCCGCTCCAATTATCACCGGTGGGCATCGAGTGGGCACAACCAAAAACGTGTGAGAAAAGCTGGTGTCGTTTATTTTAATGTCCAGAAGGCATTGAGTGCTGATTCGAATTCGTTTGCCGTAATTCAGGCCTTGAACAAACGTAGCAGTGAGTGGCAGTGTTGGAATTTCGTTCTCACCCTGTATACGTGAGAGAAAGTCGCCCTGGATTATGGAACATTGAGAACCGGTATCGGCCATGGCTCTACACTTCAATCCGTACAAGTCAATCTCCACATACGTCTGATATTGACTATGATGATCCTCTATACGACCGGTATCATCATCCTCTAACAGGGCGTCGATAATATCATCACGAAAAATGGTGAAGTTGTTTTCTTGAACTTGTAGGAAGTGAGGATCGAGGGGGTTAACATTTCCATCCCTTGAATCGTCGGTGCAGGCTGGTTCGGCTGGCTCTTGTTCATTGTTATCCATGAGGATCGGCTCTACAATTACAGATGAAGGTGGACGAGAATCACACATATTCTCCTCATACTCCGTTATGTTGCTGGAAATACAGGCATCGTTCGACATTAATTCACGGTTGTGAATTGCACAATCAATTTCAGCTGGGTGTTTATGGCTTGTAGCATATCGACTTTTGAATCGCGCGCCGTTAGTATGGCTGGCGTGGTACATCTGTTTCTTACCAGCTGACGGTACATCTTGGACGGTAGGATCGAATGACTGGCCAACTAAATCGATACTGTCACAATCAGCCAATCGATTAATTGACTTTTTCCGGACTGTCTTGTATGTGCAAACTTCTTTTTCTTTGCCTAAGACAGTCGTTAACGATTGTCAATTATTATTTTCTCGCCGCGGATAATTATTGTTTCGGTTGCTGGGCCGAAAATTTCTCCTATTTCCAGGGCTCGAACTAGACGGTGGCTCTTGAGAAGTAGAAGGCGGTGTTACGGTTGATTGAGGTGGCCTTGAATCATTTGCTCCATCGTGGTTGTTGTTGTTTTCTGGCCTAGTGTTTTGTGGGTTGTTGGATTTGTTGGCAATAAATGAATTATCACGTCTATTTTCATTTAGAGAATTATTTTCAATTTCTTTGTCTCTATTTGGGTGTTGGTTTGTGTGATAATTAGATCTATTATACTGAGTGTTGTTTCCTCTTGTGTTCCCAGTTCCAGCTAACCTTTCCTCTCTCTGCACTAACCAGATCTTTGTATTATTTGATCCAAAGCTATCCTCTATCACCTGAAGTCGGTGTAAACACGTTTCAAATTGATCGTATGTTCCGAAATTCTGCGCACTCATGGCTGTCTGTATGGTACGAGGTAATTTGCTTATTAATATTTCTATCAAATTACTCATTTCGATAGGATTATCCATGAGGCTATTCAAATACCGTAGATGTGCAGTGAAAGCAGTCATAGATAAATTGTGGTTCCTATCATGCTTGCAGGTAATGATGTGTGATAACAGCGCTCGTTGCTTAGCTGATGACCAGAATGTAGCTAGGAAATTAGTAATAAAATCCTTGAGCGAATTAAACTCAGCCAATCGACTTCTAAAATGGATGAGTGGTTCGTGTCGAAGACTAATTAGAAGCTGCATCTTCCATGACTGCCATGGAATGTTAGCCATGCTATCTATAGCTTCTATGTGTTGGATGAAGGCCCGAGCTTGGATACTGGAATCTGAGTTGTCAAATGCTGGCAAGTTCGATAATAGTTGGCTGATATTAACGTTACTATTAATGCTAGCCGAATTTATGTTAGCCATACTATTTTTTATTTGGAGACAGTCAGCTTTAGTTTGAGCTAATTGTGCCTTTAGTTCGTTGATCGATTCAGACTGTATGTCGCCGGCCGATATTTGGTCGACGTCTAATTTCAGTTGGCTAATTTCGGCGGTGTGTGTTATCTGCCTCTTTTCTAAATCGCCTAGCTTTATGTCATTTTGCGATACTCTCTCATTTATTTGCGTAATTCCGGCCTCCAGGATTTTATTTTCTGAACAGAATTCTTTGCCTTGAGCAAGGAATTTTTCGCCGAATTCTGCTCTCACTGTTTGGACTTGTTCATCGGTATGTTTCACTATCTCGATGTTTTTCACTGCCATTTCTTGTTGCAAATTCTCAACAGCCTGAGATAGTTGCTGTTGAAACTCTTGTCTTACTCCATCTATTTTCTTGTCCAACCTGTCGGATTGTAGGACTATTTCCGCCTTCAGCTCTGAATTGGTTTGCTCAGCTTGGCTAACTATACTAGCTTTTAATTCTATCTTGGTTTTTTCCTGTTGTTCTGCCATGTGAGTCATATCAGCTTTTAATTCTTGTGATAGTTGTGCCTGCTTCCGGAATTCGTCCAGTATGATATCAAGTTGGCTGGGAGAAAAGGTTTTGACTTCCTCAACATTCTTTGTAATTTCCCTAGGCTCACTTACAACGTTATGACTGGGAGTTTCGGCCTCTGGAGATTGACTACCTTCACTAAGCTGGGTGGATGACAGACGTCCGCGAATTCCCTCATTGAAGGCAACAGATGTGGCGCTATTGACGGCTCTGGGTGGCTGTTCAGGCGAGGTGGTCTCGGTGCTGATGGAAAAGTGCGTCATTGACTCGTTGTCGTCCATAGTGATGTGAAATTTTTTTTTTTAATTGAAAATTAGCGAAGTGTTGCTTGAAGTGCAGGAACAAGTGATTTGGATATCGAAACCAGGTCAGTCCGTAGTTGTAGTCTTGTAGTTAAGCCCCCACAACACGAAAAACGGCGAGACAAGTACCGCGGTTACAACGTACATAAAATTTACTACACGAAATTTTGGCTAGGCTGTGCGCATTAGGCGCTGATATTAAGATGACAATATAATAAAATAATATCAAATAAAATTGTATAAAGACTCTAATCAAACTTAATGTTAATAACAGTGCAGGATAGATATCACAAATTTTTGCGAAAATGCACATATAACGGTCAACCTGGGAAATCTGCTTAATTCGGAAATTCTTAAATTAATACTGGATATCCCTCGGCTTTTAAGTCCTAAACGCTCATACACTACTCGACTCTGGCTGTGATTATAAACTAAATCAGACAGGCACATAAGTTCGGCGGTAGGCTGGACGTTCACCGGAGATGCAGTATAATTCTGAAATAGAAAAGCTAATTATCTCCTTCCAGGCTGCCGCAGATTTTCCTGTGAAGAAAATAACACATGTCATAAATATCCCCTCTCTCTACTGAGTCCCTGTTCGGGCGCCACTTATATGGTATTCGATTTGGGGGGGTGTGTACCTTATAGGCGCTTAAGATAAATTTGATGGCCGGAAGCTGCAGTCGGGCAAATTCCCGAAGAATTGTGAGGACACACCACTCCAGCTCAAACCCATACGAGAAAATGTCTATCCTTGCGGAATACAGTTGCGGGGTGATACACAGAATAGCTGTTATTTACGCCCATGCAACTATAACCCAACAAAGAGAGATATACTTAAAATCAGGAGTAATTCAGCTAAGTCCCTCTCGCGAGTGGAGATTGAGTGCGGAACATGCAACTCTTGCTTGTTTCACTCTCCTCGCAATTCATGCTAGCGAGGTGGAAAAGCTATAAGAAACACTCCTGATACAAATATCCTTCCAATAAATAATTGAAAGATTTAATGCTAAGTGTCCTTCAACAAGGACAAACCAGAATGTTGCTGAGGTAATATATCCCTCTCGGCTATACCGCTTGATGGTCCGCTGAAATAATATATAACTATAACCTGCAGCCAGGGTCGAGCAAGAATTATAAATCAGAACTAATGTTTAAAATTACAATGGATTTTAATAAATGCAAATTGATATTATGGAATTTAAGATATAATGAAAGGTAGCAATTAGTATGCGGAGACGCAACTCTCGCCTTCAATTCCTACCACTAATATTCAGAAGTTAAAAATGATATATTTAATAAAATTATTCATGTGAGCATTTAGGTCTTTAGCCTAAGGATTTCTCAGTTCCAAGAGAGTAGCTTGATTGCAATTTACAATTGGATATGCCGATTATTTGTATAAACCTTGTATGAATTATATATTTCGTACATACCAGATATTTGGGCCCAATTTACGCGCACTAGTCGAAGTATTATATTTCTTCTTTGGCTCGTCACTAGTTGGCGTCACCCTCAGACATCTTGGATTGATCCTCGTGGTCGTTCGCGAATATTTTTGGTACTTTTACTGATACACTATTTAAATTCGGCAATCCTGGGGTTGCACTCAAACAGCGGGATTTTAAAACAGATATAAAAACATTTAAATTTGACTAGAACGGATTTCTTTAAAATTAAAAATTATTGAGTAGGGGAGGTTTAAAACGAGACCTCTCCCTCAGCCAGCCTAGATTTTCGTAGTCTCCTTCTTCAAGCTCTGGTCTCAGTACTTGAAGAAGAGGCTGTGTCATGCGGTAAATCCGCCAATAACAGCGCAGGAAATTATTTTCCTCCAATGAGGAGCTTACACCCGATTTTTAAGTACGGTGTACCATATGTAAGAAAATTAAACAGATTGAAAATTGGAGAAAATAATAATTAAATTAGAGAAATTAATAATTAACTGGGCAAGCATAAGCAGATTTCCCAAGTCGATCAAATAACATAAATACAGGAAATAAATAACAATACGAATATTTTTTGTGAAAAGGAAAGTGACATTACTAACCGGTAACAGCTGTTTGATAAGCCGGTTTTATCAGGACAGTCAACAAGCTAACCTTTCACTTAAAGTAAACAACTTTTGTATTCCAGCCCATTGTAGGACGCTGTTTTAACAAATTAGGCAAATGTTTGTGCATCTAATTTTACATAAAATTAAATAATACAATTGATAATTCTGAGTGAGTATTTAATGTTAAACCTTGTTTTCTCAGATTAATTATGATATTACTGTTAATTTGGGGTTGGTGAATTTGCACCATGACAACATGTAAAATTTTTAAATTTTAATTTATCTCATTTGAATTGATTAAACAAACTTAGATAATTCATATTAGACAATTTCATCCACATCAATGTAAACTAGTATGACATGTTCAGGTAAAAGGTTAAGTGTAAGAATGGCCTCAATGGCCAAGACTTCGCCTCTTTGTGTAATTCATCTCTCAGATCCAAGCTCTATTTTTATTATGTTTTTTTTTTCAAACAATCGCATCCATAATTTCTGTTGTATTATACCTTAAAATATATACTTGTTGTATTTTTAATCCTTTCTACTAAAACTATTCAACCATTATGTTTACTTTTTAAGAACAACTGTACTTCACTTCAACTAGGGGATCTGAGAGTTGCTAATATTAATAATACTTTTATCATTCATATACATTGTAAATTTGCACAAATAAAGTCATCTGAATCTGAATCTCTCTCTCTCTCTCTCTTACTCGCTCTCTCTCTCTCTCTCTCTCTCTCTCTCTCTCTCTCTCTCTCTCTCTCTCTCTCTCTCTCTCTCTGATATAGAGTCTGTTCATTATTCTCATTCTCTTTTCTAGTATGAGACCAACACCCAACAACCATCTCTCTCCTCTCTCCTCTAACCATTCTTTCAGTGGCACCCCTTTCACGTAGGCAATACGAAAGACAGAAGAGAAAATTCTTCTACAGAGCTCTCTAATGAGATTTTCAAATAAAACAGTGCGTCTTGAGCTTTTACTCGTAATAGGCGATCTTTCTTTCAGCAGGCTTCACCAAGGCCTCCCAGATTCCCCTACTTTAAGGACAAGAACAACCAAGCTGTGCCTCTATTCTATAAAAATGCAAAACTCTATAATAATAATAATAATAATAATAATAAAGATTTATTCTCAGTCAAAGAAAAATACAAAATACAAAGAACACTTTCATACAAACAAAAAAGTTTTAGACTGAAAAATAATACGCATATGCAAAGCTCAAGGAGCTTGGCCGCATATGGGAGCACAGTACAATAATTATACACAAACTTTTAATAAATAAAAAGATAAGAAAAATATACCAACAATAAACAAACTTAAAAATAATATAATTGATAGTCCATCTATCTTTCTGGATACATTATAATTAAATTATATAATGACAATTAAATAAAACACAGTTGATAATAAGAAATAGAATGAAATAGCAAAGTTCAAAAATCAAATGAACAACAAAAGGAGATTAAATTCACATCACTCAATGACTCAAAAAAGGAGAAAATTAAGAATAAAAATTAATGCACTGTACAATAGGTACTTTGTTAAATGAACAGCATGGATAGAACAAGATTATCACCATTGGGGCCTACTATATTATATGTATTCTACAAAAAATGAAACAAAGCTAAAAAAAGAAATAATAAGCAAAGAAAGAAAAGGGACTTACACCATCACTAGATACATTCTCTCAACCTCATCCTCAGACAGTGTCATAAGATACTTTTTGACATATCCCTTGAATAAAGAGAATAAGCCACAACTTTTTATTACATCTGGTAAACTATTATGGAATTTACCCTCAAGAAATAGGAAAGATTTCTGAAAGAACGTGCTTCTGGGTCTGGGCAACCTGACTCTCTCCAAGAAACGTGTAGCAGGCCTAAGCACCTGTGCATCCACTGTATTGCCCAGGTTACCACTTGATCTATAGAATTGAGTGAGCACTTTAAAACAAAACATTGATCTCAATGGTAGAATATTCAACACTTCAAAAATATTTCCTCCACCTCTCCCTATATGTCTTCCAGCTCCAATGCTGTGTACTAATGATTTTTGAATTCTCATTAGAGGCTTCATATGGGTAATATATGTACAACCCCAGCAAGCAACACCATAAGATAGTCTAGAGTGAGCCAAAGAGAAGTAGATCTCTCTTAAAACTGTCCTTGGACACACTCTTTCCAAGTGATAAAATCTATGGCGAAGCTGCCGCAATCCATTTTTCAGTGCATTTATATGGGCCCTCCATAAGAGATCCCTCTCCACTATAACTCCCAGATATTTAACAGAATCTGACTGCTGGATTGTACTACAAAGGCAATTCTCGGAGCTTACACAATTAATGGAATGGTACTTGAGTGGACTGTGAAAAGAGAAAGATTGTGTGAGGCCAAAATTGATGAATGTTGTCTTTTCCAAATTTAACTTTAGCTTATTGAATGTGAACCAAAGAGATAATAAATTAAGATCTGCTTGCATACTAAACTGAAGATTCTGCAAATTGGACTCACGATACGTAAAAGCTGTGTCATCGGCAAATGCTGTTATTTTCCCTTTGAAAGGTCCACCAAATAGGTCATTAATGAATACAAGGAACAGCACTGGGCCCAAAACTGATCCCTGGGGAACACCTCTATGTATAAATTGATTTGTACTCACAGCATTTTCAATACACACAAATTGATTCCTCTCATGGAGGTAAGATTGGAACCAATGTAGAGCCAACCCACGTACCCCAGCTAACTCCAACTTTTTAAGCAAAATATCATGATCAACTGTATCAAATGCTTTTCTGATATCAAGGAAAAGACCTGAAACCCTGGACACATCCCCTTGATTCAGATTATCATGAATTTCAGAGATGAATTTTCGCAGTGCTAGCTCAGTGCTCAGACCCTCTCTAAATCCAAATTGATTTGAAACAAAAAAATCAGACATATTCAGAAATGAAATAAGGCGGGATTTAACAAGTTTCTCAAATATCTTAGAGAATATAGACAATAAGGAAATAGGTCGGAAATCCTCAACGTTTGTACTATTTCGCTTTTTTGGAATTGGTATAATCTTTGCAATTTTCAATTTTGATGGAAACTTACCATCCAATAGGCTTTTGTTGAAAAGATGAGCCAACACGATATGTATCCTGGTGGAAATACTCTTTATGAGTGCCGCAGAAAACCCATCCAGGCCTGGAGCCTTGGAACCTTGCAGTCCAGCAATTACATTGGCTACTTCTTCTGGACTCACAGGTCTCCAAAACAAGGATTGTGTGTTCCTGTCGACTTTGAAAGATCCTTCAAACGTATCAATCACTTCTTCTGAAGGAAGCTGGCGATGTTGTGACCTCACTCCTGATACACTGATGAAATAATTGTTGAAGATTCCAGCAATCTCAGATTTATCTGTAACTTCTATGTCATTAGATATAAGGCGTATTGAAGAATGTTTTGTTTTTTGTCTTCCAACCAGACTATTTATAATTTCCCATTGTTTTTTACTATTACCCCTATTTTCATTAAAAAGTGCTTTATAATATCCTTCCTTTGCATCCTTAATCCATATTCTAACCCTCCTCCTGAATGACATGTAATTTTGTTTAGCAGTATCATTACTGCGATCTCTATTCATTATTTTGTATAATTTATTTCTCGTGTTGATTGCATCACAGAGACCCTGATTCATCCACGGTTTAAGCATTCTAGATCTATGATTTCCGCTGTTTCTTATAGACTTAGTGGTTGCCAACTGAATGTGAGAGTGTAATACACTCTCAAAATTTGCATAGGCAGAATCAAGATCATCACAAGCATAAACGGACCCCCATTCTTCCTCAGCAAGCAAATCGTTTAATTTATTGTAGTCAACTACAATGCGCTCAGTGCAAGAACGGTGATTACTGACCCTAGTGCAGGGCATTGATACACATACAGCACGGTGGTCAGTTATACCAGCCTCAACAACAGCAGAGAAAACATCTGAAGAGGACCGTCCTCTGTATTGAATATGGTCTATACAAGTAGAAGAAGTGTCAGTAACTCTTGTATCGACATCTATTAGGCTCTCTAAACCATACATAGCACAGATCTCAAAATACTGATCAACAAGAGGGTTATTCAGATTAATATTAATGTTAAAGTCCCCAACACAAACAACTTCCTCGTGATCTATCCCGGAAAGAAGTCCAGAAAATGACTCAAGAAATGACTGAACATTGCTGTTTTTATGCCATCTGTAAACACCAATAAGTATAAAACTTGACTGCCCATATTTGAAATTTAAAACTATGGAATCGGCTCCAGCTAGTGAGCTCTGAATCAGACTGCAATGAAAACACTGTTTATAAAATACCACAAGGCCACCGCATCTGTTCTCATTGCAAGAAGTCATTTTATTATATCCATCAATATTAAATAGGTTCATGTTATCGTCAGGCTTTATCCATGCTTCAGACAGAACAATGATATGAGGTTTGTTCCTTATGCCATTCATGTACAGCAATAAGTCATCAAAATTACAATTAATACTATGAATGTTCATTTGAAAAACAACTATGCTATCCAGCGAGAAAAAAGTGTCATTAAAGTCATCGAGCGATGAAACATATCTACATTCATTGCGAGAACTGAAATCTTCCATAGATATTTGTACCTTATTTTTATTTACTTTATGAAGTTATTTATTTTTAATTTTTCTTAAAGAAAGATATAGAGAAAAAGAAAATTTGTTACTGTATTCAGTCCAATCTCGGACTGCCATGCAAGACAACAATTAAATATGGAAAAAGTCCTAAAAATCTCGGAACTATCACATACACAATGAAACTCAATTACTCATATAAGTCTCTACCATATTATACGAATGATATATTTTTTCAATCAATAAACATAATGAAAACTGAAGTAATTTGACCAATATTAATCACAATATATCACTTATATATCAACATAAGACTACCACATTATATGAATAATATATTTTTTCAATACATAAAACATAATGAAATCTGAAATAATTTGATAAATATTAATCACAATATTAATATCAATATACAACGAACAATTCAAAAAGACTCATAATTATTGTAGTGACTGACAATCAAGCTACTCAACAATTGGGCGATAAATTGATAATAATTAATTCCGTTATCTTTTACAACAATACAGTATTTCATGAATCCAGCAATAATTTTTAAAGATCCTTACTACCGCAATAAATTATTATTAGATGCTGCCACAAAAAATTTGTAAAAATTACTTTGTACGATTTATCATAATATTACTTATTATTTTAAATTATCATATAAGTTAAGTTATTCATCATAACTCAATCTACTTTCTATCCTCCAATATACTCGAATCAATATCAATTTGCTCTCAATAACAAAAAATAAAGCGATAGAAAATCATATCAATTGTTATAACATCAATATTATTCTCAATAATAATAGTAGTTTCGAACCTTTTGAGGAATAATAAGTCCTGAATCTCGATACTATTCAATAGAACAGATCAATAATAATTAGATGCCACAAAATATTAAGAATATTAGTTCGGACTACTCATCATCAGAAATTCGCTCATTAAATCAAAAACAACTCAAGAATGCATTAATAATTTCAATATTTCAAAATCAATAATCTAAAGACCCATGAAGGAAGAAACAAAACAGAATATCAATGAAATGAATCAATTACTATGTTACTGTCTATCCCAAGCAGCATAAACTCAGCAACTGATAATACTGTAATTTTAATGTTATATTATTTCCAACATAATAGAATACAACCAATCATAATATCACTATCAATACCGTTTCCAATATTCTAGCTGCCTACCAATCACGTTAAATGAAGTTGGATCCATCTCAATTAAATTTTTTGAGATCATCAACACTTTTAATTAAAAAGATTTCTCCATCAATTCTACGTACTTTAACCCTGCCAACATGATCGACCCAGGCATCCTTTATTTTAGCCTCTCTTTTCAACCGCCGTGCAATACCAAGAAGTTCTCTCCGCCTAGGCGACAAACTACAGTTGATGAATACTGGCTCCTGTCCATCAAAGCCCTCAATTTGATGTCTTAACAGCTTGCCGAATTTCTTTCTCATTTCCAACATTAGATGGGCATCCATTCTCCTGACGAACTTGACGACTATACCAGGTGGTGGTGGTGCTGCTCCAGGCTTACCTTTGAGCGGCCTGACACGGTGGATGGCGTCCAGCATGGCCGGAGGCATGCCGATGGCCCTGCTCACTTTCGCAAATGTATCCAATACATTCTCATTAGCAGGCTCGGAGAGGCCATGTATCTCCAACGTGTTGCGCCGCGTGTACATCTCCAGGTCGTCCAGTCAATACCTTCTACCGTCAATTCAGATTGGATAGAATGAGTTTTCTGCAATGTAACAGTTTTTCTATTTGCAGCATACAGGTTTTAAATAATTAGAGATTAGAGAAAGTTCTTTATTGATTCATATAAATTTAATACACTGAACACACTTAGTTGAAAAAAACCCTAATAAATCATGACATGACCTTTTTAGCTGTTAGCCAAGTTATCATATTTATCTACTGCGTACCTCTTTGTGAAAATATACGATTTTTAAAGTTCCCTCGTTGATCACGAAAGTGATAGATTCAAATAATGCTAATAAATATGCGTCTTAGGTTTCAAATGTTTTCGTTCAATTGTGCCGCATCTGATTAGAGGTCACTGAACTCTTTCACACTGATCAGAATAGTTTTAATCAAATCGTCCATAAACAATCTAGGAAACTATATTGATTAAAAAGCGTAACAATAATACCAATTAACCATCATCCAATTAACGACAAATCAATCGATAAGTTCATGACTCGAATATGATTTGATATTGCAGTCGTCAATGCTCAATTATTGCTTAACAGAGTAGACGATGAACAATGTCCTGCAATTAGGGCAGTTAGCCTGCTCGAATGGAATGCTTCAACGCGGAAATAATGTCATATTGGATTGTGACGGCGCCTGTAATGTTGGTCAACTGCAAACTGATTTGGTCACTGCTTACAAACTCTGTAACAGAAGCGGAAATTTTGCTAGTTTTGTGGTTTCTGGCTTTGTGATCGACATTGGGAGTGGAACTTCAACAGAGGCTTTTACCAATTGTGCTATCACAATTCGAATTCGATATAAGAGGATTCATAAAATACGAGTAAACTAACTATTCCTGAAATTGCTGTAGGACTACCAAGCAGTGATAGTCTTCAGGATGTGCTGGGACTAGGGATTGAACAGGAGGTCTAGGGATCGATTTTTTCTGATTGTTTAGTTGGAATTATTAAAGGTATATTTAAAAAAATAGTTTGATCAAGAAGAGGATTGGTTTATTGACTTAAGATGAGCCAGTCACATTGAATCCTCCATCAACGACAAACAGTTATCGTTAATCACTCTTTTGTAGCTATTTTATGACAAAACAGGAGTTTGTTCAAGTATAATAGTTTTATCTATTAAACAAGAGTGCTACCAACACTGAATGAAGAATTTAGTGCCTCCGTTTAACGATTGTACAAATCTAATATCTCATTAACAGTGAGACAATTCTAAATTGAATTCTTTCCTTTCAATTTCCTATGTGTATCAAAGAACTGTATCCGTATATGCTCATAATTTATATTTTAAGCATTTAATTTTCTCCCATGAATTTATTTGTATTTTCGTATACTTTTTAAGCTTTTTGAATGGATAAATTTATATTGAAATTGGAAAATTTGAATTAAAAACCCTTAGTTTTCCGTATCACAATAATTACATTTTATTTTCATTGCTTGTTCCAGACATTGAAGACTGAAAGAAGTTGTTTTCTACTTTCAACAGGTGAGGGATGAATTGATAAATAAATTAAATTAAATTTTGTTTTCGTTTGCTTTTTTTATAACTGAAACGTTTAAGTTTAATGATTACGTTGCGAGCAGTAAATATAACATCAGAAGGAGATCCAATATGTCAAAACCATTAGATTCACTTTGATTCCTTGCCATTGAAAGTTCCAAATTTTCATTTTCAAAATAGTTTATTGGAGAATCAGTGCATTCTAGTTTTTTTTCGTATTTTTTAGTATTTCGCGGAAAAATATCTTTGTAAAATTCAGGTTTTCTTTCTGTATTATACTTGTATGGTTCAAGCATTAGCAAAAAAAAAACATTTAGCGAACAAGATTGTCAGGCCAGTGTGGCCACATCATCAGTGATATTAAAAGTGGCCCTAAAATGACAGTAAGGATAGCCCTGATTCCCTGAATACAGTTTTCTTGAAAAGTTTTTAACGTTGACAAAAATAAGCTTCTACTTTTGGACTAAAATGTTTTAATACTATGAATTGCTCCAGAGCCCTTCCCTGCTACAATGTCAACCTCGATAAATATTGATAGAGTTCTCTATCGAAACTCATTGAAAATCATCAAAACAACCTAGATCACATATTTCCTCCTCATCCTTTCAGCGTGAAATTTCTATGTTTATAGAGTCGTTCCCTAAAATGGGTTCAAGTAGGCGGGATTGTGGGGCGGGGTCAAACTTTTCGAAACTTTCCAAACTTTCAACGCATTTTGATGACAAACGACAATCACAATTTCTCTAGCACTCGCTTCTATTGCTATAACCCGACCATAAACCGAGCACGCACTCTTCTTCCTCAAGCAAGCACAAAACAAAATGGAAAGAATCTCAGTAACAAAGTTTTGCACTCTGCACGGGTCGACTGGGAAGTGCTTTAGGATTCAATAGGATGACGACGATATGTCGAGATGTTTTATCAGAGAGCTGTAGACGCTGAGCACTCACTCTAAGCACTCATCAATCGTTAAGCTCTAAAATATAATTCCCATAGCTTTTCTGGAGGAAAAATGAGCTACCACTTAATATGGCGATATGAGAATCCCATTTTGAAACTTTTAGCGAATTTCTTCAAATTCAGATATTACAGCAGGTCGTGATGTGCGACTTTCACCCGGGACCATGATGGAAATTTGTTTTGAAGCCCCCAGAGTACAAAAATCATAGTGGCACAAAATGTTATATATGTAGATATATATACAGATATAAAAGCGAATATGGAGCTAGTTTTTTTTAATTTCAAATTATTTTAATTTCGTGGGGGGAGGGTTTGAGCGAATTTCTTGAAATGCAGATATTACAGTGGGTCGTGATGTGCTACTTCACCCTGGACCATGATGGAAACTTGTTTTGATGTGCTACTTTCACCCTGAACCTCGATATAAACTTGTTTTGGGGTCCCTAGAGTACAGAACGCTTTGTGTTTTTTTCCAGAAATTAAAAAAATATATAGCCTATAGATATTCATAAATATTTGAAAAAATACAGAAATTCGCTAAGTTTTGCAGGTCCTGCGAAAGGAGTATTTCTGAATTTCTACTTTCCTGAAAAATGTATCAACTTACTTTCAAACTTATGCATTATTTTTGGCATCCCTCAAAAATAGTTTTTATAAAATGTAATTTTCATGTGCGCTTTTCTCCACTTCCCAGCTGATAAGTGTTAAAAATTTTATATGATTTTTAGATTTCACTAACAGTACCTATTGACTATAATTATATTATGTATGGCTGTAATATATATAAGTGTTAAAAATTTTATATGATTTTTAGATTTCACTAACAGTACCTATTGACTATAATTATATTATGTATGGCTGTAATATATATATCCGTATAAGAAACTCTTTCTCCTCCTGTACTATAAAAATGTATTTTGAATTGCTTCATGACTTCAATTAACCTGATAGGCTCAAAGATGATGTTTATCACTTATCATACAGTGAGAATAATCAAATCAGACAATAAAGTTTATGTTTGTAGAATCCATCGATCCATCACCAATTCTCAAGGGTTTCAGAAAAATCTTTGACGCATTCTGAGAAAAAAACTTGAAAATCAATCGTCAGATAAGAAACGCTGTCATAACCTTTTCTTGTGTTATCGCTGGGTGTATACTGACTGTATAAGCAAAACAAAATAAAATTTTATGTCTTGGCTTAATGACTGAGTAATTATCTGGAAACTGTCAATATTGGTGAGTTGAGGCAATCAAATAAAATGTTATTTATGACAAAATCTGTTATAAATCGTAAGCTACACTCAGAGTGAAGGTCATGTACGTATGTATATAGTACCATAGCCGATTATGAATGAATGTATCTCTTCAGACCTCAACATTTTTCGTAGTCCATAGAGCGTACTACACAAACGAGGAGTGAGTTAGTTTGTGATTGCTTTTCTCACTGAGCTTACAATTTTATCAGTATGCTAAGCCCACCGAAACAAACTCTGAAGCTCTATGCTTGATAGTCCACTCTCACCACTAAAGCCTATGTCTGGCTGCATAGGTGAATGATTATACTGTCCTGCACACCTCTGAGCTACCTAATGCGTCCAAGTCGTCATTCGGCAAAGACGTTTGGAAAGCAACACAATTGATATAGCATTTTTGTATTCGAGATAACAAAACTCAAAACTCAGTTCACCTCAAGCCACAATTGGCTAAGGTCAGGTCATAAGCTTATAATAATTCAATCGATAGATTGAAGATGAGTGCGACGTCGATAAGGATGAAGCCGTTGACCTCATAAATCACAATACAAATCACTTACTTTTCTTATAATCATTTAGGCCTAATTATTTTGTAAACTTCAGTCATTTTTTCTCCTATAATTTTTATCCTCTTCTCAATTATGAGGTATTTTTTATAACGTACTTTACATTAGTATTGTCAGGGCGCATTCTCTGAACCACATAATAATAAAAGAAATAGTAGGAGAAATTAATTCAGTATAATTTATTGTTGGAAACATGAAATACAAACGAAGAGCAAAGGCAGTAGGCTAGTATGTTCAAAAGAACCACTCAATGTTTACATTTATTGAAACTAGGTTATAGTACTATGTATGGCTGTCAGCTGTGACTGACATTTTTCGCGCCAAATTCAGCTTAGCCTAGAGCCGGCTAATAAATAAAAAATTATAATTTGCCATTAAATAAAATTATTATTTGTAATAAGGACCGCTCACAACACCTAGCCCTTCCACAAATTGGTGGATTTAAGCATTCCTATTTATCTTTTTAATTTAACCCATGACATAGGGGTGTGTTGTCCTGAATCACCGAGTTGGGGCAGTATATCTCTGTGGCCTGGGAAGCTGCATAGAAAAAAGGAAATTGAACAGCACTTGCTGAAAAAATCCTGCCCGAGGACATCGAACTCCTGTCGAGTCCCAAATAAGCTTAATTCTTCTAGTCAATTTTAATGTTCTAAATTTCTTTCAAGTTACCAGTTTTTATGTTTAAATGTCCCTGTAAGATGGAATCTACTTTTTAGAAAAAATTTAATGTGATACGCCGATTTTACGAGAACTTCGCCAAATAACGACCACGAGAGGCAGCCTAATCCAATTCAAGTTACCAAAGGACTGAATCAAGTAGAAAAAACCACTCATCGCCTGGAACACGTGAGTCTAACATTATTAAATATAAATTGGCCAATTTAAAGTGGAAAAGTGCTTCGTAAAAATGTATTAGACACAACGATTTCCACGAAGCATGGTGAAATAAATTTTATATCAGGGTGTAAAGATTTCATCTTACCTTCACTGCACTAATTAGCCCTTGGATCGGCTCAACAAAACTATCATTTATCAATTCATAAACTTTCAAAAATACCTTCAGAAAAATAGTCCTGAAAAAAAAGGACTTTAACTTTGTTTTTCTATTCGAATCTCTTGCATGGGATATTGTTCTTAATTTTAATAAATTTCACAATATCGTCATTTAAATCTGTGCCTGATTGCATTGTCCTGCTCGACCATTGGTATTTGTTAGTGATTAGTTTTATCATTTTCTCACTGAGGGTGATCTTTGTCGAGGGTCATACTACACCATATATTCTGTATGGTATTGGGTCGCTGGTGTCGTCGGTGAGACATACAGCTGCTTGAGAATATATTGGTGAATTTTTTGAGAGACCAAATTCGACAGAGATCAACTCCCTCAGTGAAATTTACAGCAATACCAAGCATAGCAGCGGTCATCAACATAGTAGGTATAGGGATTCGACAACTTACAACGGTTGATTCCTGGATATCCTACATGAAATAAATATTTCAGGGAAGATTGAAAGGACTTTTCCGTTTTTCGTTGTGGGATTGCCCCATCACCCTCACAATCATCCCGGAGCTGAATGAGAGCCTAATACCTGAGCGATTCCGGCAGCAAGGACAATAATTAATTATATTTCAGGTAATTGTAGAGGGAGGTGGAAGTAGTTCCCACATGAATGGCGCTCGAACTTCAGACAGTGCAGAGAGAAGGGCCAGGGAACATTGCACTCTGATAATATTTTATTTCAGAAAAATTCAGCAAAAATATTAATAAGATTCTATTACAGTTTTCATCCTAAAAAGCAAGTGAGATCGCCGCAGACTTCAGCTTGCAGTGTACTAGCCTAGCTTATAAGTGACCAGTGGTCGAGCAGTGCAATAGCATACTGAAGTTGAGTCTATCTAAGGGGTCTAATTATAGTAATTTCCCAACTGTGAGCGATCCTTACTGATTTTTTAGGAATGATATTTCAGGAAACTGTGTAGAAACAAACTCAGGACTTGGAAAAAAGTATAGGCATAATATCAGCCTACAATTTGGAATTTTAAAACAATTGAATAAGGAAGACTAGGGACAGGTTTTACTAACAACCTATATGCTAAATTATTGCAAGTTTATATGTCATATAGTTTTTATTTTTCTAATTGATTGTAATTTCATGTCGTTTTGTGTAACCTTTCGTGTGTGTGTGAGGCTCAACTGTCAACATCACTAGTCATCAAAGATAATCAATCTAATTAGAGACTGACCTGGTTTGGTTATCCATTACCACAACACTGCACTACACAATTTACTACAAATTTTCACTTCACTTTTTCACTGGCTATTCATAAACATGGCTAGCGACGGCTCTTCAACTCATTTCAATGTAGAGGACGACCAACCCTCGCCCACGGACGAACGCCGACCGATTGGCAGTGTCTCATCTATCCAATTCAACCAAGGAATTCGGGAGAGATTGTCGTCCACACATGCCGATGAAGCCAGAAATCTTGCAGATATTGGGATTTCTACTCCAGTAACCGACGTTCAAACTCCAGCAGCCAAGGCTAGTGCACCCACATTTCTTGACCAGGGCGCTCTAGACATAATCATGAACGCCTTTGCTCAACAATCTAGAGCAACAGAGCAGTTAAATGCAAGCTTGAGAACTGAAATAAACCAAACATCAGAGCAAGTGAGCCAAAAGATAGACCAAGTTACTGAGAGGCTAGAAAAGAAGTTAGAAGAAACTAAAGTAAGTTTGCAAAATCAGCTCAAGCACAACATAGATTGTCTGACCTCAAAAACGAACAATAAGCATTGTGAAATGGAGCAATACATTGATTCACAGATTCAGCCCATACGCGCAGAGGTATGTGAACAAATAGCCATACAAACAGGAAAACTTACCTCAGACAATACAGAATTAGAAGTTAGGTTAGCCAAAAAAGTGACAGAAAAATTTAAGCACGCTGAACTAGGAAATAAACAAATAGAAGCGCAGCAACAAACAGCAGCCCATATTATTAATTTTAAAAAATCAAACCAAATTATCAAAGGAACTTCAATTCACAACCTACCATGTTCAAACTGTCAACGAGGCCAGAAAAAACATTCTGAAATAATGAAACACAAATCAAACAATTATATGCATAGAGAAATTCAAAAAATGGAAACAGAATTGAACAAATATAGGAAGGAGGAAGAAAGAAATTTTAAAAACAGAATTGATAAATTTAATATGGAAAATGAAGTGAGCTGGAAACATAACCTAACAACTGGAAGTGAATTGAACAGAAAACAGAATTATCATCATCATCGTCATCATCCTGGCAGAGAAAGTGTTTCAAGCCACTGCCAACTGTATTGTCACACTTCAATGTTAGCTAGACCTGTCCTAGTAAAAATTCCCATGGATGGAAGAACTTATGCTCATTTGCGTCGAGTGAAATTCAAAAATAATTTCATAGGGACCCGGACAGCTAAGAAAGGAATTTTAATGGAAAATTGATGGAAATGTATCAAGTGGGCTATGCTACTGAAATCGAAGTTCAAGTCAGAAGAGAAGCTACATCGTCAGATTGGTGCCACTGCGGAACAACCACGTACTAGCAGCGCTGTATTCGATGAGTAGATCAAGATGGCAACTCTACCTATGAGAACAGAACACATAGAAATCGAATGGCTCATTCACCTCTAGTGGATTACGACTCATAGTTCACCTAAAAGAACCGATCGTGGGCGGAGCTACAGATACAAACGTCGCGCTCAATTCAAAAGCAACATAAGTGAATGGCCGACTGCACTATTGTTAGAGGACAGAAACAAAGACTTGATAGGGGGCTATAAGCCAATTATACCGCAGTCTACACCTTTTAACGAATCCGTTACCGATTCAGAACCGGGTCAGGCCAGCTTCTCTGCTACAGTAGGTTAAAGACTGTACTGCCTGCGAACCACATAAAGTCAGGTCAGATGTTTTCTGCTATGGTTAACGTGTAAACCTTACTACCTGTAACATAGGACCCATCCAGAAAGGACAAGTGGTCTGCAGCAAAGTCAAATTTTCTGACTTTGACTATTGCTGTTCTTAGTTTGTCTGGCCGAGAATTTCGCCATCCCAATCAGTGTAATGGATGCTGCCAGTTTCCGCCTTGAAATATTTGGGATGTAACCTTTTGATTCCATTTAACTTCAACACCCAAATATCAAACTTCACGACCTAACATCACTGTGGTCTTCAACCTTCGAGACAACTACCAGATGTTGAGAAGAAAATGTCAAGGTTTGTTGGATTCCCAAGAATCAACTTACCGCACCAGCACCATCACCAAGCTAATGCCGGCAGGCAGAAAACCCTGACCAGCAACAACTTCACCTCAAGATCAGCCGCAACACCCCACACACACGAGAAGGCGCGTGTCATAAATGTATTTAGCGATAAGTGTTAAATGTAACTATGCACTAGTCAATACAGGAACTGGCATGAAACTATATTGTAAAAAAGGTGAAAGGAAGTCATAAATATTGTAAGATATATTACTCAAATATTGTATTTTTAATTTCAAAGTATCTCAAATGTATTTATTTTTGGTGGAAGAAATTCAGTAGTAGACATCACAAAAAAAAAATCAATAAAAAAAAATCATAAAGGATATTAAAATTACACAGTAATATAAAAAAAAGAGAAAAAAAATAACAATCAAAAACCCGTCTGTGATGCTAGAATTATATAATTATCTTAGAGTAAGCTTAATGTCAAACTAAAACTCACCTTATGTATAATTTAGTCAAGAGAAATTATTATTGTATAAATCATGTTCATGCATGAAATAAATGTTAATGTACTCTGCACACTAGTGCATTTTGTGTTAAATGTAAGAAGAAAAAAAAAACAGGGATAAAAGAAAAGAACCAAAGAATCACTTTATTGAATTGTATAGAAGCAGGTAGAAATATGAAATGAAACAATGTTAATATGAGATAAAAAGCTTTATTGCATGAAATCAAAAGAAAGAAATAAGATAACAAAACTTGAAACAAAGTACAAATAAGACAGATATGAAGTTAAGACTAGAAAGTAAAAGACCAGAATTGTAATGGAAAGAGTATAAGGAAGAAATCAACTATGTTAGAAAGAAAAATGGTCACAAGCTCAAGATAAGGACTGCCACAGATATCAGCCAAACCACCTCACATTAATTGTTCACACCACCTCAGGTACTTGTTAGGGAAAGCACGGGGGCTTGCATGCTCACCCATTATGATTTATAAAGGGAAATCCTGAATCATTAGCACATTGTGCATTATTATTTGTTGTAGTATCCAAATAGGAACTATGTCATGTTAGTCTGAATTGGTTGTATTGTGTATACCCCAATTAGCTAATTTTGTATTAGGTCAGTAAGGGCAAAGACCCAATGATCTGGTGGAGACCGTAAACTCTTAGGGCAGAGACCCAATTATCTGGTGGAGACCGTAAACTCTTAGGGCAGAGACCCAATTATCTGGTGGAGACCATAAACTCTTAGGGAAAGAATAGTTATTGTGATATTAATAAATCCTGAGTATGACTGTGTTAAGGCTGTGATATCTATGTTATTAATGTTTGCAATGTTATGTAAGGCAAAGGTCCAAACTGTGATATAAATGTTAATTAAGAGCGACCTGACTTAGTATGATATAAACCCTTCCATGTTTGTAAGTCTTTCTATCAGGGGGCTTTATGTCAGGGCGCATTCTCTGAACCACATAATAATAAAAGAAATAGTAGGAGAAATTAATTCAGTATAATTTATTGTTGGAAACATGAAATACAAACGAAGAGCAAAGGCAGTAGGCTAGTATGTTCAAAAGAACCACTCAATGTTTACATTTATTGAAACTAGGTTATAGTACTATGTATGGCTGTCAGCTGTGACTGACATTTTTCGCGCCAAATTCAGCTTAGCCTAGAGCCGGCTAATAAATAAAAAATTATAATTTGCCATTAAATAAAATTATTATTTGTAATAAGGACCGCTCACAACACCTAGCCCTTCCACAAATTGGTGGATTTAAGCATTCCTATTTATCTTTTTAATTTAACCCATGACATAGGGGTGTGTTGTCCTGAATCACCGAGTTGGGGCAGTATATCTCTGTGGCCTGGGAAGCTGCATAGAAAAAAGGAAATTGAACAGCACTTGCTGAAAAAATCCTGCCCGAGGACATCGAACTCCTGTCGAGTCCCAAATAAGCTTAATTCTTCTAGTCAATTTTAATGTTCTAAATTTGTTTCAAGTTACCAGTTTTTATGTTTAAATGTCCCTGTAAGATGGAATCTACTTTTTAGAAAAAATTTAATGTGATACGCCGATTTTACGAGAACTTCGCCAAATAACGACCACGAGAGGCAGCCTAATCCAATTCAAGTTACCAAAGGACTGAATCAAGTAGAAAAAACCACTCATCGCCTGGAACACGTGAGTCTAACATTATTAAATATAAATTGGCCAATTTAAAGTGGAAAAGTGCTTCGTAAAAATGTATTAGACACAACGATTTCCACGAAGCATGGTGAAATAAATTTTATATCAGGGTGTAAAGATTTCATCTTACCTTCACTGCACTAATTAGCCCTTGGATCGGCTCAACAAAATTATCATTTATCAATTCATAAACTTTCAAAAATACCTTCAGAAAAATAATCCTGAAAAAAAGGACTTTAACTTTGTTTTTCTATTCGAATCTCTTGCATGGGATATTGTTCTTAATTTTAATAAATTTCACAATATCGTCATTTAAATCTGTGCCTGATTGCATTGTCCTGCTCGACCATTGGTATTTGTTAGTGCTTGGTTTTATCATTTTCTCACTGAGGGTGATCTTTGTCGAGGGTCATACTACACCATATATTCTATATGGTATTGGGTCGCTGGTGTCGTCGGTGAGACATACAGCTGCTCGAGAATATATTGGTGAATTTTTTGAGAGACCAAATTCGACAGAGATCAACTCCCTCAGTGAAATTTACAGCAATACCAAGCATGGCAGCGGTCATCAACATAGTAGGTATAGGGATTCGACAACTTACAACGGTTGATTCCTGGATATCCTACATGAAATAAATATTTCAGGGAAGATTGAAAGGACTTTTCCGTTTTTCGTTGTGGGATTGCCCCATCACCCTCACAATCATCCCGGAGCTGAATGAGAGCCTAATACCTGAGCGATTCCGGCAGCAAGGACAATAATTAATTATATTTCAGGTAATTGTAGAGGGAGGTGGAAGTAGTTCCCACAGTATTTACATTATTGTATTTGTATTATAGGTTAGAAGTAGGCTATTATTATCGGAAGCTCTACTCCTGCATTTCCAATCGTCTATTTTGTTCCCACTTTGCAATCCCTATGAATCTTATATCCACTCTGATTTCTTCACATTTTCTTCGCTATTCTTATCAACCTATACCTACATTTTTTTCGTTAATTTCTCCAAGAAATTAATAATAGAAATGTTTGCATACTCTAAAAAACAATGTTGGATAATCATCAAGTCAAGCTGGTACACAGACATTCATTCCCTAAGAATAATTGAAATATTGAATATTGTAAAATAATTATTTTATTTAATCCTAATTTAAATAAATATTCTATCATTACTGAATATTACCCTGAAGTCTTCTTTCAAAGATTAGGCTACAAAACCTGTTTCAACTACAAACGTTATTCCATCTTTTCCTGGTCTGCAGATACTACTTATTTCCTAAGAGATAACAGTTTAACTTTCCTGAATAGTTGAAACTCCTCTCCAACGACAGCTTTGCTTTCAACCTCAAATATTAACGAATTATTTTATTCTATATAACTTTATTTTCTCTCAAGTCAGGTAGGTGGAGAGAAAATGAAAACAAAAATGACAGTACAAAGGAAATGAATTAATTTAAACGAGTTATTGTTTATGATTTTAATGAGTTAAAGTGGCCATAAAAAGCGCAATCATTGATGTAATAATTAGTCTGATTCAAATTGCGACAGTTCTTTTCCCGTTAATGAAATCGCGTGCAAACTACAACAACCAAAGGCTACAATAAGGCAGAAGAAGAAAAAGAAGAATGCACGATCCAAACAAAAAAAGTTACCGATCAGCAGCAATATAATAATACTTGAAGACACCAAGTGGATTCCAGCATTGCTTTACTTGATCAATTTCCAACGTGGCCCACCTTGCTAACAAGACTTGACGGCTGGAATGGCTTGGTTGTTGGTGGCGGGATGATGCATTGGTGGGGATTGGAACGTGCTGCCGGAGAAAAGTGGTGGGGGAAGCGAGTGAAGCCGACTGGCGACGAACCCCTGATCGGATTCTTCAGTGCTTCAGTGCCAAGTGCGATTTCAGGGTTGACAGTCGAGGTACCGTCGCACCATCAGTTGCGTGCCTGACGTCGTCAAAGTAGGTTGTCAGTGTTGTGTTAAGCGCGGCGTGTGTTTAGTGTTTGTTGTAATAGTAAACATTCAAGTTTTTAACTACTAAGTTCAATCATCAATTTTTTGGATTACTCTGCACAAAGTAAGCAGTTTTTATTGGTTTGACATAATTAATGTTCAAGTTTTTTTATGTTGGGGATCCATTTGACATGCTGACCAACTGTTTACATCATCTGTTCTATAATCATAAATCAATGTAGTCTTATTATCCGAAGCAGTGAAATAACTTTATACAGTTATATACTGTAGTATAAGTTTTTTTTTTAAATTATATTAATCCACCTTTTATGCTCACCAACTGTGCACATCGATACTGCTCTTTCATTAATCACAAATTCGTTATTATTTCTGTTAACCTTGGAAGTGATAGCGGAATTTATTTATTAGAACTACATTTCAATCTTCTTCTCAGTGTTTTTCCGTAATACAATCATAGTTTCTCGTTATACAGCTATATTAGGAGCTAGGAGGTCCAAGCTTTTACAATATCAGTGTCAAGGGTGATGAGGAGTCATTTATTTCTTGGTAAATTAAAAAGCACAAAAATAATTACAGTAAGGCCCCGAACCTATATGCAAGCAGTTAGTTGCATCAGTACGTTGCAAAAGCTCATCCTCTTCGCGAGAGAAAATGAAAATGCTAGTGCAAATGTTTGCTCCTATGCATTTCATAGTATTTGCGCCTGCGATGCACAACTAATACTGTACAACTAAACGATTGTATGTGGGTTCGGAGCCTTACTGAATGTTGAATGCATGAGCTATTTTCTTATATGACTTGAATGCATTCATATTATGTGATAAAATTAAAGCCGAATGTAAATGTAATATCGTGAGAGTAGACCTTGGGTGAGCTTTCGCCCATCTTTTATTGGTGAAAATTCTGTGACTGAAAACACCAGCGCACGTGAGTTAACGTAGATCTATATTGTCCCTTCCCCTGCTTGATTTATCGTAGCGTGTTTTGAGTTCATTGCAAGACCAATTACATTTCCATCACACAGTTCACATTCTCTCATCATAAGCGACCACCTTTGATAATTTTTCATGGAGCATGCTAGTTCAAATTTGTCGTAATCTATCCAATCGATTTCTAATATTTTATGTGTGCTGAATCTTCTTTAATTTTTTTTCAAAACATTCTAATCTTCTATACATTCCAATTCCTAAATCATTAGCTTTACCTTAAAAATAGTTTTCATCACCTATTTCAATTTGAAAACCTCACACATCTACTGAATCTCTGAATGCCCTATAAAATAATTTCACCTCAATGAATAACTTTCTATTTCAACCTGTAATAATAACATTTAATGATTTAATTTAACTAGTAGTTGTTTTGTGAAAGCACGCCCAAGATTAAGGGTGCTTGCACAGAGGAGCTTACAGGTAGGCTACTCGATGAACTCAATGATAATCACCATGGCAAAATTAATCACAATCATCAGACCTAACCCTTGATTCAATTTGCATAGCCTGTTTTATGTTTGTCTTTCACAAAAAGGCACTCTGTATCTGCGTTTCTATTTTCATCCAGCCTGTACTTGAGTTGTTCAATACAGCTAAAAAATCATAGAATTTCAGAATTTAATCCACGCATTTAGCTGAAAATGCGTTATTAACAGCCAGAAAATACAAAATTGTGGCCTTGAGACTGAGATCGCTCTCCTTTTGACCAATAAAGAACATACTTATAGTTTCAGCATTACACCATTTTCAATCAAACTCGAGTTTTCAGTATTTTTAATATAAAATTAGAATAATAGTAATGCAGAAAATCACCACAACACTATCACCAATACAAAGAAGTTTTTCTCAGCGTTATAATATATTGGAATTGAAATAGATGCATCCATAGACTACTAGAAGAAACTACTTCGTATTTATTGATGGCCAAAAACTCTCTTGAAATACAGTATAGGAATGCATAGAATATTCATAGGTAGACCTATATGTTTTAGGAATTGTTTATTTACGGCAATGCTTGTTAGCACCGGCTGAAAGTTGTTTATATGCTTCGGTAGTGTGTGTGGGACACATTCTCTAGTGAGACTTGAGTGGCCAGAGGCGGTTGAATTTGTAGCGTGCTCTGTATTACAGATAGAGATATACAGATACAGATATACTGATGAACTTGCACCAGACCCATTTAAAGCTCGGCTGGAACAGACGTGTGATCTCATTTCACATCAGTCGCGTCATGATTTACTGCCGCATTCGTCACTCATTAAACGGCCTCATTGATAAAACTATGTATTCTTGATGGCTCTGTTGTTTATTGTGATGCTGTACAGTGTTCATCCTCAAAAAATAGAAAAAATATGAGATTCATAAATATATTGTACAGTATCATGAAAATTATGATATTCATTGAACTATGATGGTTTTTTTAATTTTTCATTAAATATGATCATTAGGTCCCACAACTATGAATTTTCAGTCATTAGTACTTTATATTATACTTTGACATTGAAATAAATGAGGGGTCTTTCAGTGTTTTAAACTTGAATAGTGAAGTGGTTATGCGGTTCACTGCCTTATCGCTTCTCAAAATCTCCTTATTCTAGCTTCCTTCTTTATATTTATATATTTTCCGGAATTTCTCTGTATACTGTATTGTTAGGAAACACAGAATTATCAGTTGAACCTTATTGCACTGTTTGTTTCGTTCTTGATTTTCTTGTGTGATAATTGCTGATTAGTATCTGTTGTGAGTTAATTGGTTAAGTTCGATTTTTCTTTCAAGTATTGCTAGCATAATTTTAGTGACAGAGCCCATAATGGTATTAAGTAAATAGTAGGCTAGTATTGCATTTGATTTTGAACATATCTGGTGATTTCAAAGCTTTCAAATAGAATATCACAATTTATTCACAATAATTTGTTCAAGTACTTTGAATTCATCACTATTTATTGGCTTTACATGAAATATTTCTATTATAGTCACAACTGGCATTTTTTCAATAAATTATCGTGCAACCAAAATTTTTTGTTTATTTGTAAAAACATTATAGGCTATTGAGAATTTGTTTATCTTGCGAAATTCACTAATTAAATTGAATAGTTCAACATTAGGTTAATGAATCAAAATAATTTCTAGAATAAATATAATTTTTGCGAGTACGTATGCAATAATATCAATGAATTGAAAAGAGAAAAAAATCTGACTTATAGAACTCACGACGTTCTTGTTATTTAGCATTACTCTCTAACCAACTGAGCTAATGTCAGTACCTCACCAGGGAAAATCATCTCAAAGGTATCTATCTATCTATGTTCTCTACAAACTACACCGCCAAGCCTTGTTTGATAAATCTTCTGTAGCTAGAATTTACTACCTTGTTTGAAACTTATGCTGAAAATTGTGCGTAACCTTCCCTATGCAATTAAATTTGAAAGTTACGAGCTCAATTCTCTGCATGCACTGCAGATTATAAGCCTGTATGGGGCTTATCTTGAGTTTGTTCTGCTTAAAACGTGTTATCAGTCTTTTGTGGGACACTTCTCAAGTGTGCTCTCAATTATTACAGTATCGTAGGCCAAAGAGTTACTGATACGAAAACTCGATATTCACGTCATTGAAGAATTATCAAGTATTTTTTCCTTCTTTTATTTCTCAAAAGAATGTGGATTCATTATTCAAAAATTATGTTTGCATTCAAGATATAATAATAATCTACTTATAATATGATATTGATTATCTATTTAAAATCTATAAGTCGATTATAAATAAGTATGAAACATGAATAGATTGAGTCTCAATCATTGAGATAGAAAAGAGAAGTACAAAAATAATCATTAATAGGCTGTAAGTATATTAATGAATTATAGTAGCAGATATTAATAATATTAGAATTCCAAACTAAGCCTTGTTCTGGCTGAGTCTTGTTCGGATTGACAGGAATTCAGAATAGGTTTCATTTGGATTTTAAGAATAATATCTATTTTTGAGAAATATATATGTATTGACTTTGTTATAACGTATATTAAGTGCAGGGATATCTGCTAGTCCGACTTCTATATTTGTTCCCTTAGTCGGTTAATAGCCAATATTTGTTCCAATATAGCCTATATTTGAACGGTTAATAGCCAAATGTTAGTTTTTGTAAATATGAATGTTTTCTTATTTTTTCTTTCCTTTTTTTAATAAAGTCAGTATTTTTCCGAGCATAATAGGCGGATATTTGGAATAGCGGAGCTCGGAATAGTGGAACTGTAATGTACTCTAGTTAGAATAAAAATGTATAAGGCACTGTCAAGTCCTTAATAGTTTTTGAATTATAAGTATATTGAAATGATATGTTTAAAAATAAACACGTGCTATGAAGAAGTATGCTTCAAGGTAGAAATATAAAAATATAATAAATTCAAGTGTAGCCTATCTAAATCCATTTTAATGACTAGTCAGATATTTCAATGAATAAGATAGGCTATAATAAGAAAATAATATTTTCAACAACTACTACAGGCAACTCTACATAGGCTACTCAGATAAATAATAGCATTATGTTACGGGGTTTAACACTAAAATAATGCTGGCAACACTTACAAGTCTTGAACTTAAAACTAATAAAGAAAACTAATAAAAGAAACAAATAGTTTAATAACATCCAACTAACAATGAGTATTTCTTTAACAAGATTAATCACTATTACACTATAACAAGATTAATTAGTAACTGTCGATAGGCCGATCAACATTTCTATATCAAGTGTCCAATAAACTGTTCAATTACTCGAATAAGTGAAGTCTACTAAACGGTTAATAAGCTCAATAATAAACTAAGCACTTAGTAAGCACAAATTGTCAAGTTGTTATCACACTAAAAACGCTGAAGCACGATTAATTGTACTGTGTATAGCACTGCGTAATACTACCACAGAAAGAACTACTTGCTATCAGGAGATCCGAATAAAAATTGACACATTATCACTAACTATCTTCTCAAAAAAATTTTCATGGTTATTATCACACTTCAAACACTGAATCACATTTGTACTGTGAGTAGCACTGTGTTGTACTGCCACGAAAAGAACTATCACATATGCACTTCTCAGGAGCACTGAATACTGACTGACTGCTGACAAACACAGCCCTTTTTGTAAGTGTGCATTTTTCCATACATTTCTATTCCAGATCTTTCGATTGACACAATGTTGTCAAAATAGTTTAGCTGTCATCTAGGATACTCTCGGAAATACTAGAAGAACAATTGACAAATGAGAGTGAACGAGAGCGTCGAGATAAGGCGAGAGAAACAATGAAATTTTATTTGTTTATTTTATGTCCCTTGTGCAAATAAAGCGTTGCTATTCTTGTCCAAACAAAGTTATCAAACAAGCTATTCATCAACATTTTCGGCTCGTTACAATTCTAACTCCGTCAAGGTGGATTTACACATAGCCTGCCGTGCGATTTTGACAACCGGTAAACGGTCGCTGCCGTGCCCCTGCCATGCCGTTGCCTAGTTGCTTGTTCTTCTGTAGAGCGCACCCTACGCAGTTGCTAAAATGGACACGGATGAGGTGGACGTGGTGATCGCGACCGCGGCTGTGGCTATAGGTGGTGACTTCGGACGTTTCTGTAGCGAACCTAAGATTCCCGAATGGCATCAGAAATGCAAAATAACCGATGAGGCGCCCAGCCGGTCTGCCGCTGCCATGCCACTGCCGCGAACCGGTCGCCAGCTCGAATCGCCCTCAAGAGCGATCAGGTGAAAACGGAAGAGGCATGGCAGGGACACGGCAGGCTATGTGTAAATCGCAAACATGCTGTACTATGTATAATAAATGGAAAATCCGAAATAGTGATTCAGACAAAAACACACGGCAGGGGCATGGCAGGCTATGTGTAAATCCACCTTAATGCTGCAATGAAGGAGTGATGCCATTGGCTAACAGGATGGGTGTGGGAAGATCCCATTGACTGCGTTCTGAGCCATGGCTAGCCCAATAGTAACAAAAGGAGGAGCCAACTGCCAACCAATAAGAGTTGAAAGTGAACAAAAATAGTAAACTGGCGGGAAATGACTGATTGACAAGGTAAAAACAATTCATATAGAATAAATTTGCAAAGATTAGCCAGGAATAATCAGTAAAATTGATAGATGTGCAATTAGATTTAAATTATAAATTTTGTCTTGAAGGTTAGGTTAGGTTAGTGGACTGTCACTCATCAATAATAATTGTTATCATGCATCAAATGTTGAAATAATTCAATTTGTTGAATTATGCGCCCGTTAAAAATGTTAAAACCCCACATTTAAATATAGAACTAATTTCAATATCTTTATGCACAATATGATGTGATTTGGATGTTCAAGGATGACGAATATCGTCTGAAACAGTGGAATAACGGTTGCTGAAAAGTGGCGAACACACTTGTTCTTGTCCCTTCATAACTAGCCCTAGAATCGGTCCTTACCAGTGCAGTTTGGCCGAAGGTCTAATGTTTTATTTACACTGATATCTTCATAGTTGTTTGAGTTGAGCATAGAGGAGATACAGATTAAAGTGCAATGTTTGTTTGTGTCGGTATCGTTGGAAGTTGGACGGACAGAGTCTCTCCTGCTTTCAGCATTCACCGTGCACCAACTTGCTACAGAAGAGCCGAGATTTGCATAAGCCGATTTGAATGTGACTAGCTCCATAAACATTCTGCATAAATCGGGCGTTTATCGCCGCCTCGTTCTGGGTTTAGAGCGTCTCCCAGACGCGTCGCGGTCCTCGACCGAAATTTACAACAAATAAAGTTGCCAGCTTTACTGTCAGATGCCGTGTGAATTGCACATTGTTACAGGTTGCGACCATAGTTGCGACCTACAGAGAAGACACTAGCTGATTGCCCACTTTTGTAGACCGTTATATTCTATTCGGTTCAGATCTGAACTGAGGATAGATGGTTTTTTTGCAGATTTAGCCCAGTTAGAATAGTGCTAGAGCAACCTGTTCTTTAGCATTACAAGTTTACAATAAAAATAAATTTAAATACATACGACGTGCAATGCTATTTATTATAGCATTGAATTATGAATCGCAATATATTTATGATGTTAAAGATCCATCTTGTTTCCACTAATATAATAAAAAATTAAAAACACTTTCAAGTGGAAATTATGTACACTGTGTGTTTTGTACTGTGGGTTGTCTGACGATGCTCTTGACAAAAGAGTGAAACGGCCGTCACGCCATAACGTGAGTCATAATTTCCACTTGAAAGTGTTTTTTTTAGTTTTTATTGCAATATATTTGTTACATTAACTTTATATACTCCTTATTAATTATTACTCCTTATTCACACCTGGAAAATACATGCATACTATTCGACATACAAATTCATTACTTATGGTTTCTATTCGAGAAAAGATTGAAGTAATAGTTTGATCAAGAAAAGTAAGATACAGTAAAGATGAATATCAGAGAGCCCTTTAACAGAAAAAACAGGAGAAATTCTGCTGGTTTGAAAAAATAAGGAAGTGATGAATGAATCACAATGATGGATAAAAAATGAATATTTAGTAAATTGATTAACGAAAACATAAAAACCAATGTAAGTGATCTATAGCATCACTGTTGAAAATTATATACAACATTATAATGAATATACTGTATTATTCGGTGTTTGCAGCTCAACTCAAGACCTTAAAAGTGATAGATTTGTAGGTAAAAATAAGAGTGCGTATTGCTGGAATTATATTCTACGTCGCATTTCGTTGAAAACTATAAGTCTGTTGGCCAGGATAGCATTTATTGACATGAAATCTGAAAAACTTGAAAAATTAGAAAAGTAGAACTTACGGTTCAAAAAGGTGATACTACGTTATTCCATCTAATAATTCAGTTGGCAATTTCGTATTTCAGGCTACTATCATACTCTCTCTCTAGTATGAGATACATATTATTTTATCACATTCAATTATTAGGTCAACAACTATTGACCAGTAGACCTGTCCTACGCAACATTCTCTTAAAAGTCACTGCTGATACCTTTACTTTGTGCCTAAAAAAGAAGTATTTGACATGTTGATTCATGACTTATGTAGTGAACAGTTGAACTATTTCATTGAAGGTATTGATTTCGAGTAGAAGCACAGATCAAGCTTAAAAACCTTCCAGCATCTCCTTGATCATTGGGGGAGAGGCCATCCCAAACACCTGCCTCAAAAAACAAACATCACGGGAAGTTTATAGTGGCAGCCACCGAAAACAGGTAACTTACCTGGTGACTGATGTGTCATGTGATAACCTGCTAGTAGGGGAAAGTAGCGGTTCCAGGCCAGTTTAACGGCGGTTAACTAACCACGGTTAAATTTTAACGGCCGTTAAATTTAACCTAACCTAATTTAACATGGGCAAACCTAATTTAACGGCCCGATTCCAGGTCAGTTTAACGGCGGTTAACTAACTAACCACCGTTGAAATTTAACCGCCGTTAAACTGACCTGGAATCGGGCCGTTAAATTAGGTTTGCCCATGTTAAATTAGGTTAGGTTAAATTTAACGGCCGTTAAAATTTAACCGTGGTTAGTTAACCGCCGTTAAACTGGCCTGGAACCGCTACTTTCCCCTACTCCTGCTGATAGAATGCTCCAGGATAGTTTTTGGATTCTATTTTTTTATCCACGAGAGGAAAAAACGTTGCTCCATCTTCAAATGATTTACTTTCGTATCCAATTATCAATAGGATGATTGAGTTTGTGCGGGTCATCGGCTTGTGTGTGTCAGCGGCGGCGCTAGCTATATGTTCGATGGTGCAACGAACCCCCAAATTGAACAGAATAACAGTAAACAGTTTTATATAATGACCTAAGATTTTCATTTTAAAACTATTCCATTACGGGATAATGGTTTTGAGTCGTATTGCTATGATTTTTGTGTTGTAGTTTTTGTATAAATAAGTGAATTGTATAGTCATTGTAACGAGTGTGAATCTGTGTGTATGCTAGTCTGAATAATTGTAAATAGTTTTAGAATGGAAAAGTTCAATTTCTTTAAAACATTAATCTAAAAACGATTGCGAATCGCTGCAAAATCAAAACTGAAGGTACATCAACTCCCAAATTGGATGTAGCCTAAAGCAGGACTTTCCAAAAGCAAAGAATTGTGTCGATTTTTTCAAAATCAGACTTTTAACAAAACCTCATGGATTTGTAGCTGTGAGTGTGAAGTGAATAATTGTTTCTTAACTGTTGCACTGTAACAAATAACGGTTTCCCTTGCTTGCTCTTTTCTAAAAGTTGCGATTTAGCATGGGCAAAGACCTTTTGTTTCAAAAAATGAGGAAACATTAAGAATCTAGTCATTACTAAAATGCGTGTATTGATTTTAATATGCGAATACTGGTTAAGACTGAGATTAGACAGCAGATAACTAGGTTATTCATCTAGATTTAGAAGAAGCATTTTAAGGCACAATTATTTAGTCCGTAAAAATCGCTACATTCTGTCTCAAATAATAGGGATATAATAGGCCTAGATTGTATTTAATTTTATGTGAAATCTAACCTGGCTCCATAAGGTATATGATAAATTTATTTTACAGTATCAATTTCCCGAATTTTGAAAAACATTTATTTTCCTGGTCAAATTCTTGATGACGTCAAATTTTTCGGCCAATTCTCTGTCAAAAATTAATTTAAAACAGAATTTCAAGTATTGTGTGAAAGAGATTATGTCAAAGACATGAAAAAATCACAAACATCAAAATCTACAAGAATGTTTTGGTTAGTTGATTAAAGCACTCGATTTTCAATGCTTGACACATTTCGACTGCATAAGTTATGAAACAGCAGAGTCTCGTCTATGTAAGAACCTATCTGTTTATCCATCACAGTAGGTATTCAATAATTATTATTCCCATATTACTGTATTTTCTCAGTGTTCGCCCTATAATTTCCGGGTACTATTGATAGGCCTACAGTTTCTATGGTAAGGCTACTCAATAGATTTCAATCTGCATAATTGATGATTAATCATCTCATTAACTATACAACAGTTGCAAAACTGAACTTTTCTTTTAGTTAGTTCAATTTACGGTTTTTTATGGTGAAAAAATACATGAAAGTACCCTTGCAGTGATATTCTTATTTGATATTGTCCTCTCAGCCTTATGCCTCTTTAAGGAAAATGTGTGTCACCCATGACGTTGAACACCCAAACTTAAAGTTAATGAGCCGCCACTGGTAAGTATGCGTACGTTCACTCATGCATCTAAATGTGAGTGAGTAAATAGAAGACGTGAAAAGAAGAATTGATAATATTTCTTCTTCTACCTCCATCGAGGGTATCTGATTTGATTTATAATCAAAAACCAAATAAGAATAATAATTTTCTGTTTGATCGAGATTGATAATGCCGAAACGGTACTATCATGTTTGTTTATAATGAATGTGGTGTTATACCTTGAAAACCTCACCCCACTTAATAGTGGAGATTTTTACGTCCAATTTGAAAAAAGAGCTCTTTGTTTCATTTCAGGAGGTCGCATTTTGCTCTATTTTGTTCAAGCGCGCAATCCTTTCAATTATCTCCTTTCTAAAATAACGTGGCTTGAGCTGAAATTCTTCTTTATTAGTTCAACGTCCTTCAAACAAAGCACGGTTTCTGTGTAGTAGTAGGCTTTGATGATGATTTTTATGGTGAGATTCACCATATAGGAAATTGATGTTCTTATACGTCACACTTTAATCTTCTTTGTATTAGTGATGTCGGCGTTTCTATTGATATCCATAATGAATAATACTTGATATTGCCACTACCTCATTTATTTATTATCACAAACATGATAACACCGTTTCGGCATTATCAGTCTAGCTAGATCAAACTGAAACTTATTGTTCTTATTTGGTTTTTGATTATAAATCAAATCATTGCTAGTGCTGACCGACCTCTGCTGATGGACATTGTAACCGATTTTCTCATATCTCTCTGATAAAAACCAATCTTTTTTTATTGACTATAATCAAGTAAATAAAGAGTTGTGAATCAAGCTCAAGAGCTCATTTCGTGGCTAAATTATTTTCCAAACATTTGAAGTGTCAACTTATTAGCGAATTTTATTCAGACTACTATTGAACGTGAAAGTTTTATCTCAAACTTAATATTTAAATAATGGAGTACAGTTCTTTTATATTCGGTGGCTGTACAGTGCTTGGCATTACTTTATTAGAAGTACAGTACTGTACTCCAGTCTTAATAAAAACATGATAAATAAAAATCAGACAAATAAACTATGATAAAAGTTTGATTTGGTTTTTCGTTTTGATTTGGCTGATAAGAAAAATTGCAGTTTCAACTTCAATGTTGTTGAATTCTTCGATTTGCAATTCTGTAGAAATTATGCAAATGAAGAAGTTGGCAGGCGAGCCTTGATCTTGTTGCTGGTCTGACCAGGGTCGCACTTAATTCTTAAAATATATTCTTATACGTTTTACGCATATTATACATGAAGGCCTATTGTAGCGAGGCCCTGGTTTGGCCTGTCCAGACGACGAGCAACGATTCTTCTTTGTTTCCAAGTGAGGTAGAGGTTCACTCTGTTTTGTTAATGAGACGAAACACGCCAAACACTGACTATACAGACCCGACAACAGCCAGTTTAATGAGCAGCAAGATAGCTGTTGGATAGCATTCGGTCGAAGATTTTTTAGTTTTCTGATTCGAATCACAGCCGTTTCCAATCAGAACTAGCATTCCACTCATACAAGAGTTATATTCCCACCTGGAAATTGGCTCTTTATAATGCTTTTGCATGTTTTTCCATCCTGTTTTATGCAAGCTTGGTTTAAATTGTAGATTTTTCAGGTTTGACAACAATAACCTATGTCAATCTCATGATGCATTTTTTTCTTCAAAGTATTTTTTTTAAAGAATTATTAAAAACTATTCTTTGATCATTGAATCCAGAGACATATCAATATATTATTTGTTTAATGAAAACTCAGTGTATTGTCCATAAAAAGTTGCATTATATTGTATTGTTGATAAAACCTCATTACATTGTCCGAAAAACAATAGCATGCCTGTTGTTCAAAGTATCTGTAGTATATTACTGTCCAAAAGTAAGAACTAATCCACAAATCCAACAAAACTGAATAAACTTGACCTTGTAAAATTAATTATTGAGTAATTACTATTAAATGCATGAAACATGTGAATTCTGATAAATTGTCATTAAATTTAGAATTAATGTAGTCCAGGCGATTTGGATTTGACCTCGGAAGAAAAGCTAAATTCCTGAAATTCAGCAGAGACGTTTCTTACAGCATTCTAAAAAAGGGGTAAAAAGTCAACGAGCTCTACGTGTGTGCTACTGAAGATATTCAAGGTCAAATAACGAAAATCGGTTTTTCCAATAACTTGTTTTCCGTGAATCGCATATCTTCAGAACTTATCATATTGAAAGATACAAATTATTGATATAATTATATTGATATAAATTCTCTACAAGTTTGGTTATTGGCATTTTTTCGTATGATTGACTGTTTTCGAGATACAGCGCGGTAAAAGGGAGGTGCGCATCCCATTATCACATGATAAAGAAGCCAGCTGTCTATTGAAATTAGATTGCAGAATAGCGATTATAAGATGGATTGAATTTTTTAACTTCAGTGCTACTTTGCCAACACCCCAAAGAAGTTATTGCAAGAATCTCATCGTCAAATGGGTCCTTGGCCCCCCTCAAAGTTGAAAATTGCTGGTTTTCAAGGATTTTGATCAGAACAGAAACTGGCGTGTTTTTGCGCAAAAATGAAAGTCAAATTCACTAGAGAGTGAAAAATTAATTTTCGCATCTTCGATACACTATAACTAATCAACGTTTAGGCGTTTTAGAGAAAATTGGCTGGGATAAACATTGTAGAACAGTATATTAGAAACGTTTTAAAAAAAAATTGGGTTTCTAATGCCAATGGTAACAATGTTATAATCAAAAACCTTGAAAATCAGCAATTTTCAAATTTGAGGCTGGCTAGGGTGGGGTCGGGTACCCCTCTAAATGATGAAATCCTGGCATTAACTTCTTTGAGGTGTTGGCAAAGTAGCACAGAAGTTGTAAAACTTCTTCTTGTAATCGCTCTTCTGGAATGTAGTTTCAATAGACTGCTGACTTCATTGTCACTTGACCTTGGCATAATGGGACGCGCCGTCACCGTCATGTGATAAAAATGTCTATAACCAATCTTGTAGAGAATTTATTTATTTTTCAATTATATGAGGTTCTAAAGATGTGCGTTGCACGGGAAACAAGCTATTCGCAAAAAACTGATTTTTGTGACCTCTGACCTTGAATATCTAGTAGCGCACTCGATGAGGCCGTTGAGTTTTAACCCATTTTTTAGAATGCTATCAGGGAGGTCTCCGCCAAATTTCAGGAAGTCAACTTTAATTCTGAGGCTTGGTCTTTTATACGCATTAATCAAACATGCCTGGACTACTGATCTTTTCGACATTCAAGTTCTAATTTATTGGTAATTTCAAGCTGCTATTCAGTCTAAAAATATTGTAATAATACACTTGTCTCAAATATCTTCTGTTGTGGATACCAGTGTTCCACATACTACTTTTTGGCAAACGAGCTTGTCTACCAAAACCAAACCAAGCATGAACCAACTGTTCATTAAAAGACTATAGAAACTATTGTTGCTCAGTTTTGTAAGTTATAGCCTACACTACTTCAAAGTTCCATACCATTTCTTCAATGTCAATGGAGTCAATTTTTGACAGAATGTATCAGGATGTAAGAAGATTTGAAAATAGGTCATGGATGATTCGAGCTGGAGCATGTAGCAGGCATTTTTGTTTAGGTTTTACAACGCTAAAGACCCCTTCAACGTTCCACAGCGTTCAAGCTCAGTCTACAAGGAACAATGTACACCTGATGAAACAAATCGCGCATTGTCATTATTTTCTCCACTTGAGACATGCTTTACACCTCTGTTTTCCATCTATTGTCGGCACTCATAGTTCATCGGTCACCTGACCTAGCCTCTGATTCTCCATTAGAGTAACAAAACTAATGAGCGACACGTCGGAGGAAAGTAACAGTAAAGTAATGAGTGTCACGTGCGTACCTTCAGAAATAGTGCGAAAGAGAGAGATAATGAGAGATAGATAGAAAGAGTATGAGGCCGACAGCATAGTGAGAGAGAGAGTATAAGGCAGTGACTAGATACAGGAGAATGTGTGAAGGTCGGTTCTTCTTTTTCTACTTCTTCTTCTTCATCTTCTTCTTCCTCCATATTTTCATCATTATTTTGCTGTCTTCTTCTTCTCCTTCTTCTTCTTCTTCTTCGGTCTTCTTCTCGTCATTTTCTAGTTCTTTTTCGTCTTCTCCTGTGTTCTACTCCTATTTCCTTCCACCTCTTCTACCTATCTTGTCTTCTTTTCCATCTGTCTTTTTTTCTCTTGTTTTCTTCTTCTGACCTCTTTTTGTTCCTTCTTTCTTCTTCAACTTTTTTCTTATGTCTTCCTCTTCTACTGTTTTCTTTTTCTGGCTTATTCTGCACCTGTTTTTTTCTTCTTCTTCTTCAGTTTTTTTCTTATTTTTCTTCATCTTCTCCCCCTGTTTCCTTCCTCCTTTTCTCCTGACTTCTCATCCTGCCTTCCCCTTCTCTTGTTTTTTCTCCTTCTGTTTCCTTCTCCCCTTTTCTCCTTCTCATTTTTTCTCCTCCTCCTCCTTCTGTCCCCCCTTTCTCTTAGCCAAAGATAGCTTACAGAGCTTTTTCTTCTCACAACTTAGCACTATCGTGCACCTGACTAAAACCAATTCCTCAGTGTTTCTTATTACGAGATGCTATAACTTTTCTACAGGCCAATATACATAGTTGTTTTCATTGGTGTCCTCCTCCTCATCATCCTCCTCCCTCTCTACATACAATTTCTTCCTTTTTCTAATTTCTCTTCCTCCTGCAACATCTTCTCGCGCGTTTACCTTGAGGTCGTTAGCCCCACCGCAATCGTGCTTCCATAGACGCGATAAGAAGCCGCTGTTTCTTCCCTTCTCCTTGCCTCACATCGTACCTCTTCTACTTATTTACTCTCTTCTCAGCCATCTCTGCGCCCTTGCTGCACTTTTCCCCCTCCTTCTTCGTCCACATCTTTCTCTTCCTCCTCTCACCAATTTACATTCCGAGACCTACGGCGACGACTGAAGTCGTGCCTCTACTTATTACTATCCTCCTTATTTTTCTCTTACACACACACACTCACACCCTCTCTCTCGTGCTCTCTCACTACCTCTTTCTTCGCCTCTCTCAAGAGTTGAACACACTGCTAGTCGAAAGATAAACTGTAAACATAGGGGCGTGGATAGAACGAAGAAGGAGCATGATGAACAGTGTGTATGAGAGAAAACGAAGAAGGGAATGACTAGTTGATTCTCAGTCTTTTATCCATCACACAAATTGGAAAAACGTTTCGATGCTTTTCAACAAATCTCCACCTCTTCGATGTTGCTGTAGCTGTTGTTGTCCTGTTCCGCCTCCAGCGTGTTGTTAACGTTCATAACGATGTGTGTTACTTGAACTCACCGGCAAATACTTTCATGCATAGTGTTCGGGTATTGCTTGGAATATTATTATCCGTTTATTAATTTATGTCTGTTTCGTTTGAGTTCGTTCCTTGTTAACGGAATATCTTGCCCCATTTGTCATTTTCTTCAATAATATTTCAAGATCATCACCTAAATAAACCAATCAGACTACTCCGTTATTATCATTATCACTATTACTTGTAGTATTACTCAGTATTATTTCGAATGTACGAGTAATTATGTTTTTATTCAATTATGGCTGTTTCGTTTGAGTGCTCCTTTGTTTTCTTCTTCTTAAAGAAATAGATTATGTACCTCTGTTTTCGTTTTTCAGCAATACTCCGTTAGTATTGGCGTAGCTACGGATGGGGAGTTTTTTCCGGGTTTCAACCCCCCCCCCCTTGAGCCTGTAAAAGAAGCCTTAAATCAAGTAGGGAGACATCAATGAAAAAAAATTATAATGTCAGTTACTGGAGGCAAAAAATTTTCATACGTGAAGAGAAATAATGTTACATCTAGAAAAAAAGAATTTTAAGTTGAAGAGATGATGGGACAGACAGGGCAAGTTTCCCCGGACCTCAACATCAAGGGGCCATATAATTTGTCGAATGCAAGGTCTGTGGGTAGCCCTGATTGTAATAATAATTTGAAACCACTATTACTTATAACAGTGGTATTTTTTGTTTCATACATTAAAATTTCTTAACAACTAATTAGTGAACTAACAATTTACGAAAAGTGGGTTTAAGTTCTTAGGCAACAGTTTATAAAAGCAATGATTTGTTAAGATTAAGCTTTCACTTTTCCCAATTTCATTTGAATAAATACTCGTATAAAATTACTGTTTTTGAGCCTCAAATCAGGTTCCCAGCATCGAAATCCAAAACGTTTAGCATAATATGGAGAATGAATGAGTCCAGAATCAGTTAAAATACGACTTTTCAGGGACCATTTTTATAAACGTTTTTCCGGGAAAGGATCCCCGGACTCCTCTTGCTTTGGGGGGCATTCCACACACCCAAGAACCCCCGGAGGAGCCCCAAAATCTTCGATAAACCACCTTGAAAATTTTTGGCTACGCTGCTGTCCGTTAGTGATGGGTTCGATTACAGGTTAGATTTGGCGATCTTGTACTCAACTTATCACCAAGCTATGCCTTATTAACCAAATAATGTATTCTCTCGTAATATCATTTTTCAACAATAATAATTAATAGCTTTATAACCTGAATTGGTTAATCGTCTACACCAGTGGTTCCCAAAGTGGTCCATGTGGACCCCCTGGGGTCCACGGGGACCTGCCAAGGGGTCCATGTCAGTGAAAAATAAAATTGGGGGTCCATGATATGTTAATGGGGGTCCACAATAGTGAATGTCTTTGGATCGGGGCGTGGTATATGCTATGCCCAATCTAATATCAAAACTTACACTGTATTTATAAGTACTGTAAATTAGGATTTTTACTCACTTATACTGGAGATACAGGAGGTATGCATTAAATAAAGCGAAAATAAGTTCTAGTTATAGTATTAGTGTTTAGTTTTTATTTTCCACGTATACAAGAACTTCTAATAAGGTCTAATAAGCTTCCTTTTATTACTCTACGAATTTGATAATTTTAAATCGAACTAGGAATCTTAGTAGTCTATTCAATTCTAATAAATTTGTTCTTATCTTTTGATTAACTTTTTTGGAGTCAATTTTTAATATTCTTGTTAGAACACTCCATTACTGTCATTGGTGTATTGACGGGGGGGGGGGGGTTCCATGTTACAACCCCTCCTTCAGCCTGTGAAAGAGGCCCCAAAAATGAGTTGGGAGGCAGCAATAAAGATACGATAATATCGGTTACTGGAGGTGGAAAAAAAATTTCATATGTAACTTAAATAATGTTACAGCTAGAAAAAAACTATGATTTTTTTCCTTTAATTAACTTGAAAAGTACTCTAATTAAAGCCATAGAGGGGATGAGGCGAGCAAGGCAAGTTTCCTTTGGCCTCAACGTCAATGGGCCACATCATTTTACAAATGTAAGCAAGTGATAAAACAAAAATAAAATAAGGGGCCCCAAATTGTACAGCTAGGGGCCTCCAGGGCCTCTTTTTTCCAGTTTGGACCTCCTGAGGCCCCTTAGAAGCTAAACACCCGAGGCCCCGGTCCCTACGGGCCCGTTTTTATTGCCAGTGTGGTCATGCGAAGTGGAGATTCAAGGAGGCTGCATTTAGAATATTTTCAAATTTCAACGTTCATACATAAGAGTCCCGTAATTGCCTCGGCTTTGGGTCTTCAAAGACCCCACGATGCTTTTAGGTCCCAATATTTTTGGAGCCCTAAACATGGGTTTGAATTTCCCCAGACCACTTGAATGAAGTTGACACAGTAGGCTTGAAAAGAGAAAAGGTCTCTTAATATATTTTCAGACGGGATATTATTATAATATTTTTAACATTTCTGTTACTGTTCAGATCTGATACCCCAAAGTGTTTTATTGTGATCATGAAATTTGTCGCACCATGTATCAATCAACAAATAATATGAGGGTTGATAGCCATAAAAAAGCTAAAAGTTGCACTTTCAAGAACTTGAGAACAATTTTTTCAGAATCCCCAATGTTTTGAGGTTCTGTCACCATCTATTTATGTAATTACAAAATTACTATAAGTTAAAGTTTGGAATTGGATGTGTTATTAATTATTAAAGTATTTTATCTTTAGTTTCAAGTTCTTAGGCAAACGATTCATAAAAGCAGTCATTTATCGAATTTAAGCTTTCATTTCACCCAATTTATAAACTTCATTTCAATAAATACTCGTATTAAATTACTGATTTTGAGTCTCAAATCAAGCTCTCAGCATCGAAAATTCGAAAATTTTCCCATAATATGGACTAAAATAAATGGAAAAGTGCTTTTCTAGACATGAGTAGAATCTCTTAGGATACGACGTTAGAGGGACTACTTATTAAAAATTTTCCGGGGCCCCCCTTAGGGTATTCCATACCCCTAAGACCCCCAAATCTCCAATAAGCCCCCCTATTAAAAGATTTTTACTGATTACTGTATCTGTATCGCCCTTCTGTCACAAATTTGATGCAATATTCTAAAAAAGGTGAATTATATTCATTGTTATTTTCAAACTCCTCTCCTCAATTCTCTCTCTATCACATTTCATTAACAATGAGTGTCGTGTTTGCCCACATTGAGCAGCCTTGCTGATTTTAATAGATGCGAATATTGCAATTACTACAAAGGACACAATGTTGATAATAAAATACCGCCTACTATTTCACTATAACCAAAAACAATATGTCATACTATTTGATTATTTCAATTCAAATTAGAATATATTACAAAAATTTACAAAGTTTATGTGCTTTTTAATGTTTTATTCGCCACAATTTGAATTTGTTAATGTGAGCAGTAGTAGACCTACTTCATCAGCTTTAAAAACACATTTCAACTTGTAGTTAAAAAAAATTAATGACATTTATGCAGGGGGTCCACCTAAAACAAAAAATCATGGCAAGGGGTCCATGAGGCAAAAAAGTTTGGGAACCACTGGTCCACACTTTACAGAGGACAGCATAAGAAATTTATATTCTTATAGATGCTTATATTTACGTTGAATTTTTGTTTGAATAAAATGGAATTGATAATTCTTCTCAATATGATTGATTCTCATGCACTAGAGTAGCGCACATAAGCGTTTTGTTCGTTGCATTTTGTTTCAAGTTTGAAATGTAAAAAAATGAGAAAAACATGTATGTTTATTAAAAAAAAATAGTTTGGTAAAAAATAAAGTTTACAAATCAACCTATAGTACAACAAAAAAGAACCTCATTGTTCAAGCGTATAGATTTCGTGATAGATTTTTATTAATGAAATGGTAATCAAGAGAATGTAACATAGATTTTTATATTATTTATAGTTTTACAAGAGCTTTAAATTAATCTTTAATATTATTATGAGGCACAGTGTAACCGGACAACTTCTCTACCCTTAAATCTCAAACCATATATGTAGCCGGAAATCTTCTACCTCTACACACCTGAACACCCTTTATGTAACAATGAAGTACCTTCCTTCACCCACACATATGACACCATTTTTGTCCGGAAATTTCATCTCTTTACTAAACAGTATATGCATTCAATAATTCCAAATCTATGATTGGGAGCTTTTGGTTCGTTTACTCAAATGCAAAGATAATTTTATCTATTTCTTGTCTTTCACCTGTTTAGCAACTGAACTAACAAGAGAGCAAGGAACGAACTGATTTTTTGGAAATAAAAGAGTTGCTGCTTTTTAACCCATATTTATTTTACGATCCTAAAATTATTTTCAACATAAAGAAGTCACACAATTTTCATTTAAACTACTTCATTAATTTTCTACAAGATTTTGCTTACTTATGTCTTTTGCTAACATGTAAATTAATGAATTGAGGGCCTCGGTCAATCAATACGGTCTTAATTTGAGCTTTATACTAAAGATTAGGCACTCACCAGTGTTTTTTATCTGTCCATGTTCTACGAATTTTATTTCAAACGCCCGCCATAACATCACGTACAACAAACTTTCGAATTTCCTTCAAACTGAACCCGCGATTTTGACTTAATATACTTTATCAAAATTTTGACCGAATAAATTCACAACTAAGTTCACCGACTAGATCGCTCGCCCCTCCTAAATGGGCCGCAGCCTCACTTAGAAGGCCCGAGGCTCCTTCACAATTTTTCTGCTCTTCTCGCGGCCACGTCTCGATTCGAACTCTCGCTTTTCCACTTCAATTATGACCCCCTCCAGGCGACAAATTGGCCGAACCACGTGGGGTACTGAACATAATTTTAGTGGAGTCGCCAAAATTTCAAGAGAGGTTATTGCACGTTTCAAGCATTCCAAATAAATTTGTAATTTCATCACAGATGAAAGTTCAGTACCGTGGAAATGCTTGAAACCTGCAATAATTTCAACTACTTCAATGCAAGTTAGCAAAACCTTATATGCAAAAAATATGTAATTGTGAGATAGCCATTTCTTTAAAAAATTAACTTTCTCACAATTACGACAACATAGCAATCCAAAGTTCACTTGAGTCCATATTTGAAAATTTGTCAGCTTAATTCTAATCAGTTCAATGCACCTGGAAAAAACACTAAATCACTAATAAATTTCAATAATATAACATTCTCAATATTCCCCATATTACAACAGTATTATTCAATCGTTCTATTAATCGAAGTAAAGAATAATTTCAAGTTATACAAGGAAATTTAATTTCAGAGTTGTACATCAAACATAGCATTTTAATGGAAAATGTATGCGCTATCAGATCAAGATGACTCAAAAATAATGTAGCCTTCTTTCCACCTTCCAAATTCTATTCCATCGCTCCATAAATTATCCCCGATAATTCCTTCCCCATCAGAACGGTTTTCCTGATTTTTGTCTCTGCCTCCAGTCCAATTTCCTACTCTTCATATTTTATATTCAATCCTTGAAATGCGATAATAAAAGTGAATTGATCGGGAGCCGGTAAGCGGGTTTTCGATAAATCAATACCCCAAAGTAGCTCGTTGCCTGTGTAGGCCTATCTGGGGAAAAGAGTTTTCGGGAAAAATAAAATGCGTTAAGGAAGATATACGATTTGTGAAACCCGGCTCTTCTCGGCATGTCGTAGTGGCTGGAATTGCACGTTATTGGCTTTAGCCAATGGAAACCCTTTTTTATCGGTCAGTTGGAGCTCAGTTTGGATGTCAGTTGTTGGAGATTGCCGGGCATCACTGATAGAACGCTATTACCTGTTTAGGGCATCCTTTTTAAAAATAAATAGCTGTACATAATTGATAGCACTTTTGAATTGAAAGCAATGGTGCATTGTGGATTCTGCTTTTAATTAATTTAGCCTAAATCTTTTCGCTTGTCATTGAATCTTTTGGATTGTTTTGGAAATTCTGTTTATGAAATTCTATAACTCAACAAGGGGTATTAAGGATATATATTGAGAGCATGTTTCTAGAAAAATAAAAATTATTAGTACTTTCATTAGTACTTGAACTCAGCAAAAATTTCTTCTAAACTTTTAAACTATTTCTAAATTGACTTTTTTCATTTCTTCTGAATTTCTGAACTTTTCCACAGCAGTGAAATGTCATAGCTTGCTCCCTTGACAACTGTAATTGATTGTTGAAACTTCTTTAATTTTTCAATGAAGATAGGCCTACCAGCTTAATTAAAATTGAATGTTGAAATACTGTTTTATTCACTCCTTTGTTTTACTCTTACTTCGTACATCAGTATTACTTTGATAGAATGTTGGAATTGGAATGACTGTATTCTTATTGATACTGACTTATTCACCATAGTCATCATCATTTAGATCTATGGAATGAGCACTCCTGAGCGTCATTAATCAAAGATGATGATCACAATATTATCTATTTATCTATTCAATTTCAGTGTCTGTAGTACTTATTTAAAACGACGAGTTTCATATCTGATCGGATATCACCTACTTGTTATTGGGTTGTTTTTATTACAAGCTATTTTTGGGCTATAGGTCAATGCTGCAGGCTTATTGACTTTCTAATCCAGCTAGTGTCTGATTCCAGTATTAAACACAGTATTTAGTATATCTTTGGAATATTATATTTTTGACAAAAATACAGCAGGGAATTTTATTTTCAAATTATGCAGTAAAGGAAATACACTAATCGCACAACCGCAACCACTTCTGTAAATTCTATTTGAAAACTATTATCGGCCGCTATGAAGATCAAAGAGAAATACTGTAGACAGCAGAAATATCTCTACATTCCAATACTTGTTATTGGATATGGTTGACTCACAGATAGGTTGGTTGATGCCATTCCAATGTAGAATCCAGACTAATGATTTTGACGCGTTTGTGAACTGTCAAACTATTTATAGAACTACAAAGTTGTTTCTGCAAAAAATAATAAATTGATAAATTCAAATATCAAATGTTGATATTTATGAATATTACTTGAGTTCTTCAACTATTCACTTTGAAATTCCAACATATGCAAAAGATATTGTATTCAAGAGTATTACATTCAAATATAAATATTAGCATCAGGTATACCAATTTTAAAAGTTTCTGTTCAACATATATGTATATAGTTTCTTGTTTGTATCTCAGGATTAGTGGATGACAAGCTACAAACCATGGTCTTGTGAGTCAGTTTCACCTGTCTTATTTTAAAAGCTCATGTCAAGTGTATTTACAAATAATAAGAAATTAAGTAATGTGCTGTTATACGTGTAACAAAAATTATTAGGTGCTACTGTTATCAATAAACTTGAAGAAGCACTTCAACAACTTGAAAGTTTATTTCGACATCCATGCATGACGTTTCGCGTAGTCTGACCTTCCACGGAACTGTCCCAATCGAAAAACGGTTTGATAAGAATGACATTGGTTTTTTAAATGTATTTTTAAATTCAGCACTCCTTGGGCCGATTCAATTACAAATTCATTAATTAACTAGTCTGATAACATGAACTAAAATCCCGGTCTTAAAGCATAAATCAACCTGAAATCATTCATTCTGAAGTCATGGATTATACATTTCTCTAAAACAATTGACTCCCTCCAAATAAATATTTGAATTTAATTTATTTTGCAGCCGAATAGGACGCTGAATTCATATTTAATTAACTTTGATCTTTTTTCTGTAATTCATTTAGATAGAGATGTTTGTATGCATTTTCTGTGAAGGCATACTTAATTTATGAGAAATATACTGTTTCGATTCAATTGATTCATCCTAGATTCTAAACATTTTGCAATTCTTTGTTATATACGTATATTCTCAAACCTGAACATAATTTATGCATGAATAAAAAATGTTTTCACATTTAAATGTTTTATCTTTTTTTGTAATGCTGGATGTGCAATGAATTCATTACTTTGTTGTGTAGACATATTAAATTTATGAGAATTATGGTTTCTTGGTGGTTACATTTCTGTGTTTGATCCATGACTCTATTGTGTACAGATGATTTAATGTATTTTTTGCACAGTAAACAAGGTAAAAGAGTTGATTCGTAAAGTACAATAGTCCAGTTTTGGTATTGTATAATAAGTTGACGCCAACCCACTGCCTAACCCATACAGGCTGACCTTAACCCACGCATTGTGACACACCCACTGCCATTTCACGCACTCTTCTGCTACATTTTCTTCTATAAATTCGCCAAACTCTCCAATCTAGAATCGAGATATAACCTAACCTTAAATATATGTTGATATGTTGCATGTTCGTAATGATTTGATGATCGAGATAGTCTTATTAACAAATAATGAGGTACTGTAATTATATGTATTCAATAGATATCTACAATCAGGACCGTTTTAGTTTTGTTATTGAAGAAATCTCCTGATTACATCAAATTGTCGATACCTGATGAATTTATATTGGACGCCCGTACAAATTTATTGACAACCTTTGTTGTGATCAATTCAGAATGGAAAAAAGGTAGCAGTTTTTTACTAGACTATTGTAGACTGCAATCCAAAACACGAAATTATAGTCAGCCATATTGAATTCTTGGGAATGGAGAAAATAGTCAAATTAAAATAAATTTTCACAAAATATGGAAAAATCAACATCAAAATGATATTATTCTGATATAATTGGAAATAAACCTGTGCAGTTTATCGTGCATTTTACCAGCCCATACTTCACAAACATTTCACTTTTTTCTTTTTGTTCTTCTTAGTCCTTCTTCTTAATTCGTGTTCTTTATCATTTCCTTCTCCCCTATCCACAATTTTCTTCTCGAACTCTTCCACTAATTAGAATGATGACTATTGAATTTCGTCTGTTTTTATATGCATTATGTTTTTTTAAAGACCTGATAGACTGGTCTAAATTAATAATCAATCAATTAGTCTCCTCATCCTCCTCCTCCACTTCCTCTTCATCCTGCTCTTTTTCCTCACCTGTGCTCACCGTGTTTCGGAGGACACGTTAAGCTGTCGGTCCCGGTTGCATATAAAAAAAAGCAGTCGTTAAGAAAAACGGCGAGGTGGAACTACCCGTAAGGGTCTCCCCACCACAAAAAGCCATACGAATTTACTTTTTACTTTTTTCCTCACCTTCTTCTTTCTCGCTACTCCTTCAACTTCTTTCATTCATTCATTTCATAAATTTAGTAAAAGTTCATATCAATTAATTATTATATTTCTGTTTGCATTTATAATTTCTTGTATTATGATATTTTAATATATCATTAAGTAGCTATTTTGTATAACTCTAGGTGGTTTTTTTATTTTTTTCACATTTATTAATTTTATTTAATTACATAATATGCACTAACACATCTAACTTCATTTTTGAAAAATATTTCAACTAGGTATTATGTAGCATTAAAAAAAATAATATTAACAGACTCATATACCCCAACACATAGTTTTTTATAGTGGGGTTTCTAAAGGTGAATTACTGATATAACATATTCTGTATTTATGAAGTTTAACTAAAAGGATTTTGTAATTATTAGATTGATTGAATAATAAATTTAGATTTTTGATTTGATTCTTCTCTTCTAATTTTCTCCTTCTTCTTCTCCTTAATTTTCTTCTCATATTACATAAATCGTTAATTTATAGAAGATTAGGAATAACTGAACCGAAAAACTATTCTAATATATGTTTTAAAACCATTTAACCACCCTATAAACCAATAGTAGCTGTATAAATATGCAGGTAGCCAATTTGATTAAAATGAAACTAGGTGATGCGGCCGTTTCAGTTGCAGCAGTCACCCAGAACACCAGATTAAATTGAATCAAATCGCCAGATTGATCTCATCGCAATTATGACGCTGTGTGAAATGCATTGTTGGTTTAGCCTATCTATTGATCGGACCTTTGGGAATGGAACACTGTTCATTCGAACCTGGCAAACAGTTGTGATACACGGGGCTCGGTTACAGGTCTCGCAGTTGTGTGTCGAGATTTATAATTCGAGATTCGAGTATCGAGACTCGTTCACAGCGTTAAAAACGAGCAGCTGACCGACCACGTTGACCATGTTATTGGTTTGAACCAGTGTCCGTTTTTAGAGGTGCTTCGAAAGTTGGAGCACGTACCTTACAATGAGAGCAGCAGTGCCATCATTCGTGGCTGGCAGATTATCGTTTAAATGGCCACGGATTGTTTGGATTTGGATTGTTTGGCGTAATTGTGTGCCTGTGGGGTGAGTGAGAGAGAGAGAGATAGAGTGTGAGTGTGTGTGGGGGGGGGAAAGAAAGTGTGTTAGAACGAGAAGTGAGATATCATGTTCACTTTGCTGCTTGAACCATTGTGCTAACCATAGATTACGAGTTTGGGATCTGCACCAGGATGGTGAAAGAGAAAGAGTTGTTGGTTGTTGGATGATGATGATGATGATGATGACGATGATGAGGTTAGTGATCGGAATATGTGTTTTGTGTTGCTTTAAAACTCGAGGAATCATTGGAATGTCATGCTCTTGCAATAGAATCTCATGCTCTTATAATGTTCTCTACAATGCTCTTCCAAGGTGTTAATATAACCTATATTCTAAACGCCTTGATGCTTTCCCAACTGACGCGTGCTGAAAGTGAATAAAAAATGAGAAGGTAATGGAGGAAGAAAGAATGAGTTTGAGATGATGATGATGATAATGATGGTGACAAATGATGAGTTTGATGATTGTGAAGGTGCAATATTGGTATTGGAAATAGTCTAGATAGAATCTGGAGGTCTTTAGTGTCGGGAAAAATTGAGCTTTAAGAATAGTGCAGACATGTTTTTTCTCTTTACATTACAGAATTCAACCTGTGTGCTATAGGAGGGTAGGCTGTGAAGGAAATGTTTAAAAATCAACCACGATGAGTCACAGGGAATTCTTTTGTTGCCTATAACTGATATAATTTTTAACAACAAATTCGGGGAGATTTTGTCGTAACCTTCAACTTCACCTACTTCAAATTCTTCTCATCCTCGATCACATCAACAACATTTTCACTTTTTTCTGTCCACATTTTCCTGTCACCTTCTCCACCTACCTCACCTCTTCCTATTATCCTTTACGTATTCATTGTTCTTCTTCTTTCTACTCCACTGTTTTTTTTTTTTTCAATTTATCATCAAGTCTCAAATGAACAGTTAGACCATTTTCAGGTTTGATAGAGTTTACAAAGGAGACGTCAAGTATGGGAAAGCGAAGCGGTGATTGAAAATAATTAGAGCAGCTTTACAGAATCTAGTGAACAAGAAAATGTACAAGAAGAATAAGAAGTGTAAGAAGAAGAAGAAAGAAAGGGAAGGAAGAAAGGATGAAGCCGACGTCTGTTGCCACTCCATCGAAAGTCTCCGCCAGCCGCTGTCTCGTTTTAAATTTGACACGCAAATTGCAGCCTGTCTTCAAACGAGTTTCCTATGCAAAGACTGAAGAAGGAAAAGAAGAGGATAAAAAGAACAAAGATGGAAAAGAATAACAAGAAGTCCGCTGTACCAATTTTCTCTTTCAGTGGATATTTGCGTTTGCCATCAATTCGATTCCCACACGTTCAATCCACACAAAAGCGGTCATTGTTGTAAAAATTCCATTAATGCAGTTTATCACACAGTACTAGGAAAGTACGAGGGTGCATCTCAATTAAATCTAATCTAATTAAATCATCTCTTTTAATCTAACAATAATTGATAAATATATTATCCCCGTTGCCATACGAATATACACACACACACACGCGCGCATGCGTGTATTCCTAGAGATTCAAGATAGAAGATACACGATAAAATTGCGCAAGATTTGATGTAATCTTATTTGTTTGTTAGGTAACTTTTTAAGCAAGGCCTACAGTAAAGATCATCAAATGATCTATACAAACGTCATTAATTATTATGCGTAAGACAATAGTAATACACTGGCAATAACTGTACCACATGTTCATTTCTCACTTGATCTACTTCTACAGTATTCCTAAACTGACCAAAAAAATTGGTTCAAATCTATAGAGAGCGTTGAAGGTTTTTTGAAAGGTGGAATGTGAAAATTAGATCAGACAGCAAACAATGCTTTGTTTTTATGAGAAGTAACTTGAAAGTGCTCCTTCGTTCGATAGTGAGGCCATTCTCACTTGATATCAGCACTTGCTCACGATACGAAGCAACCGAGCGTAGCGATGACCCTCATTGAGGGAATGGATTTTCAAACGACCTCGAGACTGGATAGAAACGATGAGCTCGCGTCTGCATGGAAGTATAGGAAGAGATAGATGATGATGATGAAGCAGTACGCATGATGCTTCAAAAGCGATAAGAACTTTCACATACTTCGTTCAAAAAGTTGATGACGATGGAAATTGACCATGAGCTTGTTGCGTCATTGTAGGATGGATGTGAAACAAAGAAAAATGGAGAGTATTCTCTTGTTTTTTTCTGTTGGTTTTTATTCGAAAATATATTCATAGAAGGCATAGGATTATCCAAATTGTCCTCTTGGCACAATATCTCTTTACCATCTATTTAACTATCTGCACATCTCTCTCGCACAATTTTTTTTTCTTTAAAGATACTATGTTTCATTATTCAAGAGAGATTTCAATTACAGTACATATTAGTTCAGCAGGTAACTTGAATCTTGAAAATTGTATCTTCAAGTCTCTAAAAAAATCCAATTTTCATGAAGCTACTATTTTTTTGTATAATAAACGGATTTTCGTATCTATAAAGAATTCTACTACTCTTGATATACGTTTTACGATTGATACTATATACAGAATAAGTAAATAATAATGAAGGGTTGGAAGCAGCAGGACAGCTCTCAATTGAGTTGGTCAATCTTAATTTCATAATCAATTGACTAGAATAATTTTGGCACTATTAACCTTGATAGGTAAGGTGAATTACATAGGAACAATGACATTTAAAGGCTTCACTAATCTCTCTAGAGACTGTACTTCATTATTTCAAATCTTGCTTTTCCTCTTCATTTGAAACTTTCCATCGTATTATAATTAGATTTTCCCATTAGGTTTTCGCTTTCCATTAGATTTTCTATGATGATTTTCCCCGTACCCTATATCTTCCGCCATTCATCCTATATTTCATCCAATCAAGATCAAATACGTAAGAGTAAATTATTAAATGAACTAACAAATTAATTATACAAATTTAATATTGAATTTGTAGTGTAGCTAAAAAACGTTTTTTAGTAGGCTAAACCACATAATTCCTGCCATTTCTTTTTGTTACATTCCAAAAATCTTCAATTGACACAGTGGTGCCTGCCCATTCATCGATATTTGACAAAATATACAAAATGTAATACATTTATCTATATGTATCTCGTATTATATAAATATACGGATATAGTGCCGGCAACTTCTACTAAACAGAGGGCCAACATTCTAATAGAACAGGTTATTGAAGATGAGGGGAAAGGGGGACAGTGTGATTAGGAATGTGCCAGAGAAATGAAGCAAGAACGAAGCCAGTGGGGAGTAAACGAGGTAACACCAACGCCTGTTGATTTATAAGGGGGGGGGGGGGGTTGTCAGATGGGCCAGAGGAGGTGAAAAGGAGTTGAATGTAGTACTGGCCACATTAATAATTGGCATCTCCTCTGATGTATATTTTGGTGGCGGTGCTAGTGTAGTTTGATGTTGACCTTAACAAGGCGTTCAAATCGAAAGAAGATGAAGGAGAAGAAGAAGAGAGAAAAAGAAAAGCAATAAAGTACTTCACCGCTGCACTCTTAGGATAATGGTAATGGGAGGGATGGGTTGGTAAAAAGGATCGACAACTATCACCGAAACGATCTCCGAAGATCGTTTCTTACACGTCGAATGTACCCGTTCCGAAGAACAGTTTGTTATGTTGGATGATAAGAGGAAATTCCCCTTGAATCGTTTCAATTATCGCGAAGTGATCTTTCAATCGTAAACTCATTTTTTGCTGTCATCAACTGGACAGAATCTGTTTTTTATCGGTCCTGTTCAAGATTGTAGGAATGAAATACTCAAGTTACATGTGCATGGCGTTTTGTTGTTCATTCAGAATGTCATTTTTACATAAAGACTATATTTCAACTAATAGTATTGACTGTTTTTTCGGATTTTACAGATACTGAAATATATTGACGTCATATTAGTAGTTACGTCATTTACTATTATTAGTAAATTACATTTTTAAATGTCGTAAATTATTATCATTTATCAGTCTGATAAATCAAGTACAAGACAAAATATCTCAGTTTTTCCAATTCCACTGCTTTCCTCAAGTGTTTTAATAATTGAGTCGCTCAATTATTCATTCATTGGTTTTCTTTCTTCGTTTGTTCTACTTTCCTTATTATTCATCTCTTTTACTTCATATTTGGTTTTATCGATTCTGTTATCTATCTTTCATTTATTAATAATTAGATATTTTTGGTCCTCCTGTTAATTATTTTTAGTTACTTCTATTAATAGCATTTAATTTGTGAAACGTCAATATTACGCAGGAATATTGTGTATATAGTAAGACAATATTCGTGAGAGGGCAAATAATGCAAATAATATGAGAAACAATTCTTCAAGAGCAATATTGATCATTTAAAACGTCAAAAATAGTTATTGATAGGAACATGATGTGGAAAAAATTAATAAACCGATCGGGCGAAGCGTTCTTTCAAGAAGGGATTTCAAAACAAAAGGGAGAACGCGGAAGCAATGAACTCAGTTGTCGAAGGCAAAGGCCACTGAAAAAAGGAACGAAGGGAATGGCATAGAAAGGGATCAATACGTGATATTCATCCATGTGTGCCATTTGTAATTGAGCCCTTCAAAGGGAAAGAGAAGGGAAAAACATAGCGGTAGATCGTTTCTGCTCTGTTTCATCCCTAATCCAAGCCGAGTAGCAATTCTGCGGCTATGCATTTCAAAACGGATTTATTTAGAAAATATTAATCACTGTCACTTGAGGGAATTGAGACTGTGGGGGAAAGCTCAGCTCGCTCGCAGAAAGTAATTTCGTTGAGAATACTTTTCCACCAACTTCTACCAGCTTAAAGTGTCGTCCCATGCAGTTAAATATGAAGGGATTCCAACTACAGCATTGGCCCAATCCAAACCCTTATTCATTATTATTTCTCATTAAAAATGCCGAGAAGTTGTTTTAGTCCAACCACTGTTTTTATAACTGGAAATTTCTTTAAATTAACTCCCAGCATGCTAGTAAGACATATTTTAGAAATTAAAATGTGTGAGGGAGTTTGTAAATGGAATTAGAGCTGTTAAAGAATGCTTGAAAACCTAGGATGTGTGAACACTAATAGCGTTTATTTTCATTAGACGTAGGTCGTCCAATTATATGTATCCGTAAGATAATGGAATTGCTATTTTTCTGCTCTTATGAATCCGAAATAAGTTCATAGTTTGAAAAAAAAAACCACTGAATCAATGTATTTAATGCTATAACAATCAATTTTAATGAAAAAGCCTCTGGTTCTACGAAATAGTTATTAAACATTTTTAATAATATCTAGTGAAAGTTGGGTGAGTGATTTTTGTTTATGTTTGGGTTTGTTTGAGCCGTAAGTTTGCTTGACGATCATCAATGAATCAAGATTTCGTTACACTTTTAAATATCGATAAACTTCACCATTTAAAATAGAAATAGAAATAATATTTTTCTCCACTCACTGAATATTAAATCCCAGGTATGCATTCCATTGTTGAACTAGTAATATCTATTCCTTAATATTGTTGACGCACATTCTATTCGACATGAAATTTATTTTACCTAAATTTTAAAAATTGAGTTGTAAACTAAATTTATAAAAAGCAACAAAATGCTGTAGCCTACGCCAATTATTATAAAAGAGTGGTTCCTTTCAATAGCAGTGAGTTCTACTAGTTGACATTTCAATTTAAAAAATATTTCATATGTTTTTCATGTGTAGAATCTTGTTAGGTCATGTTGTACAGGCTACGATAGAAATTCCAAGTAACAAAAATTTCGTTACAACTCGTAAATGAAACCTACGACATATACAATAATAACGACTCAGCTACAGCATTTTGATTTAGTCTCGCTTGTAAAAGCCGAATACTGTGAAGTTTCTGTGCTTAACGAGCTAATTTACATAAAAAATGGAACTGCGATCCCTCCCAAGACGAAAATAAATGTGAAGCGTGCTGTGATTCATTGCCTGGTTAGAAAAACAAGCAGATCTCTTGTGAAAGATGAGAAGAGGGGATAATGCTGAAGATTAATAACCAGCCAAGTAACGACCGTCAAATAGTCTCTCTGATTATTATGAACAGTGCGTGGAGATCGAGTATCTGGGTTTGCTTCGTTCCCTTAGCTGTAACTTTCCTGACACTAGAGATGAGTTTCAAAAGCAGATTAATGTAAAAAAATAGAAACTAGGTTGAGCAAGCAAGGAACTAGGAGTATGAGTACAATATGGAAAACATGGAACCTAATTATTTTCTCAGTGACCTAGGAACTTAGGAAGAGCAAAATGAATCTTGCAAAAGGAACGAAAATCGTTGAAAATATCAATAGCTAAGACGAAAGATATGTACATTATTAAAATTGGAGAAATTTTAGATGCATCAATAGGATAATTGAACATTTTAATAAATAATACAAAAAATATTAACAAAAAACTATCGAAATTATTATCTCATCATGAAAATAAGAAATATATTTCAAAAATAGATACTACACCAGCGGCGTGGCAAGGTCGCGATCGCCACGCGTGATAGCCCTAAAGAGATGACAAAAAGGTGTTCTAATAACACTATTGATAACACTAGTGTTATTTAATAATACTATGAGGCCTGATGGTTATAATTTCAAAATTGGTAACATACAATAAAAATAACGTTATTTGTTGTACTAATATGACTATAAATAGCTGTTAACAGAGAGCATATAAATGGTCAAATGGTTCGCGTGTTCTCCGAGGCTGGACCCAACCATTTAATAGAATAGTTTAGACCTATAATGTATGAAAAAATGAATGTATTTGTGTCCAGAATCGCTTAGAATGCAGGTTTGAGGGGATTATTATTTTTCCCCGGGGGAAAATCCCCGGACCCCCTTTTATACAAAAAATTGTATAATCCCCAGACCCCGGACGACTATACAAGTATAGTAATTAAGATTTTCATCTAAAGTGTTGCAGAACTTCTCTTCAACAATGGAATGTACTAGTTTGCTTATGACCTACGAGCAGTGGCGCACCCAGGGGGGGGCTTAGGGGGCTTAAGCCCCCCCCCCCCCAAGAACCCGAGTTCCTTAAAAAATTGTTAATAATTTTCAATAAAATTTACTATAGAGAGTATGTGCTGCAGGCTGATTAGTGTTGGTACATGTCATTTATTCACACTTTTTAAGTAGAATAATGTTCATAACAAGTGGCTTGACATGAGGGGTTTTGGGGCTCAAGCCTTGCCCTCCGGTCCCGAAATCCTTATCAAAATGTTGATAATTTTCAAGCGAATTGACTGTGTAATATGGACTCTAGGCTGTACATTTAAAACTTGTTTAAATCGTATGACAATTAACAATATCGTTATACTATTAACAGGAATACTATGAGTGACTACCATAGGGGAAATAGAGTTTGTAGTCTTGCAGAATTAAATTTGACTAGGTGGCTGGGTAAAGATAATAAAAATAATTCGTTTCACTCATATCAATACGGCATTCATTTAACCAATAAGTACAGGACCTCTATCCTCTAGAACCTCCTAAACCTGTAATACATTTAACGGTATTAATGTAATTCCTTTCGGAAGGTGGAGCCGAGATAATTCTGATACCTGTGCGTGGGCCCACAGTTTTTGGTGAGTTCCGAATCATCGGCAAGTGATTTTATAGCTAAGAACCCTTTTTTTTTGGTGGCTGGTCCATTCGGTCACCCTTACCTTAGGAATTTGCAGCTTGCCTTATGTGACTGAACAGGTACGGTAGGCCCTACCTGTTACGGCTCGCGGCTAACAATTTCCTAAAAAAGGTTTACAGGTTTTTGCGAAAAAATTTCAATAAAATTGCATATTCCTTATTCTTATTCTTTATTCCTTCGAAAACGCTTCAATACAGAAATAAATATAGCAGAAGAGTGAAGCTATCTTTTTCAATAAGAGATCAATAAATCTCAATAAACTCAATAGATCAATAATAGATCAATAAACTCATTCCGAAAACTCTCGGCTTCTAGAGTGCTCATTTAGGTGGTAAAATGAATACATTTGATGAGAAATGAACTGAAAACCCAAATGAAACATTAACTACCGTGATTATTGAGTAATCCTATGAAATACACAAAAAAGGCCAAAAGAAGGCATTTTTAATATTGAAATGTATGAGCTTGGCTATTAATTGTGAATAAAGCACCCAGACCTTACAAAACCATAATTTAAATTTGATAAAAAGACAGAAGAATAGCAAGTGGAAAGCATATGTGCAAAATCAGTATGCTTTGATTCAATGAAACTCTATAAACTTTGGGACCGTTCTTGACAATTGAGTACATTCATATTTCATTTCAAAAAATGATTTGGCAAGTTTTGAAGGAGAAATTGAACAAAATTTTTGGTTCGTTGGCAATTGAATTGGTTAACCATTAGGACGACGTAAAATAACGTGTTTTTATGATCATTTTGTGAGTTTTTGTAAAATATCCCAACAATTTAAAGAATTCGTCATCTCGATTCGCTTTAGGACTGGAATTTTTCGTTCTTTTTATTACCAACGCAAAAGTCTCAGAATGGTGTAGACATAAAAATTTATAATAGTAGATGTAGCACGTTTCAGATCATTTTACATTGATTCAATTTAATTCACACCATCTATATGAAGACCTTAGTCATTTCTGAATGGATGCTGAAATAGCTGTAATCTTTCGCCCTCTTTATTTCTGTAACAAAGCGTTCCGGACCTACATTGATTCTAATTTTTTTACCCTCATGAGAAGTTGATTAAGCAGTCTGGTAGAATCATTTTGAACTCCTGAAACACTGTACAAAAAATACTCATGATGGACACATTTTGTTTCCCCATAGCTACTCTAATACTAATACTCTCTTTAAAAAAAGTCAAGTAATGAATCCCCGCCCCCTCAATAAACTTTATCGGGCAACAATCTTGCAAAAATTCGTCTGAAAAATCCCAATTTACCCCCCCCCCCCCCTCTCATCAAAATTTTCTCTGGTAGGACGGGTAAGCCCCCCCCCCCCCCCCCAAACCAAAAGTCTGGGTGCGCCCCTGCCTACGAGGTCCTGCCGGAGTTAGTATGGGCTATTTTTGTAGGTATAAGTATTAAAAGAATTAGTGGGAAAGCAAGCTACCTTATGTATATTTCAAGACAAACACTATCAATCAATTTACTTATTAACTGGCAATTTTCTTTTATGAGAGGTGGTGTGAACTGAAGTTACGAGCATTATATTCAGTTAAGTCGGATTTAGTAATATCCAATATCCATTGTCAGGTGAGGGCTCTGCCCAATACAAGGAATATTTCAAGTAGGCAATAGCTATAAATTGGATAAAGTTTGTGTTGACTGTGAAGAAAGCATGGTTGAAAATTTGTGATGAAAGCAGTTGTGTGTGAAAGCCTGTTGCATCTTGGCTTGATTGTATTTTTGTCATAAATAAATAAATAGATGTTAATAAGCTGACAGAACTTTTGGAAGATTAACCACAAAAAAGCCAGACGTTTTTATCAATTGCTTTATAAATATGCCCGTACATAAATATATCCCTAAATAAATTACTATAATAGAAATTACAAGAATGCAGTATCACCACTTACTAGAGTAATACAAAGAAGATTTACAGTGGGCCATACCTAAAAATAAATTAGGCCTGTAGTCAGTCTATAGCGTCTATAAGCTAATTGATTTTTTTTTAAGAATGATAAGTAACCCAAAAAAATTCAGAAACTTTAGAATAATTGTTTTTTTCTTTTTTATTTCCGGTCAGTCCTTGCCAAGAAACGAACCCTGGATGAAGTAGCTCATACAGAGGTCTCCATATCCCTCAGACCTGTGTAAGCCAACTAAAATTTCTCCCACTTTCTAGCTGAAATCTACCGTTACTCGATTGTGTTTTATACTACGTGATATAATATTTCTCCAAAATAACTCTGCGTAGTAGCGGTAGAGTTGAAGAGGATTCAAGATATTATTTACTGTAGATACAATGGCTACCAGAAATATATTACAAGAGATCGTTAAAATGAGAAAGAGATTTTTGTGAATTGTGGGAACAACAATGAAAATTCTAATTTCGAACAGCACCATTGTCAAAAGTGTGTTGTATATATGCTTGGCATTTTACCTATGTAACATGATAAAGTATTCTGGAAACTATTGTAACACCCATAAATTTATTACGCCAACCTAACAAAGCGTTAGTAGCCCATTGTTAAAACAGGTGTAGGAAACGCCCCTTTTCGAGATAGACGATCCAGGCAGTGTAAGTCTAAATTCGTAATGTTTCAGAAATAAATTCTCCTACGCATTTTTTTCGACAGATGAATGTACTTTCACAATTCCGTCTAAAAGTTTGCCGACAAGACTAGTTTATAGCTTGTAGAACAGGATACGAGTCGGACGATTTCTAGATAAATGCGATCATTTTTTATGTTAATTTTGAATTTTAAATATTACTAGATAAAATATTGTCATTCTTCACAAAGGTGTGTCAAATTAGAAATACAAATAAATGAGTTCTTGAAAGTTAAGTCAAAGAAAGCAGCAAGAGAATGTTTTTCAATAGAAAACTTTCAATAAAATTACCTGTAATATTTGCAGACATGTTATTTTCTTGAAATGTAAAGTCTGAAACAATAGGTCAATCAAGACATCATGAAAAATCTCTAATTTCTTAACTAATACTGTTATACAACAAAATTAGATTAGATTAGGTTTATCAAGCGGCCACTGACCACCTCTCAAATTGTATATGGACTTGTCATATTTTTAAAGTCATAATTTACACAAAATGAGTAGCCTATGCCATAAGTAATGCCAATTTAAAACATGATGTCCACGTTTGAGCACGGTTTGTTCGGCAGGCGAATCATAAGCGAAGTTTTATTTTTTTAAATGGACGGCTGTCATTGGCTGAATCGTCGCAGCCAATCACATACATTCATTTCCAACGTTTAGATCACGATTAATATGCCGTTTGAAAAACAATTAGCATACCAAACGTTTGCGAACTTCCTCAAAATGTATGATTTTGCAAGGTAATAAGTGTTTCACTTACATAGCAAGAAATTAGGAATTATACTACTTTGAAATGATAAAGAGGTACTTATCTCTAGGTAACATCCAATTTTGGATTTTTTTAAATATTCAACTTCATTCTTTGACTTTAACTCATTCAATTCAACTTCATTCTTTGACTTTAACTCATTCAATTCAACTTCATTCTTTGACTTTAACTCATTCAATTTAACTTCATTCATTTCATTTTATCTATCTACGTTTTTTGAGATTTGTATTGATTAGGCCTACTGGACAGGAATGAGTGAATATTGGAGATAATTTATTGTATTTGTATTGTGTTTACTGGATAACAATGGCTGGATATTGGAGTCCTTTATAATGACCTGCTATTGTTTAGGAATAACTATCAATCAATTTTTTTTAAATTTCATTCATACTAAGCGAAATTAAGTGATTCTACCTATGTTTATCTTAGCAACGGTATTGTATTAATTTTTCCAGTCTTAGAAATGACGTTTGATTTGTATATCTAATTGTTTTTTTGAGAATTGTATCATTAAATTACTATGCACAAAACTAGGTGAATCTTTTAAGACTCCTTATTCGATTCCTCTCATAGCCATAACTTATTTCTCCTGTAGCAAATGACTTACAATTTATTCTCTTTTGAGTATAAAACAAAAGTTTTTTGTGTTTGTCAATTATTATTCGTATTATTTTTTGGTTTTTATGAGTCTCAATACCACATGCTACTTAAAAAATACGGTCATCTTCGACAGAAGATTTGTGGCTCAAAGCCATCAACTGGCTCAATCCAGTCCCGAATCTTATCCACAATCAACAACGAGCTACATCTTCCAACGTTGTCTACTAAAAATCAACCTGTCCAATAATAGGGTAACGAGGTAGTAAAGAAAGACTAGGAGAAGAACATGATTATGATTGTGGAGTGTTGTTGAAATAAACAAACAGAAAGCACCCAACATCATAATCATCATCGTAAGCATTCGAGTTACAACGAGATGATGCGTTCAAAATTTTATAGTGTACTGTAGATAATCGCTGGGAAGTATCGGACGGATGAGATGACTGGGAGAACAAGAAGAAGAAAAAGAAGGAGGGATCATGGACAGGAGAGGAAAACGTAAGCCGCATCGGAAAGGATTAGGAGAGATGATTATGACGATGATTTGGTGGATGAAGCTGTGGTAAGCGGCGAACCTGTTTTGTTTCAATCTAGAGATTGTCTCCCTCTTCCACTTTTTTACACATTCAATCTTCCTTTATCTATCTATCTTTCTCTCTCACACCCTCACATCCATGGAATGATGAGGTACATCCACTGAGTTACGTTGTTCGCCACCTCATCATGATATCACGGCGATAGGAGCAAGCAAACGTCTCCACTCATTATTGCAATCGGCATGTGAAATTGGCTTTGCGAATTGGCTCCTACGAATAAATAATAATAAAATAACCGCAACCATCAATAACTTGCATAACTATATGCTGTCTCAACCCACCACCACACTGGCAAAAACATTTGGTTGCCTATTCTTTCCTCGCAGCTCATAGCTTCTATGGCGGATCTCTCTCACACTTTTCTCCGTATCTTCACTGAAAATGTATGAGAAAAAGAGATATAGAATGAGAGAAAGAGAATGAGTAAGAAAGAGGCGGTAGAAGGAAAGAGAGCGTCACAACAAAGCCGAGCTACCGACGCCGACAAAGAGCGTCGTAATGAATAATATGGCGAATCCATTTTTTTGTTTCACTCTTTTTTTAGATAAAAAAGGTAGAGTACAGAGGAGGAAGAGTGTATAAGACAAGAAAGATGGAACTACTTTGTGGCTGGAAGATGGCCCAAAAAAACAAAAAACAACGTGATGATGCCGGCCGGTTGAGATTTGTACTTTGATGTTATCGAGAGATGAGAAATATCAGATCTGTGATTTCTGTGAATATGCGAATATGTGAATATATGTGATTTCTATGCGCTATTCACAGGAATTGAGCGGAAATTGGGAGGTCTTCTTCAATTACTGTATAAGAATACAATAATTTTGTAACTACTGTGAATAGTGAAAATAATAAATCGTTTGTTCAGGTATAGCTTTCAGGCAGTAAGGTAACTTTTAGGATTTAGGCTATATTATAGTATTCGTGTAGCTCAATTAGAAAGCCTGTTCGTATTGAAACACACTTTTTTTAATAATGTAGATACTGTTCTCGTATAACAGTCTAGATTTTTGCTACACGTGTAACTCATCTGTTTGGACAGTAACTCATCTGTTTGGACTGTAGAAATGGAATCACATATATATTCACAGAAATCACAGATCTGATATTTCTCATCTCTCGATAACATCAAAGTACAAATTTCAGTCGGCCGGCATAATCACGTTATTTTTTGGGCCATCTTCCAGCCACAAAGTAGTTCCATCTTTCTTGCCTTGCGAGAGCATCCTAGCATTGAGTTTCTCTATTTGAACCAACTAGATTCAAATTTATTCTCACCCCGTCTGATGGATTTCAGTTATACAATGCAATTTGGGCCTACAATGTTCTTCATTGTTCATCCCAATACCATTGGGAATAAAACAAACTACCTACTTTAAAAAATATTCAACTCAAATGACTTTCTTCATTATTTCTCAGATAATTCAATATAACAGTAGGTTATATAATCTTGCTTATCTTCCACACTTTGAATTAAAATCAAGAAGAGCAAGACTGTACTCACAATCGTTGAATAGAATGTAATATAGTCCAAACAAGAAGTTCAACATTGCTTGTTAGAAGACCATGAGGATCATTTATAAGCTACTTGCTCTGAGAAGTTCTACCACCTCACACATGCGCTCTCTATCTACACATTCTCTCTCTCTCTCTCTCTCCCTCATACACATTCTCTCTTAGTCCCTCTCTTTCGCAAGCATGCATACACGTACTCTCAATTGCTTGTACCCAAACCGGAGCCCACACAGAATCCAACTCATTAGTATTGAAAACAAGCTTTAATTGCAATGCATAATGGTCGAACAAATAAAATATTTTCCTATCGTACAATCAGTAATTAATGAGAACAGAAAACAGGTTGCCGTTAATTCGTCTACAGCACCCTAGATGACTAATGTCTGGCTGATGACTAATAAAGCTTAGGGGGGGGGGGCGGCTAAGACATCTGGAGTACACAGTTTAACATACTTACCTGGTTGTTAAATCTTATCCCCAATGGGTGCTCACATGTAGGAGTGGAATGACCAAATACTGCACTTCTTATTAAGAACCCAACACGGCCTTATTGAAATCCGTCCGTCCGTGATCTAGATCTTGAAATGAAGATTCTAGACCAGAGGTCGCCAAGCTGTTGATCGCGAGCTACTGGTAGCTTGTGCTAATTTTTTCGGTAGCTCGCGGCCTGATTTGTGTCATGCAATAAAAATAAGGCCTACCACCTACAGAGAGTCAATTCATTATTTATAGAAAACCAATTGTGTTGTTTATTGAAATTAAACATTTGAGAAGAAAGTAAACCTGTAAGTTGAGTGCGATTAGTAATTAGTACCCTTACAACTGGTTCGAGTTCACTAGATTAAAAACTGACTGCGAGGTTAGGCACTTTGCGCATGCCCACACGCCCTCAAGAATGTGACAAATAATTTTCTAAACTAGCTGGCCCAGCGAACCTTGTACCACCAAAAAGTCAATGCATCTCATGACACATCTCATGACACCCGAGGAAGCGCGATGCGGCGCGATAAATCTTAAAAACAGTTATTTTAAAAAAAAGTTTTTATTCCAAAGCTTTTAATACACAACATTGTTAGTTTTCTTTCCTGGCGCAAAGCAGTTATTGCCCCCAAATGATGTCATTTGAAAGCAATCGTTATATTGCTGGATATTTGTTAAAAAATGCATGGAGTCTGCTCCATTTCAGGAAACCAATGAATAAAGTAGTTAGTTCTGGTGGCGGAGTCAATTGGAACAATTTGACTTGACCACTGGCGCAACACAATCCAGGGGCTTCATTTTTAAACTTAAATGCATTGCAGTACTGACACACAATGTTCATTGAGCCAATAGCAACAATTGACAGTGAACTGTAATCGATTTCCGAGTTATAATTGAATGCAGCTCGCTGGGAATTGAATGGTACCTGTATATGGTTAAGAAATTGTGGTTAAGAATTTTTGCAGAATAATATATTATTATGATCACCCCAACACATATAATTATAGTGGGGTATCATAATTAATTAGGAATGAAATTATATTATTTAGTAGCAATTTTAAGAGTCGGGATTCTCTTTAATATGTTTGTTTTTTGAATAAACTCCTCTGGATGTTTCGCAGAATCATCCAGAGAAATTATTATTAATTAGCCTATTATTATTATTATTACTGTTATTATTATTTTTATTATTATTATTATTATTATTATTATTATTATTATTATTATTAATTATTATTATTATATCTCCTCTCTGATGATTTTCATTATGCTCTTCATTTCGATGATTTTCCCGTGCATATCGTTCATTTACAGCATTTCGAGTTCTACGACTCAAGTTTGTACGTCGTTGGTACCGTGGCATTATTGAGAAGGAAAAATGGAAAACAATTACTTTTACACTTTTCACAACTTTCGAGAATCACCAGACCGCACTGTCCTATATTTTCCGTACCAAAATCTAGGCCTACTAAACTTAATTTTACTAAATTTCAATCATGCTATCAAAAAGAACCACACGCTTTCAGATGTAGAACGTCATAATAATGTTAGCTATGATTCACTCCAATCAATTATTGTATTATTAAGCAGATGTTAATCTTATGCCAGTGGTGCCACAGTTTTAAACGTTTTTAGTTCTATAAAATGCATTACAGATAATATTTTTGTTTTGGAATTGTATTACTTCAAGTGTTGTAACTGTTTTTATCTGTATTTTGAAGTGGCAATAAAGTATTATTGAATATTATTATTAACTGATAACATTTTTCCACAATGAATAAAACAATCAAAGGTTACCAACTACATTTCATTTCCATTTCAATAATTTATAATTCAATTCTTCACATTTACTTTTCACTCCTACTTTTCCGTAATTGATAATTCAATTCCCAACTGCCCCATCCTAATTAGTAACAATATGCCTTTCCATATTCGAGCTGTTCAATGCGGAACATAACTTTGTTCATTCGTAGCCTAACAAGCCAGTAAGAAGCTGGAAATCATTATTTACGGTACCTTGTCTGGATACGCACGCGCTCACACCCAGTCCACCCGCGACAACCCCATGTTCAATATTTAAAACAGATACATCGGAATTACTTCTTTGAATATTTATAACTTTGCCTCCCCTATCACCAGTCCATTTTTCCATACAACTCAGGGTGTATTTGTTCGTGTGCCGTTCCCTCTTCGCCACCCGACATTGGCATATTTACACACATGAAGCGAGTTTGATCTATGGATGATAAATTTCGTTTTGCTGCACGCATATAAATGAGATACTATGGACAGGAGTGCTCTGCTTCAACTCGTGATACAAGTCTGCGATGGCTTGATTACCGTATCAAAAGCAATCACACAAAGCTTGAAATCGATATTTTCCTAATATTCTGAAATTTAGTTAAAGCAGATTCTGTTGTTTTATACAACAATCAAATAAATTGATAAAATTATTTTCCACCCTTATTTTTCCTACGGGATATTTTTAGTTACATAATTATTTTAATAATATTCATATTTATTAATTTAAAAACTCCGTTTTTATTTAATGATTCTGAAAATTTTACACCAGAAAACCCCTTAATTACACTAGTGATAATTTCTATTGGACAGTAATTATTGTCACTGGACAATATTCTAGTTTTAAGATGCATTCACAGTTCAGAAGCCTAACAATTTACAAAATACAAATACAATCTGCAAGTAAAAACTTCCATAAGAATTTGGAGTAACACCGAATACAATATTGCAGTAGAACTAAAATATTTTGTAAATTGCTTTGTAACATGCTCCTGGTTGTTTGAACGCAGGCAAATGCTGACAAACAGTTTAAAAAATAATTGCTTCTCCAATGGATTGACATGTTTACGGCGTGAAATATGCGATTAGATATTATACTGTATTTGTATATATATATATATATATATACAAATGTTTTTTTTTACGGTTTTTGGTTTTCAAATAAAGCGATATACAGAGTTAAAAATATAACACATGATTCATTAATATAATTTTAAAACAAGAAATTGCAAGGAACATTCTATGTCTGTACTGTAAAAAAAAACGGTCTTTAAAATTTATTATCATTATTATTAAATTATGTTTTCATGTTCCCTTTTTATTATTCTAATTAAATTACTTGAGGATTTGCCTAGGAATGGATACCAGACCATTTCCCTTGTCAGCAGGAGGCGATGCACAAACACGACTGACTGTCCAAGAATGAATAAATAAAAATCTGCTTTATTAATTGCTGGCTGGTGGGGAAGCTGGATAGCTCCACCACTCTCGCTGCTCAGTCTCTTCACACACAGTCAGCACAAAATGGCTTTCTGGCGTTCTTTATAATTTATAATTTTAAATTTTTTGTGTTTGGGGAGACTGTTAAACCTTATGGTTCATGACAATACTATAATATCAGACTATAATATGACCTGTTCTATTCTGTAGTACCATAGTAAGTATATTCCATAATCTGAAATCTGGATACTGATTCCGATGTACAGTATTGTTTAATCAACAACGGGGCAGAATAGGCTATGCAGTTTCCAAATCAATAAGAATAATACTGATGGAAACGGGGCAGTGTATGCAACTTGTTCACAAGTTGTATCATACACCTTGTATGATCACAAAGCCGTATCAAATTATTAGCTGCTAAGAGGAACACTTACCGTAACGGATTCCGTCTTTTTCTCAGACCCTTGTATCGACGTATCGCTGCCGTATATTGAAATATTTATGACTGTTGCAGTCAAACTACCTCTCTCTAATATTCTTCGCACGATCGTTGCAAGAGGTGTCTGTGTCGTCTCTGTGGTCGGTCACTCTGAATCTCATTATTATTTATAGATCAGGCTGTCTTGTTTTGTACTTTATATTTAAGCTAAATTTTATGTTTTATATTACTCCAGAATAGCCTATATTTTAAGCATCTCGCACTGTTTGGTAGCCTACTCTACATGAGGAGCTAAATTTGCAGGCAATTTAAAAGTGGTAAAGGTTATGTGGGCCTGTTTATTTTTTCATTTCCAATAATTATTATTATACAATAATTAATAGCATAATAATTATTGGAAATGAAAAAAATATCATAATATTAATTATCATAATTATTATATTATTATAGTATAATGTTATTATTATAATAATATTGTTTTTCCAATAATTATTATTGGGTTAAAGGACCGGGACGTCTAGGGCGTATGGAATACCTCTCAGAAATGCAGTGGGTTCCGGGGTCCTCTCCCGGGAATTTTTTTCAATTTTGGCTTTTATGACTCATTTTAGGCTGTTCCAACGCCTAATTAACAAGAGTTTAGATATCAAAAAACTATAGTATTAACTGTGAATTAACATGATTATAAAATAGACAAATATAAATATTTATTCATAGTTATAACAATAATAGAATACGATTACTCAGCTTGAAGAAGGGGTATCAAGGGGTCAAGAGGAAGCAAGGAGGGAGAGGGAGTCGATCAACGATCAATACCTCAATAATAAATAAATAAATGAATGAATAATAGGGAGCTTAGGGATACAATACTGTATTATGTATTTAAGAGCAACTGACTGACTTTTTGCAACACCTATCTTTGAATTGTGTATTGATATTGAGGTAATGGTGTAAGAGGGCTCCCACCCCCTTTTCACATTTTTTGCCCTTGAATTTGTATAGAATTTGCGTAGAATTTGTTTTTTGCGCTTATTCAATGCCCCCCTCGTGATGAATTGTTCAACCAAAGATGAATCTTGTTCAAAATTGATTTCACTTTCACATGATATGAGAGACCTTATGATCACATCCCTATATTTTGAGATATATCCAGTAAAATCGGGAGGTTTTGACAATTTAAAAAAAGAAGTTTTTCGACAAATTTGAATTCACAAAATACTCTTGAGAAAATCACCCATTTTGTAGTATATTTCATCGTTTTCAAGTATGCAGAGACTAGCCGACAAGCTCACTTCTCTCGTCTTAATCATTAAGCCAGGCTCCGCCCCCTGGACTCCCGGGGGAATAGATTTATATGAAACCAGCAGGTTCGCTACGCTCGCCTGCCAAGGAGCGGGGAAACTTTTCACGAAAATTTCAACTTTTTTGTTAAGGTAAACATTGGGAAAACGTCAAATTACGATATATTTTATACAAAATTCCAAACATTCTTTTTTAGTGTGTAGGTTCAAATAGTCCAAATAGTTTCAAACAAAATACAAGGTTGTTGACTCTCACTGAACTGTTTTTTTGTTTTGTTCCTTGTGAACTTTCGTATTAGCTTTCTTCAACTGGAAAAGAATCAAGTTATTGTTTTTTTTCGAGTGAAATTGCTTAGTTTTGATTATATTTTGTGAAGAAAGCATATTTGGACTTAAAGCCTGTTGTATCTTCACATTCCATTGCATTAATTTTGTGTAGATGGTGTAAAGCTGTGTTTACAATTATTTGAGGTGAATGATGTTAAATTTACCTCTTTCCTAGTCCAGCGTGGCTGGGCGTGAGTTTGCTCGTGTGAGAAGGTATCCACGTTTAAATTTGTCTCGTGTGGGAGTAGAGCTGCCTAATATATAATTTAGCGATTGTTCTTTAATCCCTCTAATTAAGCCCAATTTAATTCTGAGGGTCAATAATAATAAATGGAAAGAAGTCACCTGGCTGGTATTTTCGCGCTGGTCCGATGAACTTTTATAGGCCCAAATCCTCTGTTGAATTTTGCTGCTTTTAGACATCAATTCTTTGGCTGCACTTTTGATTTAAAACACTTCGAAGATAAACTTATAATTTTTTGGAACGTTGAACAAAGAAATTAGTTACATTAGCTAAAGCACATTCAGCCCGCAGCACAGTCTGAGATCAAGTCACTACCATTCCTTTTTTCAGAGCACATTACCTACCTAAGATAACTGATTTTATGTTCACTTCCTTCCGTGGAATGTTCTAGAAGGTTTTTTAAGTTTCTGTAGATTTATAAACTGCTACAAAAAGTGATCCCAAATAACTAAATTATTGTTCCTGAATTAAATTTATCAGTTCTCATACCGGCATAAATTGAATACAGTTGATAGTATGAAGAGGGTCACTGTCTTATTTTAATTTATTAAATTTGATACAATATTTTCTGATACAAGTTAATTTTCAGTTGTTACAATATTAATGTTTTGGATGGTTTATATTACTGATACTATTAAATATTATTTGTTGAGTTTGTTTGCTGAAGACACTGACTGATAACATGTTAAATTTGGCGGTTGAAAAGGTAAACAAAAAAAACTAACCTATTGAACTTTTAAAGCTGACAGGTAGGCTGTGATTTGAATTTCTAAATTATGAATTACTGATAAAAAATGACTGAGAATATGGTTCTAATAAATCTGGTTGAATCTGATAATGACTGGAAATCTGGTAAGTGACTGTACTGAGGTGAATATATTTTTTCTTTAATCTTTCTTTAGCTGGTGTACTTTCTTAATTTTTTATGGCTTTATTAGTCGGATAATAGGTGCTGCATCACAATGGATAAATAAATAATTGGTACTCATGTCATATTGTCAACCTACAAGATACCGAGAAAATAAAATTTCAGAACTCGTGGAATAATTTAATACCGTGTTTTATTCATTCCGTTTGACACTCTCTTAAGACTTTCCAAAATAATGGTAATGCTGTTTGGTATGATTTGATGTAGACTGTATCAATTACACAGAATCAGGAAACTTTAGTGATCTAAAAATTGTGTTCAACTAGTTTGTTGTAGAGGAACTACATTCCACACGTCTACGCTATTCCTTCACTCTCCAAAAATTCGCATGCATATTTCAAAAATAACTTGGCCGAAATTCTAATCTAGTTATCATTAATATGTAGGCGTAATTAACAAGTAACGAAGTCGTCACATGATAACATCATCTACAGCCGTAAAAGTTACGTGTCTTCAAACTTGCAACTTTCAACAATATTAGCACAAGATTTCAGCAGCAGCATCGGCGTTCTGAACATCCAAAACTTTTGCTAAAGTCAAGCGTACTTAGGGAGTACTTAAGAACGGCCGAAATCCCCCTCCACCCAACCCCGCATCACCAACTACTACAAAATTAACCAAGCCAAGACGAACCGGGCTTAAGTCCCTGCTCTGTGAACACACCGGCATCCCCTTGAATAAAAAATGAGCCTTATCCATTGTTCTATTCTTCTTGTTGTCACGTCGACACCTTGTCGTACAACACTTACAAATACTGGTTAAAAAACCATAGTTACTGACTCGAAATGGGTAATACTGAACTCGAAACATATTGAAAAACTATAGATATAATGGATTGCTTTTTATGAATTAAGCCCACAAAGGTCTTAGGCCTGTGCGTGATGATAGCGATTGAAGAGTTGGACCTACAGTTTTATGTAAGTTCCGAACCAACGGAAAGTGGTTTTCAGCAGGAGTCTTTTTTACTGGCCAATCCAATCTTTCACCTTTACAAAGAGGGCCCAAGAGCTCGTAGCTCATCTCTATCTGACTGAAAAGATGTTTGCTACGGCTCGCGGCTATCACTTCCTTAAGAAAGGTTGGGAAAACCGTTGATATTGATCTCGAAACATGGAAAACCGTTACTATTTTTTTGACACAGTTCTCATTTGTTGAAGAATTATTATCTTTTATGGATTCCAATTTTTCAGTATTATTTGTTTATAAGCTGCTATCTTTTCGAGTATTTTAATCCACTCAAATGTTAATTTATGCAAACACATGCAAAATGTTACAGTTTATGGTAATATCTGTGGAATTATCCATGTAAATACCAATTATTAGGCTATTTTCATCATTTTGTGTGGAGTGTGAGTTTTCCAAAACGTTTAAATGTATGAATAGATAAGACATTGTCCTTGTATTTCTGCTGTCGGAATTCTGTAGTGTGCCTATATACACCGTATTTCGGCTCTTGAATTTTTCAAATCAATTTAATTCATGTTGTGAGTAATTGGCAGGACGGTACAGTAACTATATCGTTACTATAGTTACTATATAGTGGCTATAGTTATATAGTTTCTATAGTTATATAGTTACTATACCGTCCTGGTAATTGGTGGCATTGGATATTTCGCCTATTATTCATCACACAATAATTCACTTAGAACTTTGTTTGCAGGTCTAATAGATTTTTTTTTGTTTCAGTGGTTGTGAAAGGGCACTCAAAATGTCATCATATTTCAAGCCCTGGCGTCTAGAGGAGTCTCATCACCGAATCCACCAAAGGTTCAGAACATTTTGAAGGTGAGTTTTATTAATTTTTTCTACATTATTTGTCTATAATTCTTATTCTTTACATAGATATAGGTAGCAATAGAAGTAGTAATTTCTAGCAATAGAATTGAACGAATAATTGCTTCAATCGAAGATCAAAACGTCCTATGCATGCATCATTTTAAGAATATTTTGTGAAAACTAAATTCTGCATTTACCCATAACCACCCATTTATATCTTGATGCCAACAAGTCAAACGTTTTTCATTGTCTGCTTCATAAATAAATTCACAAGCATCCTGAAGTAGAATCATTATTTCTGGAAAACATGGCACTCTTCTGAAGTTTTGGGGTGTCAATTCTTGGTGCAATAAAGGGAAATTGAGAAGAGAGGTCGCTGATCGTTTTTGGACGAAAGCCGCACGTGGCTTTGCTAAGTGTACAGCGTAGCAATCAAGGGTCGGGTAACAAAGGGTCCGAAATGAGTTGCTAGCAACTTCATTTCAACAATAAATTGCTGCTTTGCGTTTTATGTCTGATCACTTGTAGCCCACATTATAGGCTACTAAGCCCTTACATAGAGCGGTTCATCGCTTCTTTAGTATAGGAGCGATCCGGAAGGGATAAAGTTTTGATAAGCTTTGATATTAGTCTATGGAACCAAAGGAAGATAATTTTCATTGCAAGCTCTCTTATTTTCTGAGTTTCTGTTATGTTCTTAGAGAAATGCGAATATAAATATTAGATAAATGTACCGTAGCAGGTATCTGTTCAAACAGAGATAAGCTACGAAACTCCTGGGCGCTCTTTGTAAGGGTGACCGATTGGATTGGCCAGCAAAAAAGGCTCTGTTCTCTGCTGTAAAATCACTTCCCGGTGGTTCAGAACCCACCTACAACTGATCAATCACCAAATCATCAATCACCATCATCCAATTCATTAACCACGCACAGGTCTCAGACATTTGTGAGCTTCATCCTCCGAAAAGAAAAAAGAAAAGAAAAAGAAAAAAGAAGATGTTTGGTGTTTCATAGATTGAAATTATTTCTATCAATATTAATGTACAGAATCTTTTTTTTGAATTCCTTCTTTCTAAATTTAGTGAGAAAATATTTCTTCTTAGGGTTTCATAGAATTAGGCTAATTTTTTTTTTTTTATAAATATTACGGGAAAATAACTTTTTTTGAGTTTATCCCTAAGATTCTTCTAGTTTGTTGGAAATTATTTTATTCTCTACGCATTTTTACTTTCATTTATTCCCGACGTTGATCGATAAATGAAACTGTCAAGTGAGTTGCATTTTTATAATGTTTTTTTTTCACTTTCCAGAGAGAAAATTTCACCTCGGTGTGATGTTAGGAAAATACAACAAAGAAAACAAGGAGCTTTGAATTGAGTTGATAATTAACTTCTAATTTTTACACAGAATATCATGCAGGATACAATAAAACAGAGAAAATATACATATTATAAATGAAATCCAAGCAATAGTGACGGCTGTTTAGTTGTGCTAAAATCGATTAATAATAGATTTCTTTGTCAAAGACAGATTCAAAGACCAATAAATTAGAAATTGGTTATTCCGTACTCATCTCTTGAAAGAATTTTGATAAACAAGTAAAATATGATTAAATTGAATTGGCGCAAGGTAATAATTGCACAAAATAAAACTGTATAAGATTATAAAATTATAAGATGAGAATTCACAAATGATAAATTTACAAAGTAATGAATCGTTTGGCAGCAGGCAGCTAGTCACGCTCTATTTTATAGTGGTCAAATATTAACTATATCAACAAATAGCAACTATAGTTCGTGCTAGATGAGGGAGAAATAGCATCAGATTATGAGGTCTCAGTTTTCATTTAGGGTGAGGGACCAGTTTGTTAGTGGGTTGGTTCCGCGAGGGGGAAGGGGTGGTTAAGTAGGTGCATGCTGCAGAATTAACTGCGCGCGGCAGATAAGAAGGGTGAGTAGTCATAAATTTCACAACCTTCAACCCAAACTGCAATATAATGGAGTGAAATGAATTCACGTCCGTATAATTATAGCTAATGGCTCAGTGGTGAATTGTTATCTTTGCTTCAGTAGCCCATATAAACCTGACATATTGAAAATATAGGGTGAAAATACCTAGGGTCCAGGTTTATTGGAATGGTATGGTATTGAACAATACAAAATACCCTGATGTTGTGAATTTGTTGTATCACTTATGTTATTGTACATCGCTTTTACACCAGCTAATTGTCTGGCAATATTGGCAACCGACTTGTTGGATCTGGTCCACCCTTCTACAACCTTTGGGCGTCGGAGGAATGCTCCATCAGATTGTGATAGGTTAATAATGTGAAAGGTTCGAAGGTACTGTATTTTTCCTCAGATCATTTTCAGTTTCAAACTCTCTACCTGAGGCATGCGGAAACGTGAATGTCAGGTCTATGACCAGGACCAGTTCCAAGAGGGAAATAAAAAATTTAATCAGATGTCGCACAAGTGTTGAGATTGCCTAGCTACACTTTTGTAGGAGCACTATTCACAATTTGATTTACGACTCAAATAAATTAAATTACCCAGACTATTTGATTTAATTGCTTCCACAACAGTTCATTGGATCATTTTTACCTACGTATGTAGCACATTTTACATTCCAGTGACACTATTAAAAGTAGAGTGTAGCCTAGTGATAGGAGGGAGAATATAATTTTGAAGGATACTGATGTCACATCTGAAAATAGAGAGTAACCTAGTGAGAGATAGAATATAACAACATAGGAGAGAGAAAGATAGAAACAAAATTATCAAAAATGCGTTTAACTGATGTAAGCTATGAAGATCTTCATAGAAGTATGATAAAACGTGAGACAGAAATACTCGATAAAATCAGATGGAGAGAGCTAAAATGAACAGTTTGAGGGGCACAAAGTTGTTTGTGTATGAGTTGGGTTATCAACATTCAGTTTTATGGCCTAAACCAGTGTCTAATCATCAGATAATATCGTACGTTGAGCCCCTTCACCAGGAAGCCCTGGCCAGCATGGCTTGATACAGCTCCACAAACACTTTCACAATCTGTTTCAAGCTTATAGATATTATCATCCTATCATTTACTTTACGACCAAATAAACAAGGCAGCACTACAGGAATAGCTGAACAATTTCTAGTCATTGTTTTAGAGTGGTTTCGTGAAGGCTAACCTCAGCGCAGTTTCAACAAATTGCAGTATTGTATTTGAAATATTAACCAATTACTATTGTTATCATTGGTTACCTGTTCTGACCTGATAACAATTGAAATCAACAATGCTAATCTCATTACAGCTTCCAACAAATATACCTATAATAGTGCCGCAATATTATATAATTATTGAAAAAAGACATTCCTTTTTTATTCAAGTGTATATATTGTACATCTCGCTGTTCCGTACAGTACTCTTTTTAATATTTACACACGATTTCAACAAATGTGTGCAGTATTTAATAGCGAGAAATCAAAACATATGCCTTAATTATATCTTGATAGATTATTCATCATTTCCAATGACATTTACGAGACATTTTGAGAATAGAGTATGACATTTGATGATGAGTATAGAAGAGAATGGTTTAAATAAATGACTATTGACTAATCAATTAATGGCTCTAATGGTTCCAAAGTTAACTTACGTAGAGTGTTGCTACTAAAAGTGTGAGCGATCAATTCTTCCACGACTATTAAATGCATAAAAAAGTGAGATGGGAAAATATACTTATAGTGTTGATATCTTGAAAATAAAATTTTGTTAATGAAGGCTATTTTATTAGAAACGTTGTGTAGGAACAGGTAGCATGCTAGGAAAAATGTTGATTAGTGGCTTATCATAACAAAGTGAGTGATTTCTGTAGTTGCCGATTCTTCGAGTCAGTCGTCAGGTTGATTGCGTGTTGTAAAAGCTTTTCGGAGAAGCAGGGTGAACTGGTCGATCTAGCGGGGTTTGGCTTTGAACCTGGTGCAGCTCTCCAGAGTGCAGCAGTCGCTGTAGAGCTTGATGGATGGATTTAGAAGAGGGAGTGAGACAGCGTAGAACTAGTATCGAGAGTTAGAGGGAGAAATAGTAGTGAGAGAGTGTTCGATTATCGTTGTGAGTGAAGTGGGGGCGCATAAATATGATTAATAGCTTTGCGAGCCCAAAGAGGGTGATTTGAGGGTGTTGCCCTAACCTAAACTTGTTTCTCTATCGCCAGGCCAGCGGTCTCACTTCCTCTTGCATGTTTCAGTTTTTGAAAATCTCAAATTCAAGTACATTCGCCTGTTTTTCCTCCTCATCTAATATTTATCTTTTCTTTCCTTCTGTGTGTTGCATTTATCTCTCGCAAAACACTCTACCATCCCGCAAGTTATGGGTATACAAGGGGATAAGGTGTAGGACAGGAGAATTTTTCAATAATTCATTGGAGACAGGTTTCAATAGCTCTCACAACATCTGAATGCTCACCTTATATTCCTGACCCGCAATATGAATAACATTTCATGCATAACGATTTAAAGGAATCTTATTGAAAACCAACGGAGATTATTGAAATCTACAGTTGATTCTTTTCCCTCTCATTTCCCAATTCAAATAAAATAATTATTCTAGTGTTGCAAAGAATTTTCTAGTTGCATGAAAAGTTTTTCCTGAAATAATTTTTTTTTAAATTTATTTCTTGAAAAGTAGGCTAATTCGTGTATATTGTTTATATTGTTTTGCATTTGATTAGGAAGAGTAGCTTATTTTGAAGAATTTGGATCTACAAACAGATATTATTCGCTTCTCCAATAATGTTTCGCTTGGGCAGTATTGTAATGAACTCAATGATATGTGGAGATATGTGGTTGGCTTTATATTAGATGCATTCACCAACTAAATAGGATAATTTTCTGGGTAACTTGTATTTAAGGAGATGTTCTTTTTTTGGAATATCATTATCTCACACACTCAATCACCACATCCACACTTAACATTTGAATGTAGGTCCGAGAGCAATGATACTCCACTGAATGAAATATGATTATGAGGGCCTTGGAATTGATGGTAGAACGTATAATAAAAAATATTTATTTCTAATTGTTTTGCATTTTTGTTGTTTATAAGCACATGGTAAATGTAATTGTTATGGCAAGTTTAAGTTGGACCCAAAATTCAGCCCGGTGAACCAAAATGTTAGGGCAAGATAAATAGATATATATTTAAGCATCCACTGACCTCCCATCATGGATTTGTCCAATGTTAAATTTAAATGTATCATTTCCATTCAGGCTATATTAATTTAGAGTTTTTATAATATTCTTTATATTCTTGGCTTGAATAGAAACTACAGTCTTCTAGCTCTCTCTTTAAAAACTCTTAAATCTTTTTGAGAGGAAGTCTCCTCAATTGTCACCGTTAGAGGCAGCACCGATTGATACAACTCCCAACTAAATCCAGTGGAACAGTTAGTTAACAAAAAGTAAACAGTAATTCAGTATCGTAGTTCAGAAATACCATAGTATGTGATGTTTTCTTTGACGAAGCTACTCAGTGAACATCTAGCATTCTAAAATATCACAATCGCAAAACAATTTGACACATTCACATTACACATTGCATAACAATCTAATCTATCATTGAAATTGACACATTATTTGTTATTGGCTTTTGATTACACATTCGTGAAAAGTGTGTTATGCACACTTCTATTTTTATTGGGAAATTTCAGCTTTGAGCGAGAAAAACAAGAATTAATAATGTGTCCAGTTTTAAACTAGTGCTTTGAATGAGTAAAAAACAAAAACTGCTCAGAAATAGTGTCAGTTTTGATTATTGTACATGAATATGAAGGTACTTGGTTTGAGAAATTTGCCCTTGACTGTAAACACAGACAGCATCGTATCGGTTAAGTTCGCTAACGCCACTGGGATTGCCATGGCAACGGGATGATGATGCGGGTGTATCCAAGGTGATGGGGCGAGCTTTTTTGGGGCGACGCGGCAGTCAAATTCGGGTATGTTGCCACCCCGGTCCTGAGGGATGAGTGTGTAAGAGAGAGAGAGAGAGTTTGAGTGAATGAGCGTTTGAGAAAAAGGAAACGAGAGAGGGGTAGGCTGCTCCTTGTATTTAGGGAGGGCGAACATGTAACATAGAAACGAGCAAGGGAGCGATAACTGAGTAAGGTTATGGTTTCTTACTGCTTCATCTTTCTTATTATTTGAGCTGAATTCCAAGCTCCTTGTTTTCTTCTTTGTTGTCTTTTCGTAACCTCATACCGAGGTGAAATTTCCTCTCTGGAAAGCGAAAAAAACAACATGATTCACTGGCTATTTCCTGCGAATGATACATTCTTCGTATAAGCTACTTTTGACTTTGTTGTCCAATAAGGAACAAGCAGAAAGGATAGCTTGAAATATTGAAGTTGGAAAGGAATTTAACATCAAATTCCTCAGAAATTGTTGATGCCCTGAAGCATGCATTCAAATCTTTTCTACTAATCCTTACTCAAATTGTAGTAGCATTCAACATAAGTGGATGAGATGTCCTGTTGAGATAATGTCCTTTGCTTCTGTTGAATGTTACCGTAATTTGAGTCAGGACAAAAGAAAAGATTTGATTGGATGAAAAATATTTTTGAAATGTAGTGCTGATCCGTAGACGATATAGGAACTTCACAGACAAAATGGCGAAACGTGCGACTGTATTCATATGTGACAAATACATAGACAACATCTTAGAATATTTTATCATTAATTAAAACTGTACCTTATTGAAGAATTTAAAATGTATTAATCTTCGAATGAATTATAAATTGAGTTCGAAAACAAACCAGGCCTACAACTGTTAAATTTTATTCATGAAATTCTTATGAACAGGCCTACCCAATTTGAGTTGGAGTCCTCATTTTCCCATTGTTGTTTAATTTCTATCACGAACCTTGACATGGTTATCTCATTGGAATTGCCCTGAAATAATACTGACGTTTCAAATGAATCTTTCTATCAAAAAATTATTTTTAAACAGAAACTAATTAATTTGATTTAAGAATATGATTTAAACATAGAATTTGCAGTCCTGCAGACATAACCGAACTTGGTTTTATAAATTAATATGTCAGGCAGTGCAATATCAATCACTGTTTTTCATTGTGCGTTTTCGACCGGAAAAAGAAGATGTCTCTGGATGTCTCTTACGACGTTGGACAATTGTAGGCATGCCTGTCCACCTTTCAATGAAATGGAAAAAAACGTACAACATGCTTTGTCACTATATTTATCTATCGCTTTATAGAAATCAGACCTCACAAAAGATGGGCCTGGGCCTGCCTTCACGACTTTTGGAATTCAAAAGACGATGAAGGCGAGCAGATTGAATAGACTTGTTTGTTATATTGAGTCGTGTTACCCAGCGTGTTATTTATCACTGTTTATCTTTGTATTTGTTTTTCTTGAAGTCTGTTTGGAGGCTGACGAAGGCTTCTGCTTTTCTGTATATAACACAGAATGAAAAAGGCGAAGGTGAGGTCTACTTTATTTGTGAGAGTTTAAATAGCCAGCAGGCGAATGGAGGGGAATCTGATCAAAAGCACACATTTTTATCCGTATTTTTTCTCGCTCCAACCCACTACAATCACCACATCCATCTTTCTTGCTCCTAGCATTGTTCGTCCGTTCGATGATACCGGATCGATTCGTTTGGTCCAATATTCTACATAAAAAGCACCTTGCCCCTAAATCTGTCGAGCAGGGCTACTGTTTGAAGTCAAACTTCGTGATAAATTAGACTTTCCTCCCTAGAAAAACAACTGTTAAAGTATCTGCCAGTGTTATTCTCCCCCTGGATTGTGCAGTAGAGGGGGATGAACAAGGGAGGGGATCGAAGTTTCTTGGAAGATTTTTCGTTGCTCGATTAGTCAGTCTAATAGATAGACAACCTCAGAACTACACAAGAACTCTCAAACCGTGTTTTCTGCTAGTTCATCCTATGTAAGTAGTACTTGAAGCACTTCTTCCTTTCACGAAAATTCGTTACAAGTTCCATCCCCACTTTTTTAGTATTCTTCGGCTCATTCCATCAGTATTTGTTCTATTTACGTATCTGCAACTCGATTAACCTACTTTTTCATCACTTCTTACTTGTTTTCTCATTTGATCAAAACAAAACCTCCTCGCTTGTATTAGTTGTGTTGTTTTTTTTTGCAGAAAATGGGGTCCAACAAAATTTAATTACGGTTCATTTCAGATTCTAATCTTAGATGAATCCCATTTCAACTATGTAATAAACTTGGAGTGATTTTAGGTTGAACTAAGAAGAATGAGAAGGATTTTAATATTGAAATAATTGAAAGGGTTTTAGAGGAATGAAATTAAACAGTTCTGCCCTGATAATCGTTCATCCCACGCAATATTGTCATCTGAATCGCGTGTATGTATGGCATGTACTGCATTCTCAATACATTTCCTAATAGGTAAATTACTTTCATGCTCAGGTCCTTTCTCCTTTTGTAGTAGTTCTGATAAACTAAAACTTTCAAGATTTTGGAAGAAAAATCAGATACCGTATTTTAAATTTAAGAGCTACGCTATTTTCGTTATAGATAAATCGTCCATTTTTTGACAAAACTCCTGAAAAAAGGTGCAATAATGCATGTCACAAATCTTGTGTGGTGATGCGAATTTAAGATTGTCTATCGTGATAGAAATAAATTTTTCAACTACCACCCCCCTATGTTAAAAAAACATAGCCTATTTTATGATTTATGTATGCACAACGACGAATCTCATATAAATTTAAATGGTTCAAAGTTCTACTATTTTTTTTATAACACAAAGTCTGGCGGAAACGGTCTGAAGATCTAAACTGTAGGCCAGCTTTTTGGCACAACGTTCTAGAAAATTAAGCTAAACAAAAGAATAAACTTCAATTAATTTTGTATAACCACAACAATTTAAAAGAAGTATCCAACTCTACTAAAACTACTAATTTTCCAGTCGCCTTTTGGTCTAGGCCATGTTTAGAGAATCAGCTACAGTTTACATTAATTTCCAGCTCTTATTATTATAAAGGTAGATGATCCTTTTAAAACCTGATATTTTGTATAATACATTCTAGGTTATTATAATCTGAATATCCAATCAGTTACTACATCCCACATTTTCTATTTCTACAACATAAACCAAAATTCTACTAATAGAGTTAAAGATTCAGCTAACACGGTTTACATTAATTTTCGGCTCTTATAATTATAGGGGTAGATGATCCTTCTAAACCCTGATATTTTGTATAATACATTCTAGGTTATTATAATCTGAATATCCAATCAGTTACTACATCCCACATTCCTATTTCTACAACATAAACCAACATTCTACTAGTAGAGCTAACGTTTCAGCAGAAGATAGTCAAAGCTATTTGACTAAAGCACAGCTGAATCATTCTGAGAAAAGAGATAGTCAGCCAAATTCTATACATCCAGTGAGAAAGTATAGACAGATTAGGCATTTCTGTTCAGAATGGCATTCAAGCTGTCGAGACCGTCAAAAAAGATTGATGCATTCCCTGCCAATAAAGGCAAGCCCTGTCTGTACCAAGGCTCCACTATTTATATAGTCAACTATAATATAGTTATGCCTTGCCTGTAGGCACGACTTGTGCCAGCTTACCCACGCCAGCAGGATCTGTGAATGAGCATGAGTAGCGTTGCTTTTTCTCCACAAAGCTGGCATTCTCATAACCCACCCCTACTCCCCTACAACATGCCATCGTTCTTCATCCGGGAGACATCCATCAGTTGCTGCTGCAACACAAAGGGGAAAATTGAAAAGACTTCTAAATGGACTGGACATGTCCCATGTCCCTGCAGACTCATTCCATGCTCTACAAGCTCGAGCTCTGCCAAAGTCTTTGTAGGGTTTCGACTTTTTTCTGAACCTTGGCTATAATGCATTGCTACAAACAATACTTTCTTGTTTCTCTCAATTTTAGAGGTCATGCCAGTGTGGCTTGTACCACACACAGATGAAAGAAAGTAGAAAAGAAAGAAGAAACAGAATTGAAAGAATAAAACACAAAGAAATGAATTGAAATGTAAAATTCAAACAAACGAAACTAACTTTGCAACGTTTGAAAGACTAGAATCCCACCATGACATCGCTTTTGTTTCTATCCACAAACATTCTTTATTGTTTAATAGGTTTAGTGCGTTGTTTATTGTTGAATAAACTAGAAACTCAAATAGAATTCTGATCTATTTGAATAAATTCTGATCTAAAAAAATCTTAGTTCGACCATACAGGAATTGGTGACTAGGCAACGACTCGGTCAGACTACTAAATTTACAGTTAGAACATCAATGTAATGTTGAAATTTAATTAATATAAATTGAAATGAAGAATGATAATAACAGTCATAAATGAGCTAATTTAGTGAAATTTACAATCAAAATGAACATAGGGCACTTGCATTATGCATAGGTTATACACTTACAGCTACCGTACTCAAATTTACAGTTAGTAACTCAGTTTGGGATATGAGGTTGAACGGTCATTGAAATTGAAATAAATTGAGTGGATTATTTATTTGGAAATTCGAATATTCATTTTACTTTAGACGTTTTATTTTCTTAGCAACAATAATTATCCATAATACTACTACAGGTTCTAACATTAAAAAGATGCTGACACTTGAAAGTAACTCTCCAACTTTATTTGCACAATTAACTCACAGCAGACACTAATAAGCAATTATCACACAAGGAAATCAATAAAACAAACAAACAGTTCAATAACGTTTAACTAACAATGAATATTTCTATAACCAAATTTATTACTGTCCAATATGATCAATAACTCAATAACAAGTGTCCAATAAACTGTTCAATAACTCAATAAGAAGTGTCTCATAAATTGTTCATTAACTCACTAATAAACAAACACTTAATGACATTAGTCCAAAAGAATTTTCATTATCACTGACTATCTTGTCACAATTTTTGTCACACTTCAAACACTGAATAACATTTGCACTGTGTGTAGCACTGCATTGTACTGACTCGAAAAGAACTGTCACATATTAACTTCTCAGGAGAACTGAATACTGACTGACTGCTGACAAACACAGCCCTTTTTATAAGTTTGTATTTTTCTTCTATTTTCATCGTTTTTCAAAGAAAGATCAAGAATTTACTTCAACAACACACAACAGTCGAGAATCACATTTAAATAATAAGAGTAAAACAGAGCGACGAGACAAAGAGAGAGAAACAACAAATGCCTCAACTATCAAGGATCTCAAGGATCTAATAAGTTTAATATGATATTTAACTCAATTCAATTTTGCGACCACTACCATCAGTTATCTACCAGAAAAGAAAAACTTCAAACTGGATTCCCGTGCAAGGGTAAAATGCTAGTATACCTATATAAGTTATTTTAACCAAACCAATCTCATTTTCATTGTTTCATTATTAATTTAATAACTTAAATTGTTTCAGTCCGGAATGATTTTCGAAAATATGTATCATTTTGAGAAAAATTGAGAATACTGTAAAAGGTAAACTGTATTGAACAAAATAGAATGGATGCAATACAAATATCGTTAACAATACCACAAACGATAAATGAATGTCTGACGTCTACCACCATTTTCATGACTCTCTCTGAGAGAGACAGGGTGATAGAGAGCGAGTGAGAAAGTGTGAGACAGAGAGAGTTACATTCAGGGAAAGTCCAGTGATTCCGGTACAAACGTCGGCCATTGTTGGCGGTAAACATTAGGCCTCACTGAATGTCACCAAACATTGATAGGTCTTGGAAGGAAGGAAATTGTTTCAGGCTAATTAGCGTAATTTATTGTGCCTGGCCTTGTTACAGCAACTCGCACTACTATCCTCTCTGTTGTATTGCAGCAAGTGCATGCAACATACAGCCCTGCCTAATAAACGCATTGAACCAATCACAGCTGTTCAAATCTCTTTGCTGGCAGCTAATGTGGAAATTAAATAAGTTGATGGCTCTTTCTGTTCCAGTTTCAAACTTCTTGGGAAATGTTTAAATTTGAGGCATTAGATGAGAAATTATGATAGTGACCAATTGGACAAATATTAATTGAGAGCGTCCAACTTTTACTGACTACCAATTCGTCAGTCGAGAGTTCAATTCCGTTTAGCCTGGCGTATTTGTATCTTCATTTACCACCTCATCCCCCACGCATAAGTATCAAACTTTTCTGGGCATCATCAGCAAAACATGGTGGTATCCTTCTCGTCAGTATGTAACAAAAATGTGGTCTTCAATTCAATTAAATTCATTTCATTCCTTATTTAGCCTGCACATCCACAATATCGTTTAAAAATGTAGCAGAATGTATCATAAAATCTTCATTTACCACCTCATCACCCACGCATAAGTATCTAACTCTTTTGGGCATCATCAGCAAAACATGGTGGTATCCTTCCCGTCAGTATGTAACAAAAATGTTATCTTCAATTCAATTAAATTTATTTCATTCCATATTTAGCCTGCACATCCTCAATAACATTTAAAAATGTATCATAAAATACATCGATGATGATAATAATACTAATAATAATAATAATAATAATATCCCGAAATAATAATATGACGAAAAGTAAAAGATTCTTGAGAGGTATTGGAGGTATAAGAAGTCATCATTCCAAGATCGCAGAGACACCATAAAAAGTCTTAACGTAGATGATTTTGTTATTTGGAAGCTTAGCTGTATTACAGGAGTTTAGCTGTATTTTCAACCTTTTTCAATTTTCTTACTTTGTTCTTTTCTAGGTTTATGGCTGTTCTAAAATTTTGCTAGTTTTCCAAACGTTTTTCCATTAAATTTATTTGTACGATGGCCGTACCAATAAATCACTTGTCAACTTTCTTAATAAACCGTGGGTGGAGTTCATACACCAATAACGTTCCATCATTAATCACTTTGATTAAATTTCTCATTGGAAAACTTTTTAATTTCGAACTAAATAAGCTCCACTCAGCTGAAGTGAGTTCAAACAAATAGCGCTCCAATTTAGCAGTCTCGTCTCTCCATTGTCAACAGAGCCTAAAAAACTCCACATAAATTGTTGGCTATCTGCTATAAGAACGCCACATTTATTTAGAGACAAAGGCAAAGGCGTTAGCGAGTCTATTAATCAAAACTGGACGAGGCAATGATTTGTGAGAAGCATTCTTTTTCCTTCCTAATCCTCCCGCCTTTTCTTTGAACTTTCTCCAGTTCCTTCTGTACTTTTCCCCTCTCTATTTTAATTATCTTCTTTCGTTTCAACGACTATTCCCCGAAATTTATCTTAATCTCTTTTCTTGGACACAGACATGCTCTTGAAACACAGACCTCTAGATAGCTGTTTGGCTCTGGTCCTCCCCAAGACATAAAAGTTCGCTTATCAGCGATAACTGTTCGTCCATTAATCAAAATGTTTGTTTAGCGCCACGGGTATCTCTTGCCATTAATTATCACACCAGGCACTTGTCCGCCATCTTTTTTCCAAGTCGCTTTCTACGAACACCTTCTCTGATCGATAACACAAGTGCACTCTTCTTGGTCCAACGTAAAGCCTCCTGATTTTACCGGTGTCTAGAGTTCGATCACTCGTATGAAAAATGGTGTTCTGTACAGAAAAAATTGAGATATTTTCTTTCGGAACATATTGCTATCAATACGGAAATATAAATGCAATACTCAATTAGGTATATTATATGTCATGTTGCACATCAGTAATAATTAATACTGTTGGCTATTGTGAAAAACAACACTACTTATCAAAAACAAAACAAAAAAGTAGTGCTATAGGAGCGTCCAATATTTGGAATATACTTTTTACTTATAACAGAAGGAAACAGATTTTAAAAAAGTATTGCAAATATTATGAGCTCAAAAACTAGAGAAACTCAACTTACTACTAACTAATCTCAGAATAATATGCTTCAGACCTATTAGTAAAATTTATATGCAGATAACTGTCTAATCTCAGAGAGAAGAGTCGAATGTATGTCAGTTCATTTAAAAGAAACATCGATTATTATTTGAGAAAAGTGATTTTTAACCGACTTCCAAAAAGAACAAGGTTCTATATTCGACCTGTTTTTTTATGTTTGTACATCAATCATTCCAACAATATTGAACTGATTTCGATGATTTTTTTTTTTAAATGAATGAGCATCGCTCAGCGGTGGTCCCATGCAAGTTTTGCAAGGATCGGCCCAATGCTTAGCCCAATATTAAACAAAAAGGAGCATTCTTCGATGTCTTCATTTCAATCAAGTTTGAATAGGATAGTTCCACACATAACCGCCAATCGGATAACCGGTGTCGTTTACCAGGCTGATCATTGTGTCATATGGAGCGCTTTACATCTAGACGGTTTTCGAAATCATATGATGCAATGCAATTATGCCGGGTAAACGACATCAGTTACCCAAAGCTGGTTCAGTGTGAAACAAGCCTTTAATGTCCCGTTTTGACCAATCACGTGAACTTAATTTGAATCGAGAATAAGAAGAATATAATATTTCTGTTCATATGTTCATATGAAAATTGTAAACAATTTAGTTGATGTTATGGAGTCATAGCCACTGCCGAGAATTTGGTAAAACAGCTGATCTCTGAAGTATTTTTAGTTTCACTGCTGTGATGGATTAAGAATATTTATTCGCCATTAATAATATGTGTTCGTATAATAGGCTATTTTGAGGTTACGTTTGATGATGCTTGTTGTACTAGCTCAAAGTTTATGTTTTTTATATTAAAAAAATATATATGACTAATATCACGAAAAATATCGTACGTAACTCGTCCGGGAAGATATTTACCATACTCATATGATAATATCGCACTCGACTTCGTCTCCTGCGTTAGCTTATCATACTTTCAGTAAACACACATTTTCCGCACTTGTAATAATTTAGGCCTACTATTTCAGTGCAGGTATATTCTGAAAAAGACCACATCAAAATGAATCAAAAGCCATTTAACTTTTAAGAAGCCTTTTGCTATTATAATTTTCCTAAATACAATATTCCACATTAAATAAAGCATTGTAGAATTTTACTTAGTTTATCTTTTCTTATAGGTGGATTTTTAGTTACTTAAGTTTGGATATTATAAGTTAACTATTGGCTTGCTAATTTGATAAATATTTCATAATGTAGGCTTTAAGAAATTTCTCATGTTTTCAAAGCTTGAAAATTCAATTAAAAAGCTTAAAATAAAACAAATTTTAAAACAAAAAAGAAACCGACTTCAGTGAAATGATACTCAACACTCACGTACTAAAAAGTTTAAAATAAAGTATTTACTTTAAACTGAGAACATTTCTAATTTCATACAAGTAATCTTTTGAAGTCGGCGCCAAATTTCCCATAAACTTTTAAAATATAACAGAATTACTCGGTGATGTTTTCCATGACGAAATAATTGAAGAATCTAATATTAAAACTGACACTGTATTCCAGTAAAAGTGAGTGTAAATCACATATATTTAATTGAGATACCATACAGTGTTAGTTTTGATAATAGATAGAATTTCTTATTGTTAATTTCAACCACATATCGTTATTAAGACCTGTATTTCAGTAAAAGTGAGTGTAAATCACATATTTAATTGAAATACAGTGTTAGTTTTGATATTAGATAGAATTTCTTATCAATCACTTCCTGGTGGTTCGGAATCCACCTATAACTGTAGGTCCAAATCATCAATCACCATCATCCAACTCATTACCCACGCACAGGTCTCAGACCTATGTGGGCTTCATCCTCAAAAAAAATTCATAAAATATTTGGCGCCAACTTCAAAAGATTACGTGTATGAAATTAAAAATTTTCTCAGTTTAAAGTAAATACTTTATTTTAAACTTTTTAGTTCGTGAGTGTTGAGTATCATTTCACTGAAGTCGGTTTCTTTTTTTGTTTTAAAATTTGTTTTATTTTCAAATATGATCAGAGTAGTGACCCGACTGTCTGTGAGCTAGTGACTGTGATGGTGTAAACTGACTGAAAATTTGCCATGAAATAACTAGTTTAACTTGATGAAAGTCTCTTATTCACTACCTACGATTTTTTTGAAAAGCTTCGCTTGGCTGAGTTCAGAAAATTAATGATTTTTAGCGTTCAATATTCAAACTATAGGTGCTTTTAACTTATAATATAGAAAAAATATCGTTTCAATAGCAACCAAACATTCATTTTTATCTTGAATGTTCTTTATAAATAAATTGCCAGTTCTAAGTTCACGACCGGCTGTAGAATACATTCTTTTTTTTATTGCTGATGATGCCCACATGAGTCCGAGACTTGTGCGTGGGTAATTAGGTGAATGATTACAGATAGATGCCAGATGGAGGAGCGGGATTCGAACCCACGACCGCTTAAACGACAGCAAGCTGAAGTTGTGACGCCCCAACTAACTGCGCTAAGCAGCCCGCCAAATATGTATTCTTAGTAAAATACATTATCATTATTACATTTGAAAAAAATTATTTGCTGATAAATATATTTTTCTTCGAAGAATAATCTATTGTCATATTTAGAACGATCTACCAATACAAATAACTGTCGCTTGTGCTGTTGCTTATGTAGAACACGAATTCATCCATTCATCACTCAATCATTTTGAAGGATATTTTTTAAGATTAATAATTGTCAGGAAGTGGCTGTGAATTGCGTCCTTAGTGCAGCACCACCCACCACCTTTCTTGCATCCATTAAATGCTTACAAAGAATCAAGCTCAGTCTGAACCCTGAGCAGCTAACTTACATCCCAATTGAGCCAGATTTAACGGGTGTCAGAGCTGTCAGTCAGCTGACCAATTCAACAATTTCGGTGGCCGCACCACTTCAAATATTATTTCCTCAGTCCTTCCTTGATCTAGTCTTTCATGAGTGTGCTCTTCTAAGGAGTTGTGGACCCCATTGTTTCATTATTATTATTATTATCATCATCATCATCATCATCATCATCACCATCAATGTCTGCATGTAGGCCTCTAGGCATCTTCGTATCAACCAAGTGCTTGCTTCTGTCACCTCGTCATTGTTATCAACACCCTTGCGGTGGGTGTGTGTTTGCACGCGCGCGCGCCTTAGTAAGTCCACACTCTCAACTATAATTTGCAGGAAACTGACACTTAAGCAGACATCTTTATCGTGCCACACACACACACACACCGATAGGCGATACGCCAGAACATACGCCAGCCCAAGAAGAAGAAAAATAATAAGGAGAGGAAGGAGGAGAAGACGAATAAGTATAAAATGATGATGGAGAGAAGGAAGAAGGAATGAATGAGTATTAAGATGAGAAGAGTGATATGAAGAATTGAAGAAGGAAGAAGAGAGATGTCGAGGAAAGAAGGAAAAGGAGATAACTGTAGCATGAAATCATAAAAGATGTCGAACATGACAAATGGAAAAGGTAAAAAAAGGGGCAGAGATCAAGAGATCGAAGAGGTCAAGGATTAAGAATAAAGGAGCAAATTAGAGAAAAAATTAGAGATGATGATGATGATGATCGAAAATGATAGAACATAGAAAAAAAGGATATAGATAAGAAGGAAGCGATAGAGAAGTAGGACAAAATAGAGAAGACGAACTTGACGGAAAAAAGAAAAGATTATGAACAAGATGGAAAAGTGAAGATGATTATGAAGAGAAGGCGTAAAATAAGCAAAAAAGGAGCAGATATAGGATAAGAATGAGAAGAAAAATGAGGATAGAATGCCAATAATTGAGAAGAGGATAAGGGAAAAAGAAAGGTGAAAAAGATAAGATTTTGATGATGATGATGATGAGAAGCTAGAATTTGTGAAAAAGGCACAAAGCTAGGTAGGAGAGAAAATAACAAAAATAAGGAGGAAAGCATCTGTTGTCTAGATGAGGATAACAAAAATAAGGATGAGTGAGAAGAAATATAAAAAGATAAGAAGGAAGAAGCCATTAAGCAGCGATCAGTTTCATGTCAAATCAACTCTCTCCAATCACTTCAATTTAAGTCATAAATCAGTCGACAATTGTTGCAAGTCAACTCCTAACAGCAAGTTAATATTAATTTGATACGTTCATGTCTTCATTTAGTTCATTGCAGTATTTTATTGAGATTGACAATAGTCTTGAGAAGATTTTTATCAATATTGCAGTATGTACTGGTCTTTATTTAATTCATTTGCTTCCAAGAAAATTTTCTTTCATTTATTTTTGTCTAGATTGATAAATTGTGCCGATCTTGAAACTTTAAAACCCTGATTCCAAGATATTCAGATTATAAACAAAGCTATAATTCTCTACAGTGATGAAAAGTCTCTTTTCACTTTGAGTTTAATATTCCTTATTGTCATTAAATTTCGAATTCAACATTTAGGCACCACCACAAAAAAATAAACTAATTAGACACTCAATTCAAAAGTTTTCCAGTAGGTTAAATGAAATGAAATACAAAACTCTTTATTAGGAGTTAAGCATTTGCTACTACTCAATGCAATCTCTAAACAAAGCTATTGACGGAGACCACTTATGAGGTGACAAAAATTTGTTCAAAATTCACTGTAACTTGTTTATTATGCCACTTGAGCATGAATAAAGAAAACCCGATTTATGAATCTGGAGCACTAACACTTTGTCGGTGAAATTCATATTCCATCACGGACTTTTAGCTCAGAGTGATCTACTCAATTTCAAAGCTCGTTGAAAGCAAATTACTACATTATTTAAAAATGCGAGACCTGATTAAGAGTTGTTGATTCATTTAAAGTCTAGTCGAGTCGGCTTCGATTGAAAGACAGCTAAGTTGTTGTTTGATCATGCTAAATAGGAGTCAATTAGCAGGAAATTCTTCTGAAATCTCTTTCCATATAAGGTTCAAAACAGAGTTAAAGCAACGTACGCTATAATGTCCTCATTTCAAAAAATAATTTAATTTAAGTTTCGACGCAATTTGTTTCATAGTACCGGGCATCAATCCAATTATGTATAAGGATTAGGTTTAGTCCAAAACGAAACTTTGAAATGATGTTTGAATATTGAGCAATCTATGCTCTTATTCTAGTACTATTCTATTCTAGTAATGTAAAATGTAAGGAATGTTGTAATGATATTGAGAGCTGACTTTGAACAATGTAGCTTTGGACGCTGTTCTCTTTTTGAACACTTGAAGTATCGATTTCATCGGGCTAGTTAACTTGCTTACAAGCCAGCGATTAGCAAATAGCTTGCAACTTTTCACATGGAAAGTTTCAAATTTTTACATAGATAGTTTCAACTTTTTACATAGATGGTTTCAAATTTTTACATAGATAGCTACTGAACACGATTACACCGGCACTGGGCAAGTCTTCTGCCCGATTGTAAACTCGCGAGTGAGTTGCTTGATAACTTATACTTAATCGACGTTCAACTGAATATTTTTCTGGAATAGACGTAACATCCAGCTTAATATACTAGTTAGCATCGAAAAATTATTTTAATAAAATAAATTTCTTTTATATGAAATGAGTTTAAATATTGTCCTTGAAAACATTCTCAAAGACGTAGTTTGAATATCGCAACATCCTATAAGTAGAAATAGTCTAATTTCTGAATGAATAATCTACTCTTGGATCAATACTAATAAATATACCTTTTTCCTATATAATAACGACATTCAAGGGTTTTGTAACTATCCATTTCGCTAAAGACTTGAGTATAATACAGTACAAGGGTGATTAAAAGGAACGGAAGATTTTGATAGCTGTGTTGGTGGTCGTTGCAGTTGATACCATTAGATAACTTCAGCTAGCTTGTCACCAATACCCTGTCATTTAGTGATCATGGATTCTTGTAGTGACCAACGTGCATTTACTATCAAAGCGTTGTACAAAAACAATGACAGTGTGGAGGGAACGCGTAGAAAATGTTGCATCATTTTAATTTAAGACGCCGTGAAATTTCATCAGCATATGCAATTGAAGCATGGATATCCTAAACGTAATGTTTAATTACAGTGTTTAAATTTTATGTGCTGATGGAACACGATCGGGGCGTCCTAAACTAAAATTATGCAAAATTCTCCACGCGCTCCCTCCACACTGTCATTGGTTTTTTAATTGCTTTGATCTCAAATACACGTATCTCACGCCAAGATTCCATGATAACTAAAAGGCAGGGTATGGCTGATAGGCTGGTATAAGTTATCTAGTGGTACCATCTGCTAACGGCCACCAACACAGCTTTCAAAATCTCCCGGTTCGTGGGTGAATTGAAGATGGCTTACTAAGCTACTAACTAGTGTTAACAGTTGAAAGGCGAAAGATAGCGGCAATTTGCTCAAATTCCCCATTGTTATAATAATTTTTTTCAAATAAATAGCTTACAAGTTTGATTAACCCTATCAGGGAACTACAGAGCGCCCTATAATGGATTAGGCAATGCTGGCGCTTGTCAATGTTGATCGATACTAAACTGTTTTGAATGGAAATGCAATTCGCACAGTTAATTAACGTTCATTGTTTGCACGGATTAGGTTTACATAGCAGGGCAAGCACAAGGGCTAAGGGCCACGGCTGAGTAGGGCTAAGGGCTAATTTGGGACAGCCTGCTTGCTGTAACTCAACTAACTAGGTTGCGGTTTAGGTTTGGACGTTGGGTGCGTTGGGACGTCCGCAACTGGCAGAGAAGGCGTCTGTTTGATCAGACGTCGTGACGGCGGCTGCGGATGATGAACGACGCAAGGGATGAAGGGACAAAGGACGTTTGCCCTTTGACTGATCCCTTTCATCAGGTGTACTGTGCCCGCTGCTCGGGCTGCTCATGCACATACTCTTAGGCAAACAACGTCAGCACTGCACCATTTTGGCAGCTAGTGTGGACAGTGCACTAAATATTTGAAGAAAGATTTACTTTCCCGACTATCACCGGGTGTAGAAAGCTCTCACATCTTCTTAAATAAATAGCCGAAAATTTCTTCTTAAAATTTGCCGAATCAATGTGTTTTACGCCATAGAATTATAGTCTTTCCCTTTTATTTATTTGCGAAACACGCGTCAAATATTGTAGGTCAATGAATTAATCAAGATCACTATTTTTCGCGTCTATTGTTGAATTGTGTTTGCTAACGTGTTTTCTATTTGTTTATTTCGTATTGGTCAGTCAGTTATTGTTATAGGCCCATTTTTTACTGTACTAATGGGCGTGTCTAGTATCAACCAATGACATTCCGCCATCGTAGAGTTCGGCCTATGAGAGGCGTCCTGTCTAAGAACCAATAGTATTCGTCAGTGAAGGGTATATAATAAGCTACTCTGTATTCTAGTTTAAGTTTGACTGAGATTGAAAATTATTTTACAGTCGAATCAATGGTATTTCGTGTTTCTTTAGTAAAAGACAACATCAGCCTTATTCATTATACAAATATAATTTCTTCATCACGTTTTGTGTCTAAGTAGCTAAAAAGCTTTGAAGGTATAGATTCTAAATGGAAAAGTAATTGAAGTTTATTGTTATTCAATATTCATACATTCATTCATCGATTCATCTGCATAAAAATTGGGAGGTAACAACAGGCTTTCAGCTCAATACAGTACCAAAATCCTTGAAAGTTCACACACCTTGAAATCCACACTACCACACAACTATATGTTTATCTCACACATGAGTTTCGATTCAATTCCAAAATACATAAGAGTTTAATTTCTCAATAATTTCAAGATATTGCAACACTTATATCTGATTTTTGTTAGCTCTATGCCATAGGTTTGGTACCTATGCCAGATACTGCGTACCTGGAAATCCGAAATTCAATAGTCTTACATGAACATGTACACCCGGGGATATCCCAACCACCAAGGTTTCATTTGTAATTTGCCAAACCAACACAAAACTATGTGGGCTTGTATCTTTGATTAATGGTGTAAGCTAATGAATTATGGGGGTAGCATAGCACATGCTACACACTCCCCTAATGCTTGGTAGAAAAACTTTTCAATGAAACGTGGTGTCTATATTTGCGCTTACACTGTATGTAAGCATGTACGTTTGTATGTGTGAGTTATATAGGGGTTGTCTCCACTAAAGGTGACTCACCGAGAAAGCTGTGTGTCCATTAGGATTGGAAACAGAGAGAGAATAGAAAAGAAGAGAGGAGGGATTGAGAGAGAGGGTGAGTGAGTGAGAGAAGAAAGAGAACTTTGCGCTAATAGGGTAGCAGAAGTGCATATTTTTGATGAGGGAGAAGTGGTAGTCTCTGATTTCATTATTATTTGTCAAGTGAAAAAGGGGAGGAACAAAGCATTCTAAACAGTATTGCTGAGTATCGAATTTTTGACCATAATAATATATTGTTTGAAGTAGTGTTTGTTTTGACCAAATACATATTCTTTTGTTTGACAAGACAAACGAAACGTTGTTATTTAGAAAATTTGATGTGTGCAGATTCGATTATACCCTGTTTTGAAAGATATTTTATGTATTTCTAAACAGAGGGATATATTTTATAAAATGGAGGAGGAAGGAAGCATATTGGAAGGTTACGATAGCTTTCTTCATTTCTTTCACTTTATTTTCCATTTTAATTTATATTTGTGATTCTTCTTTTGAAATTAAACAGAGATACGGTAATGGTTTATCAATTACACGATTTCATCAGTTTACACTACTGTTGAAAATGTTAGAAGTAAACTAGTAAAGCCACAAAACCGGTAAAGAACTTTATAAAATTATATTTTTTGTTAGAAATTTAGTTAAAGAAAATTTAAGAAGATTTCTATTGGTATTATGCAACTCCATGAAAATTTTATTTTCATTTCCCTATCAATTTCTGTTTGTTCTAATTCTTGCTCTGTTATCTGGAGCTATGATTTATGTAAAGGTTAGTTTCATCTTTTGATCAGTAATTGTTATATACTTTATTTAATGGAAGTGTTTTAGTTATTTGTATCAGAATGAAATTAATTTTTGTTTACAGAGTGTTTTGCACAGAGTAGCCAATGCTTTGTGAACTTCTTGTACTCACCAATATTATAAGAAAAAATCATATAAGGATAGGTCAAAAATGCTTCGTTACAGAATTAATAATGGCGGAAGTTAAAAGCTAACCATATATTTACGCTTGAAAAAAAATTTGGTGCCTCAATTTTACTTGAAATTTGGTTAGGGTCCATGTAAAATAAGCTGTAAAATCAATTAAAACAAGTATGAAGTCGGTAGCTACATTTATTTTTGTCAACAAAATATACATAAATCGCCCAAAAAAAACGTTTTTCAAGTTTAAATGGAATCAACTTGATTAATTGTACAATAAACTTGTAGTTTTTCCTGACAATACTTGTGGAGAATTCAAATTTCAACAAAAAATGTTGATTAACCTTAGAGTAGAAAACACACCTTGTATATTGAATTATATTTACTTTTGTGAAATAAATAAAATTGAATTTAACTAACTTTTTTCTTTTGTTTTGGATGTGGTTGCAGCCGGCGGTGATGCATTGCTGGAGGTGGTGAGTGATGGCTGTAGATGGAGCAGGGGCGAGTGTGGGGGTGTCTGGGTTAGCGTTGCTGGTGGCGCTGCTGTGGCTGCGGGTGCAGGCGGCGGCAGGTGGCGATCTGCAGCCCGTTCTGGTGGCAGCTGGAGGCGCCAATGGTGGCACCACCACTCAGGTTGGCGGCGCGGCTGCCCCCGGTGGCGGCGCGGCTGGTGGCGGTGGATCTCGCTGCGAGGAGATCACTATTCCGATGTGCCGTGGCATTGGCTACAACCTCACGTCCATGCCTAACGAACTCAACCATGATACTCAGGAAGAGGCAGGGCTTGAGGTAATTGCTATATTTTTTAATTAAATTATTCACTATGGTTTTATTAGTAGTAGTTATTTAATATTTCAAATCAGTTGTAAGTTACGTCTAGTATTCAAAGCTAGTATTTCTTCTACTTTTTCAATTTCATATATATTCTTCAGATTTTACCCTTTCATGAGACTTTTTTGAATTTATTTATTTAATACATACAGTAGAACATAGACTAGCTTATTATTAAGGTGTAGCGTGCATAGCATCATATTCCATGTGAGAGTGGCTGACGTATTAATATTGAATACTGTATTTTTAAATTCAACTCTGGGGTTCGATTCATAATAACTAATTTCTTCATTGCCAAAATAACTTTATTGTCCATTAGACAGAGGTTTTACTGTTGCCAGTGCGGCAAAATTTCAAAATGAGTACGGTAATCAATATCATCTCTAGAACTGGGGATACTATGATGATAGACTTGCTTCGACCTCATTATCTACCCAATCAGATATGGAGCAAAAAATGAGAACCTGCCTCGGGAGCTGAATAATCTAGCTACGTCCCTTTGCTCATAACCTTGTATTTACATAATTCCCTATACAATAAAAGCTATATACATCTTATATTAATTTATTCATAAACGATGAGTCAACAAACACTCAATTTCGATTCACAGGTGCACCAATTTTGGCCGCTGGTGGAGATCAAATGTTCGACCGACTTGAAGTTTTTTTTATGCTCGATGTACGCGCCGATCTGCATCGAGGACTACCGCAAACCACTGCTCGCTTGTCGGAGCGTGTGCGAGCGTGCGCGTGCTGGCTGTGCGCCTCTCATGCAGAAGTACGGCTTCCAGTGGCCCGAACGCATGGCCTGTGACAAACTACCGTCGTTTGGAGATCCCGATAATTTGTGTATGGAGCAGAACAATCGCACCGAATACGCTCCGGCACCAACGTCACCGAGACCTACAAGGCGACCAGGAACACCAGGAGCACAGCCACCTCCTGTTCAACAACCTCCTCGATGTCGACCAGGAGCTAAGAATCCGAAAAACTGCATCCCTTCCCCTCCTGACAGTCTCCCCACAGACTGCGACTGTCGCTGCCGTCCCCCGCTCGTCGCCATCGACCGTTCCTCCCCTTACTACAACCGGAGCATCGCCGTTGGTGGCGAACCCGACTGTGGTTTCCCTTGTCATGGCGTGTTCTTCAACCCCGAGGAACGCGATTTCGCCACAATGTGGATATCTCTCTGGTCGAGTCTCTGTTGTGTCTCCACTCTCATGACACTTATCACCTTCCTTATTGATACGGAGCGCTTCAAGTACCCCGAGCGACCCATCGTCTTCCTGTCCGCCTGCTACTTCATGGTTAGCGTCGGCTACCTGGTCAGGGTGTCTCTTGGCCATGAGGAGGTCGCCTGTGATGGACGTATGATTAGGTAAGCTCAATTTAACTGTTTTTCATTATTTAATTTAAATAGCAAATAATGTATCATAATATAATAACCATAGGTCTCAGACCTGTGGGCTTCATCCAAAAAAAATATCATGCCAGTATATCATAGCTCATAACTTATGAAGAGTATTCATACTTCAAGAATAAGGCGACCGGAACAAATTGCGGTGTTGTCAGAAATAGGACCATCTCATCGTGAATCTCTAACCTCATTGCACGAATTGGCAACATGAGCTGGTCGTGTTGCCTAGTCTACAAATATGACTCTTGCAGTCAGTTTGTTTGTCACCGTAGTCAGTTGTTTTTTCCATCCTTACTTTGTTATAGCAGCCTAATTTAATAGCATGGACTAAAGTGCAAATTTTTTGCCATGTAACATTTAATGTATAATAAATCATAACTAATAATTATATATATATACCATAGCTCATTCCTCATGAAGAGTATTATAAAGAGCCTATTGATGCAAAATAAACAGCATGCTCTTCCTCAAAAAATATAAATTTGCATGTTTTGAATTAATGAAGGAATATAATGCATTAAAGTGCTAATGATGAATTTCTCGCTCTAGTTTGCTGGTTACAGGTACAGTGCATATAGCAATTATGTAGCAATAATGAAATATAGCCTATTAATGCATGCACTGATTGCTCAGTGTATACAACAAGCTCCATGTTAAATCAAATAACATTCTCATTGAAAAGTTCTACATACTATTTGACATCGTTGAAGGCCTTTAGATTATCAGGAAAAATTCAATGGTTGCGTATTCAAATAAAATTGTTTTGGCTTTCCCTTATATCATATTAAAATAACCAAAGCAATAATCAATACTTTAAACTTATTTTAAACTACAGACAACAATAAACTACAATAAACAACTATTGAAATATTAAACCACAATTTAAGAAAGTAGAATTAAGTTATTAGTAAATTATTGAATGTAAAACTTATATTCTTGAACTGATAGGCGATGCCAGCAAAACCTTTGTTTGCATGCTAGCAACGAGTAAAAAACCGACTAGAGAATATTATTAAAAAACATTCCAAATTATGGAAACTTAATACTTCATAACTGCACATACTTAGCATAGAAACAATTGAATTTGGAACAATAGACCTTTACTAGAAAATAAAACTGCACATGCTATTTGAGGTATTGGGCACCGTTGAGTAATCAAATGATTCATTATTGAACATTACTCCATACAATTATTCTTCTCACATGATGACAAGAACCAGGTTAATAAGGCAGGTAAATAAAGTTTAGAGGTTCATAATTGGCGCATTATGCAATTGACCACAAAATTAAAAGAAAAACATTACTAATACTACTCAGACAACAAATTAAATTAAATGTGATGTTAAAATCAGTCTTTTGATCCTTAACTCCTAAAACCTCAGTATAAGCCTACGGTCGAACTATGAGCCACTAACTTCTGACTACTTTATAATAGTTTATGTACCTCAACTTTCAAAGCTCGATTCAGTAAAATCAAACAGATAATTATTGAAATACACTAGGGTAAGACATATTCGTTAATAATACAGCATCTTTCGTATGAAAATCTAAATTATGAATTAAGTTAGGCATAATTCAGCATCTCAAATAACCAATTTGAAGGTTAAGTTCAAGGGAAACTTCTATTCAATTATTTCTTGAGTTCAAATCTTTTTATCTATAACTTAGCAATATAATTTAATTCAATTTATCAATAAGACAAAGTCTGAAACATAATAATAAAGTAGTTAACGTTTCTAGTATTTTAAATAACTGAAGAAAATCAAATTATTTCAGCATTAAATTTACGCCTCCTGAGTCACACTATTTTATTATTTCTATTCACATACTAAAAACAAACCTCCAACTCAAACCCAAAAAGTAAATTTGACAAGGTACAGTTACCTAACCTCCAATTATATTTCACATAATAATTATTGTTCCTATAAAAATTGAATCTTGACCGGTATGGATGTTGCCTCTTATCAAACTTGGACACAGTGAGCTACGTTTACAACATGAAGCGATGTGTCTTGCCTAGCTAGGGTCCGTTGCAAGCCGTGGAAAATTATTCCATCACTGACCAATAATAATGCAGGAAAATGACGTCAAAGATTATTTAAAGTATCCCCCTATTACTAAATTCAACAACTGGAAATACGAAGCCTCTTTAGGCGCCGTGAGAGAGAACAAAACAGCATCACGCGATATTTCTGTCTCAGTCAGGCAATGACAAGAAACAACTCAACTTATACTATGAACATTCAAACAATGCCTATAGATAAATTAATATTCAGGTATAGCTTCCCATATAAATCAATAGAAATGGCCAAATCTCCTAATTATTCCAAATATGGAATATGATGATTTTTCAAATTAAATTACTCCACTCTAACTATACATCTTATAGCCACTAACAACAAGAAAAAGCTGAATATTTCTACAGATTTTAAAGTTCATCTCAAAACTAATTTACTGTACTGAAAATTTGTTCTATAAAAATGTACAGCTTTGGAAAATCTGTACACAGCTATATTTTTTTAGTTGGATGACACCCATATGAGTCTGAGACTCGTGCGTGGGTAATAAGGTGAATGATGACACAAAATATCCAATGTTAAATGAGATTCGAGTTCGTGGCAACATGAGTAGTGGAAATAGAAATCTAGTGCTATCAGAGATAAAAAGCTGACTGATTGAGCCACCACGACCGCTTCAAGTTTTAATAATACAGTTGTTATATTCAGACTGCTCATTTCTTTTTAACATCAATATAATACTTTTATATTCAGATGTCATTCCAATAATACTGTTTTGCATGGTTTCATAGAACATTATTGATAAAGTAAGGAGAGACTATTCCTATGTACTGTGCATTGTTGGTTACAGGTACAGCGCATCGGGCCCAATTCCATGCACACTGGTGTTTCTGCTGGTGTACTTTTTCGGCATGGCGTCATCTATCTGGTGGGTGGTGCTGTCGTTTACCTGGTTCTTGGCGGCCGGGCTTAAGTGGGGCAATGAAGCCATCGCCGGCTATTCGCAGTACTTCCATCTGGCCGCCTGGTTTGTGCCCACTGTCAAAGCGGTCGGTGTACTGTTTTTAGAAGCAGTTGACGGTGACCCAGTGGCCGGTATTTGCTACGTTGGTAACCAGAATGTGGACAATTTGAGACTGTTTGTGCTGGGACCATTGCTGGTGTATTTGCTTCTGGGAACATCGTTTCTGTTTGGCGGATTTGTGTCATTGTTCAGGATAAGGAACGTTATCAAACAGCAAGGTGGATTATCAGGGCGGAGTAAAGCTGATAAATTGGAGAAACTAATGATGAGGATTGGTGTGTTCAGTGTGTTGTATACAGTTCCAGCTACGGTTGTGATTGGGTGCCATTTGTATGAGTCAACTCTGCATGAGAAATGGACAATGCCTTTAGTGTGTCCCTGTGAAAGGGAGCGGGCAAGGCCTTTGTACTCTGTGCTTATGCTCAAGTATTTCATGGCATTGGCAGTAGGGATCACTTCAGGTGTGTGGATCTGGTCAGGAAAGACATTAGGCTCTTGGAGACGCTTCTGCAGAAGGATTTCATGTGCAGGACCTGCTCATCCGGCCCTCATCAACCCTGGCAAACAGCGTGTTGTGAAGCAACAATACGTGCTTCCAGCAGGCGAGAGCGGCACCCTGTTGGCGGGACCGCACATCGCCGCCTCTGGCAGCCTTCATCAGCCCCCCCTCAGCCACGTATGACGTCAGCCGCCTCCGGGCCACACGGGCCCGCCCACCCGCCACTCGGAAGGCTCCTGCGATCATGCCCTCTCCAACTATGGACCTATCTAACGCGCAGCCCCCTACAAGTTGGTGCTCATCTCTTCAGAACGGCTATAGTCCATATCCTGGCCTTTACCACCAATGTAAGTTCTATGTTTTGGTTATGTTTACAAGTTTTACATGTTAAAACTCTCCACAAGTAAGCCCTGGCAAAGGATATATTCATGATTGGAGTGAAGTCCGCACTACACTATATTTATGTAAACATGTATGCATGTAGATTTTGCAACTGAAGTTCAAGAATAGTATATAACGTCTTCTATTAAAACCTAGCCTACATCATGAGGAGTTCTTGTGAAGAATATCACCCTTGTGATGATTTCCATACTAAAATTCAAGAATAGTGTAAAACACTTTATATTGAAGCCTGGCCTACATCATGTGGAGTCTTTGTGATAATTTCCTGTTGATGCCTCAACCAGGAATAGTGTACACTAAGATGAGTTTAAATATTCTTTTAGACAGCCATAAATCTCTTTTAAATTCGAGCATACATGTCGAGTTCTTGTAAGGACATCATTTTTTTTTGAAAATTTCCTGCTAATTTTCTAACTGATGTTCAAGCTGTAAACACCTCAAATTAATTACTATTGGAGACCTATATAAAACATTATGTAATTATTAAACAATTATGTTACCTAATTAACAATTATATAAAAACTACATTTGGAATCCTTGTAAGAGTGGACACCTAACCTATAAAGAAGGACATCAATTTCGATTTCTTAATGGAGTTATCAAATGACTCCACACTTCACTATATCTTCAAGTAATAGGGCCTTGTAGCGAAGTCGTTTTTCTCAACTTCCTAGCCGAAGTTCAAACATTGTTGTACAATGAAACTCTAGAAGCGTGCTTTCTGGTGTTTTGATTTATCCAACTATCAATATTATGCGAGTAAATCCAATAATTAGAAATTATTATGGAGAAATTATAATTCAATAGTAATAATATAAAAAATTCTGTTGGAAAACAAATTTTGTAACTGCTCAATTTTTTTGTATTTTTGTAGAAAATAACAAAATATCACAACCATTAGTTGAGATATGTTTCATCGATTTTTGGGAAAAATTGATTGATGCAATAAGAATTTCCAGTGTCAAAATCATGAGACTTGGAATTTAGCTAAATATTATATTCGTGAAAGAAATCTCTGATTTTTAAGCCGTTACAAAAGAGTTTCATGGAATCAGATGACATTTTTCATTTATAGTTCTATGATTCACGAACAGTCTCCGTCTGATTATATTATATATTTTGTAGAAAGATATTGTAAAGATTAGTCATATTTAATTTTATTATACTTGTATATTGTCATATGAAATCTAGTCATACTCTGATCTTGAACAATTTCACTTTTACTATAACCTATATTTTCACAAATGATCGAATATGAGAATCATAAGAGAGTAGAAATATTTTTGTTTTCATTTTTTCTCATACTGATATGCATTTATTTGCCATTTTCCTGGGGAATATTTTTGGATACCATGACACCCTAGAGCCACTGTACTTTTGAATTATCTCTAATAAATTATTAATTTTGCCAATTTTATGTATTTATCACTAATTTATAATCTAATGAATATCTCAACTATTGCATTATCAACGATAGTTTGATCAACAAATTAATTGATCAACAGAAATTGAAGGTTGCCAATTGGTGTACTATAGTCTACCTATACATTGAAACAGACAGTCCCACTATTTTTTATATCCTTTTCCATGATTATGAAAAATGATTATGCATAATGATTCATCATAATAAAACCTCATAAAAATTTTAATTAAATTAATTTTATCGCTAAAATTACCTGAATCCGGATGACCCATTTCCTTTTACTGGTTTCCTTCACGTATTTATTATAATATAATCTTATTTATAATAATTATCCTTTCTATTCACTGTATTTGTGTGTAAACTATCATAATAGCATGATGCTAGTTAAGGATGCATATAAAATCTCAACATATTCCTATAAAAATCTTTCATTCTTTAAAATTGACTCAACATTCTACGCGCAACAAACTCTTGACAACAAGATGGCGTCTTTAATTGAGACATAAAACTTGGAATCGTGGCACAGTTAATTTAATCAAACTCATTCATCAAAGCCATGAATAAGAAAGTGAATAATAAGGAAAAGGACGTCATAAAGTCTGATAAAAACGAGCCTTGAATTAGAAAAATTCTCGAGACACTATATCAGGTTAGCATGAAAAGTTACGAGGGCATTAAATTCACGAATGAAAAATGTCGGCGGTTCGGCTACATGCAAAATAAACGCGCTAGCTCCATTTTTCCGTGACAAAGGAAAATTCTCAATGCACATACGCTTCTCAGCTACTATAAAAATTATCATACAAATACGAAAACACTCGCGCACAGGTAATAATTTAACTACATATTAAATTTTTCATAAGAAACCCCCGCAACCCACAAACCATGTTGAATAGCGAATGTGTACTGTGGCTTATAATAAAATGAAATTCATTCCATAACTAAGCGACAATCGCTCTTCTGTAATATATGGATCTGTATACTGCTTAGATTATTTTTTACGATCTTTATCTCTGTATTTTAAGAGAGATAAACTCTGCTCCAACCTACAATTTTAGATTTGAATGCAATTTGGAATCAACAATCACCTACTTTTATTCTTTAGAGAATTGTTTGAGGAATAATTTGATGGATGAATGCTATTTCATGGAATGTTCTTTCAATAGAATAAAATATAAGCTTTTTTCATCTGTATATAAACTGACTGATAACTCAATTTTATCCAATTGCTTGAAACTTGATTATGACTTGGGCCCTTATTTATAAACCTACCTTGAGGTTCACTTATCTCAAAGACTTGAAAGCATCCACTCAGAAGACTTTCCAGTCTCTCTTGAGCTGAGGGAGCCTCGCGATATGTTTATAAATACATGCCTAAATATTAATCAGCAAAATAATAAAAAAATACAAAATTTTTCAACATGAAAAATGTGGGATTCTCAAATACCGTACCAATTATAGATACAATATTAATGAAAAGTTTACTGCAGAACATGAAACATAATAGCAAAATGTACCTCAATAACAGAAATGACTAAAATTAACTTGGTAAGTTATATTACTTGAAACTGAAGTGAAAAATTACTTCATTAAAACCAATGTTTTCAATCCAAATGATTAGTTGAACACATAAGCATGAGTTCTGGATAGGCTTACACATCAATAATTTTGGAGAACTGTTATATAATATCTTTATGAAGTTTAAAATAAATCTAGCCAAGAAAACTTTAGGAGACAAACTGACTTGTAGGCTCTTCTTGTCGTAAATAGTCTTGTTTGAGAGAGAGACTCCACAAGTTGATGTGGAAGAAAGTAGATTTCCAGGTACACATTAATGAAGATGAGTTTGACGTTGAATGGGTTTTAGGGCCATGGTTTTAGGCGTAGTTGAAGATTTGGAATCCCCTGAGAGGGAGCTACATCCCCCCCCCCCTGCTCCATCAGCCATATACCCACTTGAGCCCATCTCATCGTTTTGGCGTCTCTACTGCCTCTGTAAAGTAGTCTAGCCCGAAAGCTGTCATGATTCTGCATTATTTTCATAGTAAATAAGTTTTGAAACGGTACTTTAGAATGATATTTTTCCCTGTTTTCGCTTTTCAACAAGGATAGTTGAGAGGCGTTGGATTGAGAGTGGAAAGAAGGGGATAGAAAGTGTGTGTTAGAGAGAGTGAGAGAATTAGAATGAGTAGTAGAATAACCTACCGGGTTATCGGTCTCCTAAATTCTGAGAACACCTTCTTGAGAGATTGAAGAGTGATGGTCAACGAAAGAAAAGATCTCTTCAAAACCTTTGAAAGAATATCTTACAAATTCAAAATTTTGCTAGCCCATTATGCTTCCAACAAAAGAAAGCACTGGACAATGTTCTTTCTCAACTATCTGTGTGACACTTTTAAATAACAGTCTGATATGCCTCTCACACGAAAAAACACAAGTCTCCCGGAAGTTTTGAAATTTCTTTCTCAAAGTTCCAAACCTAGAGACCAAATTATAGCTATAGGTTTGAATTGAATTATATTTAAACTGATTCACATTACTTTAGTTCTATAGTTAAAGAGAAAGTTAAGGTAAACAATTCAGTAATAAATAAACCATTATATTAACATAACCTGGTTGTCTATTTATTCAAACTTATTTATTGGGGTATAGTAGATATCGATTTCAGAGACCAATCTCTGTATCTATTTCCCAAAAGTTGAAAAAAGTTTTTTTCAACTTCATTTAAGTATTGGATTTAAAATAAATTACATATATTATAAAATCAAAAACCATTAAAGAAATTACTCAACTCAGCCCAATAAAATTTACAGTAGGCTATAGTTTTTTGTGCAATAATTTCTTATTTAAATATAATTATTTATTATCGAAATATTTAGTACAGATAGGTAGACATAATATTTAATTTAAAACTTGCGAAGCAGTCGATTTTACCATCACAGGCGATTTGACGGCTGAAATATTGGCAATCTTTCCAGAGCAAGTCAAAATTTTGTAATTTTTCAATTTGATTTCTGAATACTGTTATGATTAGTATTGAGTTCCATGTGAGTAGAATTTTAGACTAAAAATAGGAAATTTTTTCATTATATTTTGAGTCCTTATATAAATTGAAAATGGTTTATACCATAACAAGGGTTTAAAATTGTTTTTTTTTCTAATCCTTGATAAATTGTACTCAGGATTTATTGTTACAAAAGATACTGATTGCAAGATATCCAACTGGCATAATTGAAATTCCAACATTTTTTATTGGCAAAAGTTCACAGAATACTTTATGAAGAGCCGCGATGACATTTGACAAAACTATATTAAACTTCAATTCCACTAAAAGAAAAAGAAATTAATAATACAAATGCATTTATTATGATGACAAATTTTGGACACAAAAAGTAACGTCGAATTAACACTGCCTATTAAATGTGAATCTCAGGAAATATTGAATTAATATCCAGTTGTTTTTATATGACCCAACATCACCTTGTGTGCACAACAATATACGTAATTTCATGTGATTTGGATGTTGTAAAGTGTTATTACTAGTTTAATAGATGCGTGGAATAAATTCTATAAATAGAATTGACTTGGGATTTGTGTTCATAATAATATTATTAGACATGTTTTGTTTAATGTTTAATAATATTATAAGTATTGGAGCAATGGATCTCACTATAGATAATAATTTATTATTTTAATGCTGTTCCAGTTGCGCTGCAATATTCAAACCCATTGGAAAAAATAAGAATTTAAAAAACCTTATTTTTACAATCTGACAATACCAAACAGTCTTCTAACTAACTGATAGTTTAGACGTTTTTATGAATTCTTATAAATTATTTTTGTACAGTATGAGTATTCCAGCCGGCACCATTATTTAAGCATTTTATCAGACTCAAAGTACAAGATTTTCAAGGAATCAAACATAAGTCATATACTCTAAACTATATATACTCTTTCATAATTAGCATGTAGTGTGAATATTGTAAAGTACAGTAAAACGAAAACATTAGGAGCAATATACTCACATAGAACATGTAAATAAACAGTATATTTATATTGTAAATACTTGAAAAGAGGAACTCAAAACCTATTATAAAAAATCTTAACAAATGTACTATCATTGAAAATAAGTTTGATAATTCATGTAGAAGTAAAATAGTTGCATAGAATTTGTATTGTTTATATGTATTTATGTATGTATGTGTATAGTCTTTATATTTATGTATTGTATTGTGTGTTAATAAATTTTGTACATTTATTATTTAAAAATAATAATTCACATAGATGCATTTCATTTTATTGAAATCAGGCCATAAGATTAAATAGTTTTTTGAAAAATGACCAAATTTTCTTTCATAAGGTTTTGTGAGTTGCATAATTAAATATATTTATATCATATTCAATTATTAATTATTTATGATAGAATATTGGTACATTAAATCCATATAATTTATAACTGAACTTTGCCAATAAGTTGTTGAATGTTTACGGTAGAAAAGAGATAGTGAATTCTATTAACAGCCAATAGCACCCAAGTACCCATACAATTTTTTTTAATAATTCATGTTATTTAGCATCAAAATAATCGCAATTATCTTCTTGTGTTACCAATATTATAAAACAAACAGTATAATTTCATTTGTCAAACACTACCAAACTACTACCAGATTTATCAAAATATTTATACAACTGTACAGTCTTCCGTCTACAATATTGATCTTGAAATATTCAGAACTTTATTTCATTGGATAGATAATGTGTTACAGTTACAGGATAGTTAACATTAACATAATTTATTGGTCGAATATCCATCCATTTATAGATTGACAGTAGATGAATATTACTAATGATAGTAATAGAGGTATAGTCTAATATTATGATACATAACAATACTTAGAATACTGCCGTAAATTATGCACATTCATCATACCAATTTGTATCATTATGGCTGTGTCAAGTGAAAAGAAGTATAGTAACCAAATTTAATTTAATAAATTTACATTCTTAGTGAATACTGTTTTGTCTATTTCTTTAGCTCCACAATTTTGCTTGATTCCTAATAAAGAAAATTATAAATTAATTATAAAAATATTTTTAGCCCTGTAATGCACCGAAGTTGCAACTAGGGTCGATTACATTGTGATAGTTACTCGCTAAGCGAGTAGCGAGTAGGTCGTTACTGACCGACCGTGCTACAGCAGCTCAGCATATCAAGCTAAATTATATAAAAAATTTAATTTCCAGAATCACCCCTATACTATGGAATTTCAAAGACAATGAATAATATTGCAACACAAAATTAAAATATGAAGTTTACCAACAATTATTCAATAAAATTTTCCGGCTTTGGCCACAATAATATTGTATTTTGATGTTGGCTACTCTGCCAGCGAGTATCAAATGTTACCAAATTCAAAGTTGAGAGCCTGTCTACTTTGAATTCGGTCACACTTGATACTCGCTGGCAGAGTAGCCAACACCAAAATACAATATTATTGTAGCCAAAGCCGACATTTAATCACGTAGGCTGCCAGCATAACACTTCAGATGAGATATATTGTATATTGTTTTGATGAAATTTTATTGAATAGTTGTTGGTAAACTTCATATTTTAGTTTTGTGTTGCAATATTATTTATTGTCTTTGAAATTCCATAGTATGGGGGTTATTCTGGAAATTAAATTTTTTATATAATTTGACTTGGTATGCTGAGCTGCTTAGCGAGTAACTATCCCAATTTAATCAACCCTTTAGACTATGTTATGCAACTACCAGTTATGAATTTCAAGAAAGTAATTTCAATAAGGCCTGTTACACACGGTAAGTTCACTTTGAGAATTTCTGCAGCTGGAGGTGGATTGTATTTGTGGAGTGTACATACTAAAGGGTATATACTACTTCGGTGTATTACCTATTTCAAAATGCTGTACACTGATGTCATTTCATTGTTATAATGCAAAAAATACCTAGGCCTCAGTGCTCATGACTTTATCTTAGTACCTAGAAGCAGAACATCATATATGTTCAATATATATATGTGTTATAATTATTGATTCTCTGAACGACATTTTTTTGTGGTTTGTAATATAGATCGTTGCTATTTTATTCCATGTGTCTGAATAATAGTTTACAGACCACAAAATAATGTGGTCCATAGACTAGAACAAAGAAATAGTAGTAGATTTGAAGAATTGATCTCTGTCAAGATCAATGCTAATTGAAAACCATTTTAACCTGATTTCGCAGCGATCAATGCTAATTGGAAACCTTTCACCTGATCGATTTAAAAAAAATGAATTTGGCAGTTTCACGGAACTTTTCATGCCGTATTGTTGGTACTGGTAGGCTAGTATTCTAATACTGTCCATTACCAGTACCCTTGTCGTAGTAATGTATCTGTGGTCTGTTGCATAACAAACCTTTACAAATTTTGCAGGAACCACAAACTCAAGTACTAATAAATTAGTTTGTAAATTGTTATGCAACAGGCCCAGTTGTACAGGCCTGGGGATATTACACGATTACACCCCCCTGGTTGTGTCAAAATCCATAAAAGAAAACACTAATAAGTTATGGGTCTGTTTATCAGTTTGAAGCAGTGGCGGCTCTGACTGAGAAATTTGAGGACTAACCCCATACAACTCTGCAAATATGGTTGAATATGTACTTGAATAAAGGTTATTTTGAAAAAACCGATTACACAGTAATTGTGAAAAGTAGGAAAATTAATGTGTATGCTCACTCACCATTCATATCTCAATAGAGTGCATAAGTCCTCCATCTTGAAACCTGGCACTGAATACAGCATATTATCCAGATTGTAAGTAGATACTCAGATTGTTCACCAGATATCCTATTTCTCTCTTTCGGGAGTGTTTCATTCAATTGATATTAATAATCCACTACTAAACAAATGTCATAATCCTATAATTTACTTTTAAAAAGTGGGCATTATTTTAATTGGCTCAGTCCAAAAACTGAATATGAGGCACACTAAACATAAGAGTCAATCGGACAATAAAATATGTATTTACTATACTTAATAGCCTAAGTCATCGGAAAGTTATTAACAGTTTGATTAAACAACAAGATTTGAAAGTTAACTCAATTTTACGGCTTTTAGCTGAAGCAAAATGTTCAATCACAAGTTCATTGAAGTTGAGACATTTAGAAATTAATTTTCACTCTTTTAAAAGCATTGCTAGGGAATTTAAGTGATCTTGTGCGATGGTATTACGCAGGACATTTTTGGTAGGCCTAGCTTTTTTACTGCTAACCAAGTAACCATGTTTCGAAATCACAAAAGTTATTTTTCAAATAATCCACGGAATTCATTTTGAATACCGTCAACTAATACTAATTACAGCTCACATTAATCACATTGAATGGAAAACTCTATGATTGAAAGAATAAGACAAATTCCACTTACCACTACTGCATCCACAATTTTATGAACAACCAATTAATTCTAACCTCAATTCTACTAAAAATTTTGAAACTGAGGATAATTGGCGCCACATATCAATGGTTGGCGCATGCGTTATAGAGCTGCGGCCGCCGGCCGGAGTGCGTATGTTACAGCCGGCGTATGTATGTTGCCATTTCTCTCGTAGAGAATTTTTCATTGAATAGCATTTTCGATATGGCAGCACTGCACTGGCCGGACGATAGAGGAAGTGCCAAGACGAACATAGTTACAAAGGCTCGCTGAAAATCAGTTCTCGTACCACGATGATCATTTTCAACTATCTTACCGTCTATTTCCAGACTATTGTCAAATACAAATAGGATACGAAAATATAAAATATAGTGGAATTATTGTTTTCTCAATAATTATGCAATTTATCACAAATTGACAGGGAGGACAGTGTCCGAGCGCCCCCCTGGTGGAGCCGCACCTGGTTTGAAGTATGAGTGAGAAGTGAAAAAAGTAAGCTACACAACTCTCAAGAGATATTGAAGTAACTAGGTAACTACATGAAACCATAAACTAAAACACCAATGAGTTATGGTCCTCTTCAGCAGTGGGTACATTGAATTCATGGAAAAGAAAAGCTATACAACTCTTCTAGTAGTCTATTTTCCTCAAGTTGCATAACAACTTAGAAAATACATTGCAATCTACAAGTTGAACCTTTCATAAGAATTTTCAGATTAGGTTACTGAACACGGATCTGAAAATACAGCTAAATACAGTTGTGTATGAAGCTACTTAAAAAAGAGTGATATTAACCAAAATTTTGACGTACATAATTATAATACAAGAAGACGAAGGGATTATCGCTTGGTAAGTCACAATGGCACTTTATTATTAAAACAAAACCCTAGTTATATTGGTAGGAAACTCTACAACAAGCTACCACAGTTTTTAAAGAGTCTTGAATATATAGAAATATTTAAAAAATAATTTGAATAATATTCAGTTAATAAAGCTTTTTATAGTGTACAAGAGTTCCTTTCACATCCAAATTAAGCCTCACCTCAACTAATCGACTAGTTAATAATTAACTAGTTTATAGGATTGGTAATATTGTAGGTATATAATTGTAGATCTGACTTGTCTTATACTGTACTCCTTAACCGGAGTCGCCAAGACGTAATCTATAAAAAAAGGAAGTAGGTTGTATAGAAATTTGACTAATATTGCTGTATGTTTTGTAAAATACGGTGGTTGTCAGGTCGTGATGTGAGATCAGCGCGCTATGCACGCAGAGCGGAAACAAAGGAAGGGTATTGAGCAAGTAGGGGTGTTGTTTTTATTCAGGGATAGAAAACATGAAAGAAACCTTGCGCGTGCTAACTCTCTTTGTTTAAAGTGGCGGCCGACTTGGAAGGGGAATGGGGAGCTGTCGGGGATCAAGTTCCTCTTTTCTCACCTCCAAATCCAACTTTCGTATAGGCATCGGTTCCCCTTCCACCCATGGAGCAGGGCCTCACTACGTGCAGTATATTATATTATAGTGAGGCCCTGCATGTGGGGCCATGCATGGGCTGTGGGCAACCTCGCGCTATACAAAGTACTCAATTCTGTTTATATGCAGCGTATGATGTCTTCAATTCAACTCCTTATTAGATCAATAATGAACTATGTAAGCGATAAAATGATAATCAAGGTGAATGAATGAAACAAATGTTGTCTATTCCACATTAACGATTTTTATTATTTAAAAAAACTAAACTCGAGTTTCAATGCTCATTCTGTAAATTCCAATAATTTTTAAATAAGTTATTAAAATTCCCTTTTGCAACTTGCAGTCCCATAGTTTGGGTATTTTATTAATATTGTATATTCAGTATACACCCCATAGCTACCTATATGAGCCATGTTAGGTCGAATTTTGTGTTGTACAAACTTAGGTTATTATATATTACGGTTTTATGTATATATGTATATATATTATGATGTTATTATAAATTAAATAACAATTTTATTAATTAGTAATTTTCTATAGAAATTATATTAGTTCCATAGTAATAGTTTACAATATTTAGATATACAACATGCAGTTGAGATGTTGCTCACCTGCCTTATAATCCTTTCAGGTTATGTACCTATTCCAAATTCAGTTTAGGCTCAACCTCTGATGATGATGCCATGAGCATTGAAACTCGAGTTTGGTTTTTTAAATAATAAAAATCATTAATGTGGAATAGACAACATTGTTTTATTCATTCACCTTAATATGGAGAAGTCCCACAACATTTCTAAATCAAGTGTGAATTTTATCAAATGATAATCTTCTTTTAATTGGTGATAGTGATGTTTTAGAATATTTAGAAGATATAATATTAAAAAATGTGTCTTCATCTTTTTCAAGCACTTCATTAAGTAGTTGTAAAAAATATTGTGGGAAAACACGAGGATATTCTTTTAATTGATTATACTGGTGTGGTAAGTTGCATAAATAAAATGTTCAGCATCATTTAAAAACAGTAAACTTTAGTGGTTAGTTGCAAGTTGCAAGAATAAATGTGGATAACAAACTCACCATTCCCCTCATATCAGTATAGATGAAGGAACCAGTGTTTAGTTTGTTAGTTGAGAACTAAAAGATGTATTGGAGCTTCAAGACTAATTTTTTTAATAAAAATTAAGTCTTTAGGTACAGTATTATAAAATGTACAAAACAGTGAAAGGTAAAATTATGTTTGTCTAAAAACCAGACACTAGAAGTTCTTTACAGAAAATATTTGAACACTTTATAAACAGGAAATTGTTAAGAAAGTCGTCAGAAAAAGAGAGCCAACAGAATTCACAAAGTAGTTCAGGCACAAGGTACTCTTAAAAAAGTGATTTGCACCCAAGGTTAACAGAAATAGGTTATAGTATGTTAATAACCTTGATTTACAACATCTATCATTCCAGCTATAGCAGCTTCTCAACTAGGCCTACCTATCTGCATCATGGATGATTCAATTTTGAATGCTAATTATAAATAATAATTCTATTATGAAGACTTTGAAGATCTCTTAATCAAAGCCGGTCTGAAAGCAAAATGCTGTGTGTGCAAGAATGAACTTTGGCGCCCCTTACAATGAGAGTTGTTAAGTAAAGCATATTTTACCTGAATCTTTTAAGCCTGAATAGGTGTGATGCACTGAACTTGTGTAAATAGCAAACTCGTAACTGATTCTTGTAGTTTATTTATTAGCTTGACAGGTAAAAAATAAAAACTCGTTTTTTAATTATGGAAAAACCGTTGATTGATTTGAGACAGTAAAAATATTCAAGTTACATTAAAAAACACATTAATGTATGTACATACATTGAATAAGGTCGCCACATTACATACATACACTTCGAAATGAACCTTTTTTTGTAGATTACGTCTTGGAGACTCCAGTTAAGGAGTATAAGACAAGTCAGATCAACAATATTATACACTAGATACCATAATTACTACAACAATTAGTTGAGGTGAGGCTTAATTTTGATGTGAAAGGAACTCTTGTATACTATAAAAAGCTTTATCAACTAAATATTTTTTCAATTATTTTTAAATATTTCTATATTTTCAAGACTCTTCAAAAACTGCGGTAGCTTGTTGTAGAATTTCCTACCAATATAACTAGGTTTTTGTTTGAATAAGCTACTATTGTGACTCACCAAGTGATAATCTCCTCGGCTTATTGTATTATAATCATGTACATCAAGATTTTGGTTAATATCATTCGTTTTTACATATAAAGTAGCTTCATACACATATAAGCAGGGTACAGTTAGGAGACCAAGTCTCTTGAACAACGGCCTACATGAATCTAATCTATTTACTCTTTCTATACACCTAACCGTTTTTTTTTTGGATCTTAAACACCCTATCAAGATTTTGTTTTGATGAATTACCCCATACTAAGATAGCATACCTAATATGTGACAGTAAGAGCCCATGGTAAGCTGTAAAAAGTAACTCTTTGTCATTCAATCTAGCGAGCTGTCGCAGGACAAATACCCCAGATGAAATTTTACAACATATTTTCTCAATGTATGGAGCCCAGGTCAATCTTCTATCCAACAAAACTCCTAGAAATGCAATTTTTTCTTCCTGGTCTAATTGATTATCGTTTACAAACACGTTTATAGCCCTATCTTCATTTAAATTAGGTTTGTTTTTGAATTGAAGGTATTGGCATTTTTTACTATTTATAGTTAATTTCAACTGATTTAAAAATTGGACAAAGGACTGCACACCTATATGGGCACTTATTTCTAAATTATCTAGAATGGAATTGCTGAAAATGAGTGATGTATCATCAGCAAATAAGAGGGCTCTACCACTAATTAATTCTTTAGGTAAACGGTTGACATACGAGAAATAACAGAAAAAGCAATGGACCTAGTGTTGATCACTGAGGCAATCCAGCCTGCACCTCTAATTCATTAGATTTATTCTTTACTATACTATTACCAACTACTGTAGTTAGTTCTACACATTGTTTTCTCCCAATAAGATATGATTCAAACCATTTCAGTTCAACCCCATTGCCAATTTACACCTACATTTTGCAGTATTTCCAAAAAAGTTATATGATTTACACAATCAAATGCCTTTGACAGATCTAAGAAGATTGCAGTAGCTTTATCACCTGAATCTATTACATCTATTAGTTTTTCAACTAGAGAAGCTGTGGCTGTCTTTGTTGATCTCCCTTTCTGAAAGCCATGCTGTTCATCACAGATAAAGTTAGCTTCTTGAAGGTGCAGAAGTAACCTATTTAGAACTACTCTTTCAAAAATTTTACTTATTACATTTAAAATACTAATGGGCCTATAGTTTTCCACCTTTTCTCTATCACCACTTTTGAAGATTGGCAAGATCTTCCCCGCTTTTAAATTATCTGGAAAAACGCCTTGTTCTAATGAATAATTGATCAGATGAATCAAAGGGTCTAACAATTGATCTTTACATTCTTTCAGAATTTTACTGGATACCCCATCCATTCCTACAGTTTTTTATTATTTAAACTATCAATGATATTTGACAACTCGTCTTGGGATACTGGGTGGAATTTTAATTCGTTCTGAATCTCCTCAGTATTCCTCATGTTTGCATCCCTAATACCTGTATTAAGAAATTTTTGAAGATTCTTAGCTACCAGTTGATAATATCTGTTAAAGAAATTACAAATGTCTACAGTATCATCAATATATTTGTTATTTTCGTTAATTATTCTAGGGACACTAGTATAAGCATCTACATGAGCTACTTGCCTATTTTTGTTTATTACATCCCACACTGCTGAGTTAAAGTACACACTATTATTCAAAATTTCAGGTATTTTTTTAAATTTCGCTCTTTTCACTTCTTTCGTATAGTTTTTCTTTGGAGCTTTGTAATTATCTTCACTTAACATATTTCTAGATAGTTTGAATTCATCATATGCATCTTTAACCCTATTTCTTTCTGCAAGGATATCATCAGTTATCCACTCTTCAATTTTGTCTAATTTGTTTTTTACAAGCCTTCCAAGCTTTGGCATCCAAAAATGTGCTTATTAGGCGATTATAATCTGAAGTGGATAAAATATCATTTTCAATTGACAAAATTACAATCTACAAAAGAGTAGACCTTAGATAAGTTTTTATTAGTTTTAATTTTGAAAAACTTCGCTCCGCCGATGCTACCGACATTCGCATAGTCAGGAGTACTAACTCACACATTTATATAGGCGTCTGTAGTTTCAGTTTTCAAAAAAAAGTTCAGTATATTTATTGTTCTCTCAAAAAACATTTCATTTGTTGAACAAAAGTGAAAAGAGTTTTATTATTTTTCCCTTTTCGGCGCCCCCCAGAAAACCGCACGTGTGCCACTGTGCACGCCACACACGCCTTAGGCCGGTCGTTCCTCTTATTCAAAGTTCCCTTAATCTGAGAACGTATCAAATAAACCCCGATATAATTTTACAACACTTATGATAGGCTAGCAGGCTGTCCGATTCTAGAACTTTACATAATTTATATATAGCCTAGAAATGGATAATGAGTTTTTTCTTAACCCTCATCCCTTCTTCTTCTTCTCTTTCTTTTCATTTTCTTCTCCTTGTTCTCCCTCTCTTTCAAGTCCTTATTCTCCAGGACTAAAAATAATTTATTGATGATAATAAATGATTAATAGCGAGCAATTATTAATGAATGCAATTATTAATAAGTAATTAATAATAAATAATTAAAATTTAAAAGCAACAGAAAATAATTCTAGTTATAATCAATAACACTTATTTTCACAATATTTCAATAAAAATTTAATATTTCTAAATATATATTGAAATAAATGTCACCAACTGTCACCGTTCATAAACTTTTTTGAGATTGCTGCTAATTTCAGAAGACAATTGAGGGCACTGCCCGAAAATTAATTTTTACTGACATCCACCCCCGTGCTGCATGACAAGGCTTCCTGTTGTTCTGCTGCACTGACAAAGGACAAAGTCACTTGACAAAAGTTGTATTGTGTATTATAATTTCTGCTTTGTTGAAATAAATAAATGAAAATAAAATTGATTTTCGATCAGCAAAAAAAAATGGTTCCCGGATTGGTACTTGAACCTACGACATGGAAAAGCATAAAAATCACTCGACCATGACGACTGGTCAATACACACAAATGTCTGGCGACGACGGCATATGTGCTCTGAGATCCATTATATTATATTCCTTATACTTCCTTATAATTCCTTATTACTGGCGTCCTCACATTTCTGTGTGAGACCGGCTGATTAATCACAAATTCCTTTCCACAATCAAATACCAAATTACGTAACATTTCATATATTTGATTTTTTTAAATTTTATATTTTTCTACTTGAGCTTCTGATTCTAAACACAACTTGATTTTTTCTACCATTAAAATTAGCCAAAAAATTAAGAATCATTCCAGCTCTTATGCCAGGAATGAGTCAACTGGAAAAGACACCAAATTTACTCGATTTATTATGTAATTAACTTTGATGATAGAAAAATATATTAATTGAATCAGGATGCAGTAGAATTACATAGAGTTTTGAAAAATTCAATTATATGAAATTTTATGTAATTTGGTATATGATTGTTAGTGGATGATTAATAGGAAATGTGTTCCTGGCGTAAGAAATTTATCACGGATTATTCCTTCACTGAAAAGTTTTGATGTTGTCACCAGACAAGTGCCTAAACAAAACTTTAAGGTAAAAACGTTAATAAAATACATTCATAAAACCGCCTCCTACAAACGGAAAATGAGCTCTCTTAGTTGAACAATATATATATATATACTAGCTGGCCCGACGCGCGTTGCTGCGTTCTCATAAAAAATTCTTGATTTTATTATTTGCCACCTCCCACTGAAGTTACATTTCAAATTTCAACCTTCTAGGACGAAAAGGGAAGAAGTTAGTCCTAGGGCTCTTCCAGCTGATCAGAGAGGCCTCCTTCGTTGTTTTCTTACAAAGTAAGAGACCTTACTCACCACCTCTCAATGAGCATTTCAAATTTAAACCTTCCACGACTATTAGGGTAGAAGCTAGGTTCTTTATTTTATTATTCGCCACACCCCGCTGAGGCTGCATTTCAAATTCTAGCTGCATTTGCATTCTAGGGTCATCAACCCGGCATAATTACATTTCATCATACCTAGTCATATGTTTCCTACATACTGCAAGGCTCTGACTGCACGGTAGCCTACATGCAAAGTGCAAAGTCTTTTGCTGTTCAAAGACAGCGTAAATAACGCCGCTAAGAGGCCTGCCATATGATTAAAAACTGTTGACTTCTATCAGCTGTTCCTTTAAGCTGTTTGGCCGGCAAGTTCAGTAGGTTAGGTGAATGATGATTTGCAAAACACACAAACAGCTTGTCCATCGAAACAGCGTGTACAGCAGATCGAAAAATTTCAAATTATTTTCCATATGATTAAAAGATCCCAGTAAGCTAGCTAGCCATGTACCCGCGCTTTGCATAGGCGAAACTTTAACCCTCTAAAAACACCCCTAAAATTGCGAATTTTGAAAAATCTTTTCTTATTGCACGGTGAAATCCTATAAGGATTGTTCATACGAAATTTCAAGTTCATAGGCCTAGTAGTTTTGGCTCTGCGTTGATGAGTGAGTCAGGGTATCATCCTTTTATAGATAGAGATATATAAATCAGACTGACCTTTATCATTTTCATCACTGCACATCACGTCATGGAATGGTATGGCACAGATATGTGGAAATCGACCTTGAATGATTGGTCTAGGCCCGGTCATCTACAATGCACCTGGTTCAGTTTTTTACCTCCAGTAGCACTAGTTTCGTCAGCAGATAACAGCAAGTAGCTCTATTATATCAGTTTCGCTCTATCATTTCTCTATTATTTGTGTATGTCCATCTGTATCACCCTAGTTATCAACTTAGTTATCAAAGTCATTGTCATTTTCATCTAATTTAATAGACTATTTCACGGTGGAAGTCTTTTATTTTTTTGTCAAATGTTATTAATACAAAGAAACTGCTGATTATTATTTTACTACTGAATTTGTATAATTTTATGGATATGTCAACTTTTCTGTTACTTATGCAATGTAAATAAAAAAAATTGAATTTGAGTAGCTCTATTATAATTATAGCCTAGGATGTTCTTCATTTGTTCATAGAACTCAACATAGCCTTTTTATTATTACTCCCAACTGGTGTAAGTAATTTTTCGATGTAAGTTATCTGTATCACAGAATGTGAAAAATCAACATCTCTATCTGCATTAATAATTAAATCGAACTATGGGCGAAGTAAACTTGAAATTCATGAATAATCCATCCACACTGTAAAGACAAATAAAAATTTAATCTATGGTTGATAGATGAAATTGAACATTGTTTTGAAGGATTGAAAAGTTATTCTTTTATCATCATGACTTACCTGATTTCTCAACCCAGACTTGAGTCTGACATTTTTGAATGACAAATACAAGCCTATTGGCCATTCCCAATTCAATTACCTAACATTTCTTTAGCTTGTCAACTGAACAGTGTTGACTCTACACCCACGCTAGTCGTGTTTCCAGGGCGGAGGCCGCTTCATACACTCCTCACCTCGTTTGTAACATATGGTGGTTTTATTTTTTAGAAAGCCCTTACGTTGAGTGCCATTATGTAACACCTGCTTTCTCTTTTATGTTACTTATTTTATTTGAAGGGATTTGTGTTGGGTGCCTTTAAATAATACAATATTTGTTTACATTGATTATTTATTTTTATTTAAATATATATCAGAGCGGGTCGTGGGTTCATGGCTTGGCCCAAATGTAACATGCCTCATATACTATATTTAATCCTTAACCCTATGAGCTCAGATTCTACACTCTAAATATTCTATTGGTATTGGTCGTAGCGATTATTTCAGATCTTTCGCGCACCAGTGGATCCACTATTAGTAAATTTATAACACTCACGCGAATTTTTATCCCTCTGCTGGCGTGGAGTGGCGGAGTGGTGATGCCCTCTAGGATCGAGACCTTGGCCCCTCAATCCTGGTGTCGTGGTGGAAAATCTGTTCAGAATCCTTTGGGATCTGTAGTCTGGCTCAGCGATCTGTGCTCCGTTTGTTCCTCACAAGGGTCTCGACTTGAATTTAATTTAAATTTTAAAATGATAGAGACTAACATTCGGTGATGGAACTACTTCGGTCGTAAGCCCAGGAGAGAGTTTTTTCTTTCTTCTTGATTCAGGGAAGCACCTCAGATTCTGTGTAATTTTTATATTGTGGCTTCCTCTGATTGGCTCTTTTTCGAACTAATTAACATAATATGCTAATGAGGTATGGGCCTACGTGACTAATTAATGCCCCTAATAAAATATAAATAATTTAATTTGACTAACACCAATCACATAAATAATATAAATAAAATATGATAAACATAATAATAAATTCTGCTGGCTCGATAATACTGCTTTTGAGTGGATGATCATGGTGAGTAACATTTCATTTTATGCGAGATTCTATTAATATAAGTATGACTAGCTATTTGGTAATATTTTATTGCGTTTTTTCTTTTCACAATATTTAAGGCAATATATTTTTATATTTCACAAATTCCTCGCTACTACGAGTATCTGGCTGAGTAGACAGGAAAAAGCCGGCACATCAGGAGGTTATGTTCCCCATAGCAACAATGTAAACATTGCGATCCCAAGCATATATTATTGATTTAAATCTGTCTAGTGGCTTATTCGTAGTTTAGAAATTTCGTATCGTTACATAAGCCCCCATTAAAGTCAGGTAAATGTGAGTATTAAGGCTTATACAATTAGCCTAGAATATGAAGATTTGGATGACTTTAATTAACAAAAAAGACGAGCTAAATTTCTCTAAGTTACAAGTATATGACACAAATGTGACTCTAAGGTCAGGTAAATACAGACTGACTCATGGGATATACCTTCAGACTTAGCCTTCAGCAATGGATAATCTACATATACTTACTCCTAAGATTTACAGAAATGGAAATATCAAAACATGGCAGTGGATTTACAAAGAAAAGGTAACATCATAAAGTGGCATAGAAATTCAAAAATGGGCGGCTGTTACAGAAATGGTGGTGAGCGTAGTCTACCAACAGTAACGCACAAAAAGTCCCTAGAATTGACGCCGATGCACAGAAGTCATAACAATTTGATCTTAGCAGCTCTTACAAAAAATTTCTGACATTTAAACATATGGAACTTACGATTAGACTTACGATATATTATAGCACACTCAATAATAATTTGACAGATAGGTATCACAGACGTTACGAGATTTGACTAGATTTGATCACAGAATAATACTGAAAATGGCCGCTTGCTTTTAATAATATTTGCCGAGAAATGTTGGTCATACTGAATAATCTTTGGTTTATGTTACTATCCACTCTGATGCCATTTAATATTTTTTACAAAGATGACTAAATAACATTTATAATAAATAATGGTATATAATATAATAATAATAAGGATATCTCCTACAATGAATAATACTGTGTCGATAGATGGATCGATCATGATCTGTGACGGCTGCATGGTCATGTAATCCGCAAGGCCTTGGCGTCTACAAATTTTCTGTTTATAACAGCTGTTTCATCGTATATCGATGTTTTATTTTTTTGTATTTTCTAACCGTATGCATATGAGGTTATATGTGATTTATGTGTTCATAACCAAAATCTAATATTTACATATAATATTAACAAATATATCATCTAAGATGATTAAACATGCAATACTAACAAGTCGTGGGTTCGTAATGGGTAACTATATTTAATTTCATGTTGGTAATAAAGTACCGTTAGAATGTATTTTCAGACTAGGCTGATTTTCAACTAATCAGTTCCTACTTATTAACCATCTTAATGGGTTATAAATTTCTATCATTTAGATAATAGGCTAACTTAGCAAAGTTTAAACTGCGTGTGAAATGTAATTCATGTGTGTAGGGTGATAGGCGCATATAGACTCTACTGGTCCAGCAAATAGGTCACTCCATGAATTGTTTCACTCAGTTTTTTTGACTCCGAATCTCAGAAGCACATGTTCGTGAATTGATTTCCAAATCAATTATTCTCGAAGATATGGCTTTATATTCGAAATATTCTCACTAGCATGGTGGTGGAGGTTTGTAGGCGATTTATACCTCACATGTTTGGGTTGAAAGTATGAATTACGGTATACTTTCTTATTGATTCTATGCAACTGTTTCTTTATTTTGCTCTGAGTGAGTGGCACTTGAACTGTCAGAGTCTTATAAGTTACATTTTCTCCTAGTCATGCTCGATTGCTATCATTTGAGTTTTTTCCTGACTGATTATTTCTGTTTTCATTTGTTTTGTTTGGGGTGCTAGTAGAAGGTGGCGGGCTATTACTTCTGTTTGTATTAGACGATGTATTCGGTGACGGTAAGGATTGTTCATACGAAATTTCAAGTTCATAGGCCTAGTAGTTTTGGCTCTGCGTTGATGAGTGAGTCAGGGTATCATCCTTTTATAGATAGAGATATATAAATCAGACTGACCTTTATCATTTTCATCACTGCACATCACGTCATGGAATGGTATGGCACAGATATGTGGAAATCGACCTTGAATGATTGGTCTAGGCCCGGTCATCTACAATGCACCTGGTTCAGTTTTTTACCTCCAGTAGCACTAGTTTCGTCAGCAGATAACAGCAAGTAGCTCTATTATATCAGTTTCGCTCTATCATTTCTCTATTATTTGTGTATGTCCATCTGTATCACCCTAGTTATCAACTTAGTTATCAAAGTCATTGTCATTTTCATCTAATTTAATAGACTATTTCACGGTGGAAGTCTTTTATTTTTTTGTCAAATGTTATTAATACAAAGAAACTGCTGATTATTATTTTACTACTGAATTTGTATAATTTTATGGATATGTCAACTTTTCTGTTACTTATGCAATGTAAATAAAAAAAATTGAATTTGAGTAGCTCTATTATAATTATAGCCTAGGATGTTCTTCATTTGTTCATAGAACTCAACATAGCCTTTTTATTATTACTCCCAACTGGTGTAAGTAATTTTTCGATGTAAGTTATCTGTATCACAGAATGTGAAAAATCAACATCTCTATCTGCATTAATAATTAAATCGAACTATGGGCGAAGTAAACTTGAAATTCATGAATAATCCATCCACACTGTAAAGACAAATAAAAATTTAATCTATGGTTGATAGATGAAATTGAACATTGTTTTGAAGGATTGAAAAGTTATTCTTTTATCATCATGACTTACCTGATTTCTCAACCCAGACTTGAGTCTGACATTTTTGAATGACAAATACAAGCCTATTGGCCATTCCCAATTCAATTACCTAACATTTCTTTAGCTTGTCAACTGAACAGTGTTGACTCTACACCCACGCTAGTCGTGTTTCCAGGGCGGAGGCCGCTTCATACACTCCTCACCTCGTTTGTAACATATGGTGGTTTTATTTTTTAGAAAGCCCTTACGTTGAGTGCCATTATGTAACACCTGCTTTCTCTTTTATGTTACTTATTTTATTTGAAGGGATTTGTGTTGGGTGCCTTTAAATAATACAATATTTGTTTACATTGATTATTTATTTTTATTTAAATATATATCAGAGCGGGTCGTGGGTTCATGGCTTGGCCCAAATGTAACATGCCTCATATACTATATTTAATCCTTAACCCTATGAGCTCAGATTCTACACTCTAAATATTCTATTGGTATTGGTCGTAGCGATTATTTCAGATCTTTCGCGCACCAGTGGATCCACTATTAGTAAATTTATAACACTCACGCGAATTTTTATCCCTCTGCTGGCGTGGAGTGGCGGAGTGGTGATGCCCTCTAGGATCGAGACCTTGGCCCCTCAATCCTGGTGTCGTGGTGGAAAATCTGTTCAGAATCCTTTGGGATCTGTAGTCTGGCTCAGCGATCTGTGCTCCGTTTGTTCCTCACAAGGGTCTCGACTTGAATTTAATTTAAATTTTAAAATGATAGAGACTAACATTCGGTGATGGAACTACTTCGGTCGTAAGCCCAGGAGAGAGTTTTTTCTTTCTTCTTGATTCAGGGAAGCACCTCAGATTCTGTGTAATTTTTATATTGTGGCTTCCTCTGATTGGCTCTTTTTCGAACTAATTAACATAATATGCTAATGAGGTATGGGCCTACGTGACTAATTAATGCCCCTAATAAAATATAAATAATTTAATTTGACTAACACCAATCACATAAATAATATAAATAAAATATGATAAACATAATAATAAATTCTGCTGGCTGGATAATACTGCTTTTGAGTGGATGATCATGGTGAGTAACATTTCATTTTATGCGAGATTCTATTAATATAAGTATGACTAGCTATTTGGTAATATTTTATTGCGTTTTTTCTTTTCACAATATTTAAGGCAATATATTTTTATATTTCACAAATTCCTCGCTACTACGAGTATCTGGCTGAGTAGACAGGAAAAAGCCGGCACATCAGGAGGTTATGTTCCCCATAGCAACAATGTAAACATTGCGATCCCAAGCATATATTATTGATTTAAATCTGTCTAGTGGCTTATTCGTAGTTTAGAAATTTCGTATCGTTACATAAGCCCCCATTAAAGTCAGGTAAATGTGAGTATTAAGGCTTATACAATTAGCCTAGAATATGAAGATTTGGATGACTTTAATTAACAAAAAAGACGAGCTAAATTTCTCTAAGTTACAAGTATATGACACAAATGTGACTCTAAGGTCAGGTAAATACAGACTGACTCATGGGATATACCTTCAGACTTAGCCTTCAGCAATGGATAATCTACATATACTTACTCCTAAGATTTACAGAAATGGAAATATCAAAACATGGCAGTGGATTTACAAAGAAAAGGTAACATCATAAAGTGGCATAGAAATTCAAAAATGGGCGGCTGTTACAGAAATGGTGGTGAGCGTAGTCTACCAACAGTAACGCACAAAAAGTCCCTAGAATTGACGCCGATGCACAGAAGTCATAACAATTTGATCTTAGCAGCTCTTACAAAAAATTTCTGACATTTAAACATATGGAACTTACGATTAGACTTACGATATATTATAGCACACTCAATAATAATTTGACAGATAGGTATCACAGACGTTACGAGATTTGACTAGATTTGATCACAGAATAATACTGAAAATGGCCGCTTGCTTTTAATAATATTTGCCGAGAAATGTTGGTCATACTGAATAATCTTTGGTTTATGTTACTATCCACTCTGATGCCATTTAATATTTTTTACAAAGATGACTAAATAACATTTATAATAAATAATGGTATATAATATAATAATAATAAGGATATCTCCTACAATGAATAATACTGTGTCGATAGATGGATCGATCATGATCTGTGACGGCTGCATGGTCATGTAATCCGCAAGGCCTTGGCGTCTACAAATTTTCTGTTTATAACAGCTGTTTCATCGTATATCGATGTTTTATTTTTTTGTATTTTCTAACCGTATGCATATGAGGTTATATGTGATTTATGTGTTCATAACCAAAATCTAATATTTACATATAATATTAACAAATATATCATCTAAGATGATTAAACATGCAATACTAACAAGTCGTGGGTTCGTAATGGGTAACTATATTTAATTTCATGTTGGTAATAAAGTACCGTTAGAATGTATTTTCAGACTAGGCTGATTTTCAACTAATCAGTTCCTACTTATTAACCATCTTAATGGGTTATAAATTTCTATCATTTAGATAATAGGCTAACTTAGCAAAGTTTAAACTGCGTGTGAAATGTAATTCATGTGTGTAGGGTGATAGGCGCATATAGACTCTACTGGTCCAGCAAATAGGTCACTCCATGAATTGTTTCACTCAGTTTTTTTGACTCCGAATCTCAGAAGCACATGTTCGTGAATTGATTTCCAAATCAATTATTCTCGAAGATATGGCTTTATATTCGAAATATTCTCACTAGCATGGTGGTGGAGGTTTGTAGGCGATTTATACCTCACATGTTTGGGTTGAAAGTATGAATTACGGTATACTTTCTTATTGATTCTATGCAACTGTTTCTTTATTTTGCTCTGAGTGAGTGGCACTTGAACTGTCAGAGTCTTATAAGTTACATTTTCTCCTAGTCATGCTCGATTGCTATCATTTGAGTTTTTTCCTGACTGATTATTTCTGTTTTCATTTGTTTTGTTTGGGGTGCTAGTAGAAGGTGGCGGGCTATTACTTCTGTTTGTATTAGACGATGTATTCGGTGACGGTGATTGATTATTATTACTTCTAGAATTACTTGTGTGATTATCTCTGTTATAATTCATTTGATCACGGCCATCATAGCATCTGCCTTGATCAGGGTATCTACGGTCCTTATTTCTGTGATAATTATTGTTTTGATTCCTTCTGAATCCATTTTTATTACGGTGGTGGTTGTTTGGTGGAGGTGTTTCTGTTTCGATTGTTTGCATGCTATCATTTTGATTACTATTAGTGGTGTTTGAATTGTCCGTTAGCTGATTTGGTGGCGGGTTATCTCTATTGTAATTATTTTCATGTCTCTGTTTTTCTTGGTTGTGATTTGTGGTGACGGCTTGTACGCAATGTAAATGATTTTCAAGGTCTTTGAAACTTTTGATTGCTGTGGTCGACAACACAAGTTGAATTCGGTACGGTAGTTGTTTCATAGCGATGTGAGCTAATGTGAGATCAGGTATGGGATTATCTAATTGAGAGTTGAAAAATCGCAGTCGAGAAACGAATGCGGTGCAGGTTTGTCCACTCTTTTCGTTGTATGTACTCGATATTATTCTCGAAAGTAGGCTCTGCTGTTGATCCAGACTCCAATATTGGTCGAGAAAGGCTTTCAGGAATTCTTCCAATGAATTGAATTCGTGCATTCTACCATGCAAAAAGAGTAACGGTTCTCCCATCAACAGTGTAGATAGTCGAAATCTCCATACAGGCCAACTTGCGTGTACTAACTCCTGAATTACTCTCAGCTGGTCGGCAAACGGTTTTGGTGCCATGTAGTTGCTAGTATTGTCGAATTTGCCCAAGCTGTTCATCAAGTGAGATACATTCTGTACTTCAGGCAAAATGATTGTATCATTTCCACTCCTCACTCTATTTGCATCCGTTTCGATTTGTGATATTTTTATTTGTGTTTGTTTTATTTTATTATTTAAGTCATTTTTCGTAGATTGTAGGTCTGTATCTAGGTTTGTAATAGTTATCTGGTGTTGGCTGACTTCTTGTTCTACTTCTGTAACTTTATTTTGTATTTGAGATTGTACCGCTATTAGCTCATTTACTTGACTCTGTGTAGTGTTCTGGGTGGTGATATTCTTTTCTATTTGTACAGTTATTGTTTCTATTGATTTTTCAAGTGGTTGGGTGGAGCTTTTTATTTGCTGTTCTAATTTATTGTGGGTGGTGGTACATTCTACTCTCTGTTTTTCTATTGCTTGTTGTACATTAGCGTTGGTTTGTTTTTCTAACATTTCAAATTTTTTGTTCAATTCTTTGTCTTGTTTATCTGTTTTTCTTTGAATGTTTTTCTCCAGTTCAGACGCATGTTTTCTCCATTCCTCGCCTAACTCCTTCCTCAAATCTGTCCGCAAACTGTCTATCCGCTTGTCTACACCATCCATTCTCATATTTAGGTTCATAGCATTATCGTCTAGCTGCTTCTTCACTGTGGCTATTTCTTCCTTCATTTCTTCTTTGAAGTTGCTAACAACTTTCTCCATGCTAATTTCAAATCTTTTACTCATCTTTTCCTGGGATTCACTATTCATCTTCTCCGTCTTTTCCATACGGTATTGGGTGTTTGTCTCCATTGTTTTTATACCTTCCAATAATATTTTCTTGAAATCCTCGCTCATCCGCATCATGAGGGTAGATCCGTCAGTCGGACTGTCGTTCATCAGTCTGGACGTAAGTGGACTTAACTCGTCAGGTGATGTTAGTGGAGCAGCGTTGGAGGCTGTTGGCGGTGATGTATATGGCGGTACCTCGATCAGGTCGACTTCTTCTTCTCTCCTTGTAGACGAGAGTTGGTAAAGGCTTTCAGGGTTGAAGTTGACGCTGGTGGTACTGCCTGATTCTCGCTCCCTGGGTGTAGTCTCATCTGGTGCGTCTATGACCTCTGGATTGAGTGTGGTTGCGTTTTGGATCGTATCATCATTTCCGAAATCCATATAAGACACCGATGAGTTGAGGGAGGCGTTTTCCATGATGGTCTCCCAGTAGTAGGTCAGCTGGGCTAGTATGAGTCTCGCTTATAGTTCCGCGGCGTGAAGGACAGGCGTGTAGCGGTAGGATGTGCGTGCGCGGTGAAGAAAACGTCGCGGCGCGGGTGTGAGTAGTCGAGGAAGTGAAGTGAAGACCTTGCTAAATGGAATAAGTGATGTGCGAAGTGATTTAGTGCTCTAAAGTTACAACTCGCCCAGGACTTGTTAATGTAACATGCAAAATTACACATATAAATAGCCCAATCAATTAATATACAATAATCACTAATAATGATATACTTAATAATTTCTAATAATACTATTTTTGAGAATCTTTAATAATAATATGAATTGATTCTTAGGCCATCGCCAAATAAACGAATAAACGATTAATACTCTAATTGCCTTGCCTATGAGATCGCTTCATAGGGATGTTGCTTAAAATAATTGACAAATTACTTATCTTAACAAGCCCCCAGACCTTAATGCTCTTTTTTTTAAAAAAAAAATTCAATAATTATAGTACCTCTAAAGCTCTAATTTTTAAACTAGGTCACAAAATAATTATTTAAACGATCACCAGAATGTGATTCAGAGCATTAAGTGCATATATCTCTTTAAATCGTTGGCGTATTTAATAGAGTACACTCTCTCCTGTTGTATGAATTTCATACAATATAGTACATGAAAGGAATGTCACATTCCTCAAGCCGCTGCGTTGGTCGCCATTTATGTAACATATGGTGGTTTTATTTTTTAGAAAGCCCTTACGTTGAGTGCCATTATGTAACACCTGCTTTCTCTTTTATGTTACTTATTTTATTTGAAGGGATTTGTGTTGGGTGCCTTTAAATAATACAATATTTGTTTACATTGATTATTTATTTTTATTTAAATATATATCAGAGCGGGTCGTGGGTTCATGGCTTGGCCCAAATGTAACATGCCTCATATACTATATTTAATCCTTAACCCTATGAGCTCAGATTCTACACTCTAAATATTCTATTGGTATTGGTCGTAGCGATTATTTCAGATCTTTCGCGCACCAGTGGATCCACTATTAGTAAATTTATAACACTCACGCGAATTTTTATCCCTCTGCTGGCGTGGAGTGGCGGAGTGGTGATGCCCTCTAGGATCGAGACCTTGGCCCCTCAATCCTGGTGTCGTGGTGGAAAATCTGTTCAGAATCCTTTGGGATCTGTAGTCTGGCTCAGCGATCTGTGCTCCGTTTGTTCCTCACAAGGGTCTCGACTTGAATTTAATTTAAATTTTAAAATGATAGAGACTAACATTCGGTGATGGAACTACTTCGGTCGTAAGCCCAGGAGAGAGTTTTTTCTTTCTTCTTGATTCAGGGAAGCACCTCAGATTCTGTGTAATTTTTATATTGTGGCTTCCTCTGATTGGCTCTTTTTCGAACTAATTAACATAATATGCTAATGAGGTATGGGCCTACGTGACTAATTAATGCCCCTAATAAAATATAAATAATTTAATTTGACTAACACCAATCACATAAATAATATAAATAAAATATGATAAACATAATAATAAATTCTGCTGGCTGGATAATACTGCTTTTGAGTGGATGATCATGGTGAGTAACATTTCATTTTATGCGAGATTCTATTAATATAAGTATGACTAGCTATTTGGTAATATTTTATTGCGTTTTTTCTTTTCACAATATTTAAGGCAATATATTTTTATATTTCACAAATTCCTCGCTACTACGAGTATCTGGCTGAGTAGACAGGAAAAAGCCGGCACATCAGGAGGTTATGTTCCCCATAGCAACAATGTAAACATTGCGATCCCAAGCATATATTATTGATTTAAATCTGTCTAGTGGCTTATTCGTAGTTTAGAAATTTCGTATCGTTACAATCACAGAATGTGAAAAATCAACATCTCTATCTGCATTAATAATTAAATCGAACTATGGGCGAAGTAAACTTGAAATTCATGAATAATCCATCCACACTGTAAAGACAAATAAAAATTTAATCTATGGTTGATAGATGAAATTGAACATTGTTTTGAAGGATTGAAAAGTTATTCTTTTATCATCATGACTTACCTGATTTCTCAACCCAGACTTGAGTCTGACATTTTTGAATGACAAATACAAGCCTATTGGCCATTCCCAATTCAATTACCTAACATTTCTTTAGCTTGTCAACTGAACAGTGTTGACTCTACACCCACGCTAGTCGTGTTTCCAGGGCGGAGGCCGCTTCATACACTCCTCACCTCGTTTCTTCTTCTTCTTCTTCTTCCTTCTATTCATCCGCGTCCTCACTGCTATTGTCCATCAGTGGCATCTGCATTAGCAATCCAAATGCTGTTCTTGCAAAGCAAATGTTGTTCATGCACATCAATGTTCCATACATCCCACAGCATCTAATTTTTCCTCACCCACTCACTTCTTCTTCTTCTTCTTCATATTAGGTCCAATCTGTCGATGGCACAGGTCAACCGCTCTTGTTTATTTATCAAGTTGTCGAAGTCAGCTTGTTTACTAAGTCACCGCATTATAATTTGACCACAGACTGTTATTGTCGCACGACAAGTTTGCTTGTTGCTAGAAATGCCCCCTCCTGCACTGCTTCCTAGAACTTCTTACCAGGCCATAACACTCATAAGTGGGTGAAACACCTATAGAATTGAATAGGCTTATTGTTCATGATACTGCTTTAATCAAGGTTATAGAATATAGACTACAACCACTCAGAATAATCGTGAAACTAGCCTTGTAATGCAAAATGATATCATGGCTAGAGTACAGCTGACAGGCTGACACTAGTTACTAATTGGTGTGTCCTGCCTCAGCCATCATCCAATGGCAGGCCTCTAAAATAGAGTAGTTAGGCTTACAAGAGACTCCTATTGTAAGAACCAATAGTGATTGTCCATTTTGGGTCTATAGTTTGAAGCTACTCTGTGAATCAGTTTGATTGAGATTGAGAATGGCGAGACTGTCGAAACTATAGTTTCTCGTATCTTTTTGAAAAATGTGTTTATGACAACATCAAGTCTTTGATAAAATAGATAACTAGCAAATCGTATCAACATTTCAGAAGTTAAGAAAGTGACTCGTTTTCAATTTGGAAGATTAGAATGACAGTAATCTATTTCATCGTTCCGAGCACATCGTCTTCCTCATGAGGCGGAAACAGTTCTGAAGTCTATCTGTTTCACATCTTAGCAAGTTACAGTTACCTGCATTCTCTGTGAGATGTGTCTATTATAACATGAGGCGTGGGCTCAAACATTCCCGGCACGTCTCACCGGATCACGCACGTGATAAGAATAAGTCAACATCGATTCCTACTCTGCTGCTGCTAAATTTCTTTTTTGAAATGCTGACTGCCTTCTTCCAGAGACGTTTCAGAGTTGCTGCAGATTTTCAGGAAATTCAAGAATTAGACAGAATAGAGCAGCAGGTGTAGCACATGGAATACATTAATTTCCAACATCCAATAAGAACAATCTGGTCAGCGAGGTGAGTACTACTGCTTTATTATTTAAAGATCTTCATGCTGTCCTCCGTCGACGGAACAGCGCTGGATTGAAGGAGTAGAAGAAGAGGAACAAGTACAAGAAGGAAGAGGTGTAGAGGATAAGGAGGAGGTGGAAGAGGAATGGGTGTAGAGGAGGAGTTGACGGCTGAGGAGGAGGTGTAAAAAGAGAAGAAGAATGGGGAGGAGGAGAAAGGAAAGAGGAATAAGAAAAAAGATTCGATTAAATTAAATTTGTGAGTAGGTTCTAAATATCCCTAATCAATTAAATCGGGTAACTTCACGGAGCTGGGTAACATGCTAGTAGCAAGTAATAATAATAATAACAAGAGTAGCATCAATCTTACCACAGGAGAAGGGTAAGGGTACTGAGACTACTGAGTGGCAAAAAGACTTGGAAATAAAATAAATTTTTTAAAACTATTCTTACATTTGTATTGAGCGAGGGAACTATCCACCAATATTTAGAAATGTACAAATTATACGTGTCAAAGTAATATGTGTAAAAATATAAAAATTATTCACTAAAAAATCTTGAATAGAACTTTATTCAAAATTTGTCTCTATGGCATTGTTACGGTTTCTAATAGCTAAAATAAGGCTGGCAACACTAAAGTTCACACTTGCACTTTATTTACACAAATTAGTCTATTTACACAAATTAATTGTAAGTTCAATTAATTAAATAAAAACAGATCAACAATTGACAAGCTAATACTTATTTTCAGTAATTATTTACAAGAATTAATGAATAAGTAATTACAGGCTGATCAATAATAAAAGAAACAAGAGTCCAATAAACTGTACAATAATGCAGAAAGAAATTATAAAAAGAGCAACTAATCACTTACAAAAACACAGTCCAATTCGTTATTTGACAGTCCCAAATAATAACACTTAACACAACGTCTTTAAACTATTAGTAAGCTGCATAAACAGTAAACACTTGTCTCTGCACTTGACACTGTCTAAAGACTAAATAAAGCACTGTTTACTCCACTGGCACTGGATTGTCTCTCTCACGAGATCTGTAATACAATCTGTCATGCAGGTTTGTAAAAACTAACTCACTGGTTCACGTGGACTTCTTTATATAGCTGTTGTGGTTGTATAATTCCAAGAATTGGCGGCTTCTCGAAGTTTCAAGAAAGCTTGGAATATAGACCTCGATTGTTCAAGAAGAATGTAGAATTGACGAGAAGATCAATTGAGTGAGAGAGTTGCAGACTTGAAGAATAAGAGTGACAAAGACATGTGAAAAGCAAGAGAACGCAGATTGGGTTTCAAGGCACGTACGACCATGAATGGAATTATCTATGTAGAACAACGTAGTTCTATGTGCGTAAATAACTGCTTTGCTTGCTTTTGTAACACTATCAATACTTTTAAAAAACAATCAGCATTTTTGAAAGTTCCAGATGCAGATGTTTAATTTTAGTAATTTGCATTGCCATTCAATGTTAATGGTGAGGAGCAAACCCTACAAAATGAGGGTCCGGGGTTCTCTTTGAGTATTCAAATAAGATTGTATGGTTAATAAGGTGGATGATTACAAAAATACCAGGCTAGTTCAAGAATCAAGCCCAAGACCGCCTTAGTTCGCTTCAAACACTACTCTACAATGGCTTTTGTAGCCTTAAACTAAAATTAAAAAAGTATCAAATAAAATTAAAAATAGTACCAAAAATAACAAAATATTCTTTTAAATCATTTAATTTAATGCTTGTTGAAAAATTCCAACAGCTACTCGGGGAGCCACAAAAATGTTATAACTGAAATTTTATGTGTTTCAAGTTTTGTAGTAGTGTCGACATCAAAGGAATTAACGTATGAGATAAGAAGTCAGTGCTCGGTCAACTAGTCACCCGCGGCGGCTGACGATGAATTTGTAAATTTCTACAACTCGAAAAAGACCCGCGGCAGCTCCGCCCCGGTTGACCCGCGTCCTGTAGGAACAGGGCTACAGTATCACAAAACATTGATTATAACGTCAGCACCTGCTGGCAACTATCCACCATCCGCACCCGCCTTCTGTGTGCATCTAGCTTATCTAGCCTAATAGTCACCAGAATGGGTGACGTAGCTGTAAATCGTATGAAATCGGAATATTATGACTTGTAAATTGCTTTACTGGCGATAAACAATGAGTTTTATTGCTTGTACCATTTATACAAACAAATAATTAATAGTGTGAATTGAATAGCAAATACTCTTGGCAAAACTATGAAAACGTATTTTATATGCCAAGCAATAAACTATTAATTTTTATTCAGAATCAATATGGTGGTGATACATTAATAGTGGTGACATTTGAGATGAAATTGAAGTTTTATGATGAATACTCAATTTAACGAGCAGCTTGCTTAGAGCGAGGATGACAAAGGTTTTAGCCATAGAGGGGGAGGTACAGGCAGCTGAATCTGAATCGATCAGTGCAGAACAATGATTTACACGACAAAACATGACGACGCTTTAGGTTTTAGAAACAGTGGAAGGGAGCTAGGAGAAAAACTGGACAACATCTATATTTAAATAATAGGCTGTCATTGTAATAGTCGAATGGCTCGTGAAAGGGGAAGGGGTGATGTCTGGCGTAAAAAGGGGGAGATGTTTAGATGATGATGATGATGATGATGTTACTGATGATGTACGCGACACACGACAATGACAACTTGTGCGACAAGGGACGTATCTTCTTTCTCTCTCATACCCTCACCCTCACTCGGTCATTATCTCTTTCTCCTCATCACTTTCTCTCTTACTCCTCCTTGTTCGATCGATAAGTAGAGAGGGGTGAGTAGAGTGACATTGGATTAGATTTGAAGGGCAGTTAGACCCTAAAATTGTCCAATGGTAGCCCCGTGGACTTGGACTTGGTGCACTACTCCAGTAAAGGGACGCTTGGCATCTGTAAGTGCCCAGCGGAGGAGGTAAATATATATAGCACATAGTATATACTGCGTATATGTGTGTGTGTGTGTGCGTGTGGAAGATTGATTTCCATGAACAGGCACGCACCACAAGAGAGACAGTGTATTCTCAGGGTATAGGGTCATCCACATATGCAAATACCCTTACGTTCTCTACATCATGCCTCACTCATGAGTATCAACAATTTGCACCTCTCATATTAATTATTTCTACAGTTTATCTCTTTTCTCTCTTTTTAGCGAATTTCTTCAAATTCAGCTATTACAGCAGGTCGTGATGTGCGACTTTCACCCGGGACCATGATGGAAATTTGTTTTGGAGCCCCCAGAGTACAAAAATCATAGTGGCACAAAATGTTATATATGTAGATATATATATATATATACAGGGTGGGGGAAATGTTTGGAAACGGCTTAATATTTCATATACAAAGGTGATTTTGCGGTAGGTATGATTGAGGATCCTACTCAAATTGAAAATACTATTTTACTGTGACTTTAAAAATCTGGTCCGCCATCTTGGAACCGCCATTTTGAATGTAACTTTTTTTTTTAAATAGGAAGGGGGTCATGCGATACATGATTTCAATACAGAATTTTAAGACAAAATGAATGCCGAAAACCGCACATCGATATGTCAACCCGTTTCGGAGATATTTACATTATTAATCGATACCATGAAAAGCAGAAATGAAATAAATAAGTACATTAAAATCTTACCTATCAAATTTTTTGTTAATAGTGTTTGCTAATAAACATTAAAACCCAATTATTTTAATAAATGTTCAAACTGTTTTCCTTCAGCTGTTTGACAATGTGCTAATCTTAAATAATAGCCATCAAGCACATTTTGAATCATTTCGCGTGGAATTCTGTTAGCCACTTCAGTTATACATTCTCTCAGTTCATTAATTGTTGCTGGTTTCTTTTTGTACACATTGTCTTTCATGTAGCCCCAAAAGAAATAATCAAGTGGAGAGAGGTCAGGTGACCTAGCGGGCCACTCTATTGCACCTCTACGACCTATCCAGCGTTGGGGAAATGTTTGGTTCAATATATCCCGCACTCCTAATGCATAATGAGGGGGCGCCCCATCTTGTTGAAACCACAAGTTATGTAACTCTTGTCCGTTGATGTTCTGGATGGCTGGAACGATCAAATTTATTAACATGTTCTCGTAAATGGCACCTGTTAAATTATTCTCGATAATAAATGGTCCTACAATGTGACCATTTACCATACCAGCCCATACGTTTAATTTTTCAGGATACTGTGTATGACCCTCCTTCATCCAGTATGGGTTGACATCGGTCCAGAAACGATAGTTTTGCTTATTTACATTGCCGTTAAGCATGAACGTAGCTTCATCCGAAAATACTACATTATTAAAGAAGTTTGGATCATTGTCATACTTGTTCATCATTATGTCACAAAACTCTACCCGGCGGTCGAAATCATCCTCATTCAGTTCTTGTAATACATGAAGCTTAAACGGATGGAAATGAGATTCCTTAAGAACTTTTCTGACAGAACGAGTAGACATACCATGTTCCTTGGCAACGCTTCTAGTTGATGTATGCGGATCTTCAACAAATGATTGCATTACCTCTAAAGATTTTTCATTGTTGGTGGCAGTATTTGTTCTTCCAGTGCGAGCACGATCAGTCACTTTGCCCGTTTCTTGAAACCGCTTTACTGTCTTAAAAACAACACTTTTACTAATTGGATTTCTGTTGGGAAATGTTTCGTTAAATAAATCAGAAACTTCTTGGTAAGACCGTACTCTATCTCCATAGCCGCGCATCATTAACAAAGTTATTCTCTCGGTTTCATTTAAAAATGCCATTGCGAACGACTTTAAACACACTCACTACTTCATGATTGAAAAAGAATTCATTAAATCAGTTGGATTATTACAGATGATTTTAGGTTGATATCATGATTATTGTTGATATTATGATATCCAGAGTCAGATGTTCATCACGCGAAATGATTCAAAATGTGCGGTTTCATTTAAAAATGCCATTGCGAACGACTTTAAACACACTCACTACTTCATGATTGAAAAAGAATTCATTAAATCAGTTGGATTATTACAGATGATTTTAGGTTGATATCATGATTATTGTTGATATTATGATATCCAGAGTCAGATGTTCATCACGCGAAATGATTCAAAATGTGCTTGATGGCTATTATTTAAGATTAGCACATTGTCAAACAGCTGAAGGAAAACAGTTTGAACATTTATTAAAATAATTGGGTTTTAATGTTTATTAGCAAACACTATTAACAAAAAATTTGATAGGTAAGATTTTAATGTACTTATTTATTTCATTTCTGCTTTTCATGGTATCGATTAATAATGTAAATATCTCCGAAACGGGTTGACATATCGATGTGCGGTTTTCGGCATTCATTTTGTCTTAAAATTCTGTATTGAAATCATGTATCGCATGACCCCCTTCCTATTTAAAAAAAAAAAGTTACATTCAAAATGGCGGTTCCAAGATGGCGGACCAGATTTTTGAAGTCACAGTAAAATAGTATTTTCAATTTGAGTAGGATCCTCAATCATACCTACCGCAAAATCACCTTTGTATATGAAATATTAAGCCGTTTCCAAACATTTCCCCCACCCTGTATATATATATATATATATATATGTCTGATAGCACGATAACTTTTGAAGGAGATGTCCGATTTCCACCAAATTTGGTATACACTTTCCTCTTGTGAATAGCTTGGACAAGTTCGTTAGCCAGGAAAATCCAAAAAGGTTAACCCCCTTTTCGGGGGTATTTTCCCGCCAAAATTAGGGGTTTTCAAGAAAAAAAGGGTTGTATTTGAAAATTTTAGTTCTATTGTTAGACTTTAAGATAGAGCTCATGGAGTCAAAAGTTTTAAGGTATTGCACTGCCTTCTAGCTCAACAAATTTTCAAGATATCAAGAAAAAACCATTGTTCTCAAAAGCTGTATCTTGCCCTATGGAGTTAGTTATTTGGTGCTAAAAAAGTGTTTCAGGAAAAAACTTTAATCTTTTTTTTTCTTGACTGTTCCTTATGGTTTTTGAGGCGCTGAATCCGAATTTCAACTCATCCACCTCGAAAAACCAGTGCGTTTTGAGAAAAGCATCCATTTTCAAAATGGCGTCGAAAATTTTTTAATTTGTCAATTTCTGTGCAATATGAAAAAAGTGATTAGTTATCAGTATTTTTTGGTGATAAAAGCGAATATGGAGCTAGTTTTTTTTAATTTCAAATTATTTTAATTTCGTGGGGGGAGGGTTTGAGCGAATTTCTTGAAATGCAGATATTACAGTGGGTCGTGATGTGCTACTTCACCCTGGACCACGATGGAAACTTGTTTTGGGGTCCCTAGAGTACAGAACGCTTCGTGTTTTTTCCAGAAATTAAAAAAATATATAGCCTATAGATATTCATAAATATTTGAAAAAATACAGAAATTCGCTAAGTTTTGCAGGTCCTGCGAAAGGAGTATTTTCTCTCTCACTCTCTCTCTCACGAGATCATACCAGCATGACAGACAACAGTGTGTTCGATCGGCAGAAGTATTGGGGTGGTGGGTGGTTAACAGGCCTAGGCCCTCTACTTTTCAGTCTCTATGTGAACGATATAACTATCAGACCCTTACACACAAAATATTGTATAAACGCTGACGACTTAAAACTTTACAGACATTTTAAAAACTGACGACTGGAACAGCGATGAGACTAATGAATGAGAACTTGACAGCGATTTCACACTGGACTTCACAACATGGGTTAAAAATAAATGAGACCAAATCCAAATCTCGGCAATAAAAGGCTTTTGGGGTAACTAGACATGGATTATGGGCCTTTTGTTATCGTCAATATGTATTGACTGGAATACTGCTACAGGGCCCGGCAACCTTTTCTGACTCAAGATCGATTTCGTTCAAAATCGCATACCCCGCGATCGACATTATTTTTTTTTGTGGATAGTAACTAGCTAGCTCAAGTGGTTTGGTGGGGGAGGGGTGGTGGCTAGAATGTGAAGGTTTATTTTACAATAATTGAGTAATACTATCTGTTTAACTAACTAAAGAATTTAGGATTTTATTAATTCAATTACTAATTTTAATAAAATGGTCTGAGCTTTATTAAATAAAACTAGCAATTTTTTTATCAATAATAAATTGAATGTTCCAACCTTACTTTTAGTGAGAAGGTTGGCATTCCATTTATTTCGACAGCATTGGTAAATCAGGATTGTAGCTCGTGGACTTATGCACTTGTGCTCATCGGTCAATGAGGTCCAATGAGGTCAATGAGGTTCTTGATAAAGGTCATGGTGGAAAATGGAGACTCACATAGATAAGTCAAAGAAAATAGGGACATAAGTTAAGTGGCGGGTATTTTTCTTTGGGAACAAGAGTCCAGAATTTGAAAGATCCTTCAGTTACAGAAGTTTTCAGGTTTAAATCACTGTTGTTATTCCTAGCTCAATGAGCACGGTGGCGTCACTTTGAAACTGTTTTTGGAATTCTTCAACAACACGTTCAACATCGACAGTTACAAAAAGATTTGCTACAAACTCAGCAATGATTTCGAGCGCTTTAAAATCAGTGAAACGATTTTCAAACTCTTTCTGTAATAATTTGCTTAATACTTCGACATGTCTGTCATTGTCTGAGTACTGGTATTCTTCACCCAGGCGGTCTTCATACTCAACTTATTCTTCATTGTCAACTTGATTTTACTCGCTTGTTTTTCAATAATTTTTCCAGAGTAGAAAAATGTTTGAGGTGAAACTTACGGATTTTCTTTCCCATAGTTGAAGTTTTGATGGAAATGCCTTCACAACTGACAGTGTCAAAATGTTCATATTCTTGCCTTGTAGTTGTAAGTTCAACTCTCTAAGTTTTTCAGTAATATCAATAAGAAAGGCTAAATCTTGCTGCCACAACGTGTCTTCCAAGTATGTATAGTCCTCTTTGCACTCTTTCAGAAATTCTATAATGACCGGCGATCGTAAAATCGGCGAAGGGTCTTTGCTTTGCTTAGCCAACGCACCTCAGCATACAGAAGCAGTTCACCAAACTTGAGTTTCATTTTCTCCATTAACGCCCAAAATTGTCTCCTTTGAAGCGTGCTCTTATTCCGCTCACAAGTTGTACCACTGCCTCCATCACGTTATTAAGTTTAGAAAATTTTCCGCATAAAGCTTGTTGATGAATTATACACCAATATGACAAAAAATTTAGGAATTCGTCGTCTTTTTGGCACAGTGCTCCAAGGCCGTTATGTACGCCTGTTTGCAGCACCATGACGCCTGCTAATTTATTCAAGGGTATTTTGTCATTTGTAACATAGTCTTTAAAACTAGAATATTTATGTCTTCCCCTCGCGTACACTTCACACATTGTTTGTTTTGAAAAAAATTCCAGGAATCAGCGCGATCTACTCAGAATTACACTGCGATCGACCAGTCGATCGCGATCGACGGGTTGCCGGGTAACGAGCTACACTATTACAAACTTGGGGATACTAAGTATGTGGTTTATTCTACTTTCTCGCAACTTAAAATGTCTAGTTGCACATAACATGGGCTGATAATTATGCTCGTCTTGATCCAGTCCGAAGATGAATCTCACACATCAGTTTTGGGCCCTTTGCAGTCTTTCAGAGTCACACTCATGTCATGAATCAGTATATGTCATGAATATATCACATAACTTTCAACAAATATTTATACTGGACTGAACAAGTGACTAAGACAAGAAATAGGGTCTTTGCTGGTTATCACTTGCTAAAGAGAATTGGTTCAGTGATTCCTTTTCGCGAGAAAGTGATGCTGGTAAATACCCTGATATTATCTCACTCTTACTATGAGGATGTACTGATTCATGACATGACTAAAAGACTGCAAAGGGCCCAAAATTACTGTGTCAGATTCATCTTCGGACTGGATCGAGACGTGCATATCAGCCCATGTTATGTGCAACTAGATACTTTAAAGTTGTGAGAAAGTAGAATAAATCACATACTCATGCTCCTTCATATCCATAGTATACAGTACTCTTTCAACAAGAGCTTCAAGATATTTAAGCAATAAATTTCAGTTCATGGTGCAAGACCTAATCATCGCACTGCGACCCATAACAATTCGTTCTGTGTGACTGCTTGCAGCCTGTGGAATAGGTTGCCGGCATCTGTGAGGACTGCGGAGGGGCAGACGTTGTTCGGCACGGCGGTCTAGAGGTGGTTAGGTGAGGGTGACCGAGGCATAAGATGAAGCGATTTATAAGCTTAGACCTCATATGTTTCCTTCTTATAATTATAACGTGTGATTATCAATAATGAAAAATAGTAGTTGGAAATTTCATCTGGAAGTTTATAAATTTTTTTTTTTTCTTTGTAGATTAAGTCTTGGATACTCCAGTTAAGGAGTATAAGACAAGTCAGATCAACAATATTATACACTAGATACCATAATTACTATAACAATTAGTTGAGGTGAGGCTTAATTGTGATGTGAAAGGAACTCTTGTACACTATATAAAGCTTTATCAACTAAATATTTTTTTCAATTGTTTTTTAAATATTTCTATATTTTCAAGACTCTTTAAAAACTGCGGTAGCTTGTTGTAGAATTTCCTACCAATATAACTAGGTTTTTGTTTGAATAAGCTACTATTGTGACTCACCAAGTGATAATCTCCTCGGCTTATTGTATTATAATCATGTACATCAAGATTTTGGTTGATATCATTCGTTTTTACATATAAAGTAGCTTCATACACATATAAGCAGGGTACAGTTGGGAGACCAAGTCTCTTGAACAACGGCCTACATGAATCTAATCTATTTACTCTTTCTATACACCTAACCGCTTTCTTTTGGATCTTAAACACCCTATCAAGATTTTGTTTTGATGAATTACCCCATACTAAGATAGCATACCTAATATGTGACAGTAAGAGCCCATGGTAAGCTGTAAAAAGTAACTTTTTGTCATTCAATCTAGCGAGCTGTCGCAGGACAAATACCCCAGATGAAATTTTACTACATATTTTCTCAATGTATGGAGTCCAGGTCAATCGTCTATCCAACATAACTCCTAGAAATGCAATTTTTCCTTCCTGGTCTAATTGATTATCGTTTACAAACACGTTTATAGCCCTATCTTCATTTAAATTATGTTTGTTTTTGAATTGAAGGTATTGGCATTTTTTACTATTTATAGTTAATTTCAACTGATTTAAAAATTGGACAATGGACTGCACACCTATATGGGCACTTATTTCTAAATTATCTAGAATGGAATTGCTGAAAATTAGTGATGTATCATCAGCAAATAAGAGGGCTCTACCACTAATTAATTCTTTAGGTAAACGGTTGACATATAACAGAAATATTAAACAGAGTGTAGGTTACTCATATTTTCAGTACTTAGCTCCCTCTCCCTTTCATGAATAAAAAAAGTATGTTTCAAATTTCGAGTACCACATCACTGTTATCGGAAAGAACTCTATCTAGTATTAGAATAAAAATGGTTGACTTCAGATTTTCAGTTACCACCCCTATTGCTTCCCAAAGAAAGATTTAGAAGAATAAAAATAATTGATGAATTTGATACATGATTTCAATCTATAAAAATGATTGTATTGAGAGACAATAAAAACTTTTGCTGGTTAGCGGGCCTACCACTCACACACATATGGAGCGATAGCATTCAGACAAAAATTGAAAGAGATTGGATCTACTTCATTCATAGAGGAAAGGAGGATACTAGATTGGTCTCCTGCATAAACACATATATAAAAAAATGTCACAAGCTTTTAAAAATACTATTTTCCTCCACCTACTATCTAAAGTTGCATTTTACTCCCTGGAATCAAACACTAAAGTACTACATTATACCCCATGGGACCTAACCTAACCTAACCTACTTACTTTTTCTCCCTAGGGAGTAAAAGTAATTACTTTTAGTCACTAGGGAGTAAAAGTAAACCAACAAGAATAACATGGGAAGAAGTCCGATAACGCCGCGATTGAAGAGAAAGGAATATGGCAACACTGTCGAATTGTCGTACACGGTCGAGGAAAATTTGAAAGAGTTGTATTTCGATCTAGGAAAAGAAGTGGCTGTATTTCGATTGTGAGGTTGAACGTCATCTCTACGAGAGCAGAGCGTTCATCTAAGACAGACGACTGAGCGTCTGCACAGAAAAATTATACATTGTTATAGTTATTGGTGTAGGTGGAGGAAAAATGTTGTGTGCATCACGGGGCTAATAGTTATTTATGTATTAAGAGCGTGAAGCGCGACTTTATCGCTCGAGCCAAAACATTTACTGCGCGACGCATAGCAGAACGCAGTAATTTTGCGAGAGCGATAAAGAAGCTTCACGCGCGAATTACATACAATATTTTTCCTACAACTGCAGTTCTGGATTCCAACACAATAAAAACTTTTAGTTTGTAACATCACAGACCGTGCGCGGATTTGGTTAGCGTTCGCCATTGTTGAGGCTATGTGATTTTCATGGATTCTGTGATCCACCAATCAGAAGACATCAAAATCAAAACAGAAGCGTAAAGAAAACAGCTGGCGAGCGTAAAGTACTTTACCGCTTGCAGAGCAGTAAAGAGGTATTTTACAATTGGTTTTCAGTACGTAAAGAACTACTTTACGAGCAGTTGTAGGAAAAGTAGTTTTTCTCCCTCAGGGAAATTGTTGCTCTCGGCTACGCCATCGGGCGACAACAGTTTTCCTCAGGGAGAAAAGTTGCACTTTAGTCTCTAGATGCACAAATAACTATTTCCTACAACTGCTCGTAAAGTAGTTCTTTACGTACTGAAAACTAATTGTAAAATACCTCTTTACTGCTCCGCAAGCGGTAAAGTACTTTACGCTCGCCAGCTGTTTACTTTACGCTTCTGTTTTGATTTTGATGTCTTCTCATTGGTGGATCATGGAATCCGTGAAATTCGCATAACCTCAAAAATGGCGAACGCTAACCAAATCCGCGCATGGTTTGTGATGTTACAAAATACAAGCTTTTATTGTGTTGGAATCCAGAACTGCAGTTTTAGGAAAAATATTGTATGCAATTCGGGCGTGAAGCTTCTTTATCGCTCTCGCAAAATTACTGCGCTCCGCTATGCGTCGCGCAGTAAATGTTTTGGCTCGAGCGATAAAGTCGCGCTTCACGCTCTTAATACATAAATAACTATTTACCACTCTACAAATAATTGTATCAAAAAATGTAAATCATGCTGATAACAGTGTTTATGAAGTTATCAAGTACTTTATTCTTGTAATTAATAATCAATTTCTCAATATTTAAGGTGCAATGGTAGAATGAAAGCTTTCCATCAATCCTCATTTCCATGGTAAAACTTTATTTTTCAAGTTCCCATCGTGTAATCTGTAGTGGTAATCGCAAACATACCTGTAATAGAATTTGGTATTGCCCCTAATTATTCAACTAAGCATCGAAAAGTCATAATTTCAGCTCACTAATCAAATAACGTTGGAGTTGGATAAATGAATATTCAATCGGTATTAGTTCAGTAATCATAACTCAATTTAAATTCATTTTCTGAAATACAAACGAACTTCCAGTTCATCATCAACTGAAACATCATCAAAAGGGATTAAGCTGAACTTGACGTTGCTTTGCAACAAACGATTAAAAAGGCGTGTAACAGAATTAATCTCCGTTTCGGAGAGAGAGCCAATTAAATGTTATTTGTGTATTTTGCTGGGAAGTGAGCTAAGCACGACCACCATAGGTGAAGCCAGCACTACGACTTAACAAAATTGGATTATGTCATTCTGTTCGGACAATTTGATCCGACTTTTTATCGGATAAGATGAATTCTCTCTAGTCTCGTCCTGACGGCAGCTGATTACGAACGCGTCCGACCGAATGAAGAAAAGAGACAGCGAAAACAAAAGATAAGCAGCTGAAAAATGCGCTGTCAGAACAGAAAACAACGATAATTTATTCCGGGGCGTTCTGCCTGTTTGACTTGGTCTGAAAATCTAGTCGGGAATCTCATTAGAAATGAGTTCTCCAACTTCTTAACAGCGTTATTATCCCTTGTTATGTCGTCTGAATGATGACTTTTCTGTGTGTTAGATCCTAATCGACTGGAAAACGCATGTGACGAGCTTCTGGTCGCCTTTCTTGTGTTTCAATCACAAAAAAATGTCCGACTGGATTCGGATTAGATTCCTAAAAGACTTAAGGATTGCTTTTCAATGTAAGGTCCAAATCTAGTTTCCACACTAGAGCTAGTTTGAAAATCTATACGTAACACTGAGCTAACAACATCACATCTAGCAACAGCCACAGTTGCAGTAGTTTGTTTTAAAACGTGATCATGTTCCTTGGTTATTTTATTATATAAATTTATTAGGAAAATCATCTGTTTTCCTTGACTATCTTTGGGCAAAAGCATAGTGTAGCGTAACCAGTTTTCCCCATCTATATACATTACCAGCTAGGCCTATTATCCATTAGTGAATCATGAAAAGTAGAGAGATTGCAGGTAGATTTCTATTTCGCAGCATCCTCCAAAAATTGAGAAATTTCTATTTTGAAGTGACTGTTTCATGTTTTTAGGCTTTAAACCGAGATTTTTTTCATTATAATATGTATGTTGATTAGCAAGCCAAGAAAGGTTGGAATAATACTGCCTGAGTACAGAATGGTAACCCAATCTCAAATTTGCTTATCAGTGTTTCAGAACTTTTTTCCCATAAAACGTTGTTAAACTTCCTGCTTCAACAGTGTTATATGTATTTTCAGACGCCTTATCCAAAATTTCAACTCGAGCTCATGGGAGCGTTACACTCTTACTTCAGAATCATTGATCAGAAGAACAAATTCAACCCTTTATTTTGTAGAAAAAACTGTCGACTAAAAGTTTGTAAAGAATGTTTTTCTTAGTAACCTCATAGTCTTCGAGATAGTACCAAAAAAACTAGAAAACGTCTGTTTCCTTTCACAACATTTTGGAATTTTTTGCACTTTTAGGGCTGAAGCGACCCTTGCACGAGGTGAGGCGTTCGAAATTCATAAAACATACAGAACCGTTGGGAAAAAAGGGTTAATTATTGAATATAAATACATATGAAATTTTTTGATTGAGCGGCCGCCATATTTGATTCCATCATAACGGGAAAACATACCAAATACCGAATGAACACTCGAGTGAAAATCACTTCCTAGGACCCCAACGGACCAATTCCAGCAAAAAAATCACAATACGCAACTTATATAAATCCAGGACTGTACGTGATAACAAGCGACTATAATCATTTAATATGCTCTAAATTGGGCATCACCGATTGGAAATTAAAAAATGACTCCTCATTTGACAGAAAATGTCTTGTTCTTGAAGTTCATAAATTTTGTTTTGTTTCAAAAAGTTTATAGTTGTCAATAAATCAAGCCTAATTGCAAAAACTGAAAAATTCTTGAGCTTTTACAATGAAATTTTGGATTTTTTTATTTTGGGGTGTAAAGTAACCATTCTACGAGGTAGAGGATGAGAAATTCGGTTTCAGCTTCTTGAAGTACATAAATAATTGTTGACACAAGAGCTTTATCAAATTGGTTTCAGAAAAACTAGATTTTTACTACATTAATGAGTAAATTTGTGTTTGAGTGAGCTCTTATAGTAAGCTCCAACTTCGTCCCCGCTTATCGGAAATTCAAACGTGGTCCCTGATTTTTAAGAAAATGTTTTTTTCTTGAAGTTTATATAGAACGTTTTGTCACAAAAAGTACATAGTTTTTAGATAATTGAAAAAACTTAAATACTCACGATTTTCCATGTTGAGCTATTAGGGTTTTCTCGAATTTTTAGGGTGAAGCACCTTTTCACGAAATTGGGGATTTGATATTCGGATTCAGCGTTTCAAATTACATCTATAAGCGTTGAGAATTTTTTTTTTCGATAAAATAATGTAGAAATATATATATATATGTATATATATATGAGTTTTTATTGATTGAGCGGCCGCCATCTTTGATTTTATTATTGCAGGAAAGCGTTCCAGGTATTGGATAAACACCAGACCGAAAATTACCTCCTAGGAACGCTACTAACCATTCCAGCAAAAAAATTCTCCATAAAAAAAATTCCTACAGAAACCCCCTCAGATCCAGGACTATCAGAGCAGCTGTCATGAAAGCGCATTGAATATTATTTATTAAGCCATCTTATAAAACACACAGTCATTGCCGGCTAATAACGGCTTGCTTGCTGTTACTGTCGGAGCACAGCTCAACCCACACATGATAGAAATATGGGGAAAGATAAGGATTTATGTATAATATATGTATGTGTGTAGAGGCAACGTGTGAATGATTTTGATGGAAGAGGTGGGTAATTTAACAGCTGCTGGGCTGGAGGCCTACTTCGAGTTACGGATAGGTGTGCGATGGCTTTAGAGGTGAGAGGGTAGTGGGTAGTGGGGAATGTAATACGAACCAAGAATAGGTGTGCAAGCCTGCAGCACTCCCCAAATCCCTCCTCGTCAACGAATGTAATCTGTGAGCTTGATATCAGGTCAGGTGGTGAGCTAATGTCATCAGCAGAAGGCACATTGTCTATGCTGATGTGTTCATTTCACGGTCTGATAAATATATGCCGAAAAGGGTTGTATTGCTCATTTTCAACATTGTAGGTACTAATAATTTTCGCTTAATCACTGAAACAGAGCTATTTATAATCAACAAACAAATGTTATAACAATTCTGCTGCACCCCAAAAATTAAAAAAAAAAAACTGCGTTTTGTGACTATTTTCAATGTTCTACTATTTCATCGAATGAAACCAATTTTTCGAGACTGTAATCTCTATATACTTGAAGACGATAAAAAATCCTACAAAACAAGTGATCACAATTCTCTGACGAGTGTTTCTTGAGTTAAAACGTGCCAAAAAAGCTAGTTTTGTTTTTGTTTTCTTCAAAACTGCCAAAACCTCCGAATTTTACAGAATATTTCTCAAAAAAGAATGTGTTATAAAATCTCTAATATCACATGAAGTTAGGGTTAATTATGAAAAAGATTTACCTTTGATTGAACAATTTTTCATGACGGGAGGGGGAATGAGGACAAAAACAGATTCTATGATCTGCATCATCCCCTGTCGTTGCAACCACTCCTTTTAGCAGTAATTCTTGGGAAAAGGCTACTGACATTCACTAAGAGTCAATTTAAACAGGGGCTAGTAAGCCGTCTTACACCACTACTCAACTAACTCACAATCAATTCACTATCCACTGATATATTTACAGTACCATATAGCACTGATATATTTATAGTACCATAGCCGATTTCAATTATAGGTGTCTCTTCAGACCCCAGCATTATATTTTGGTTCAAAGAGCATACTAGGCAAACGAGGAGTGAGGTAAGTTAGGCGTTCTCAGATAGTATAAGTGTTATACAAAAAAATCAGTCAGTCGTTCTTACATACGTAATACAGTATAAACCACCTATACTTCCTTTTATTGAGGGGCTGATCGTTAATCAACCTCCTCACTAAAATCAGAAATCAATGCAACTGTTAATAATATTATTTTTATTTTTTTGAGGATGAAGCTCACATAGGTCTGAGACCTGTGCGTGGGTAATGAGTTGGATAATGGTGATTGATGATTTGGACCTACAGTTTTAGGTGGGTTCCGAACCACCAGTAAGTGATTTTACAGCAGAGAACAGTGTATTTTTCTGGGCAATCTAATCGGTCACCCTTACAAAGAGGACCCAGGAGAAGGCAGCTTATAAGTTATTGAATTCATTACACGCATAATCAAACTTGTCAAAGAAATCATCAAATGTGGCAAACCTAATTACTTTTAAAACGATTTCAAATTTGTGTCTGAAGGCAGACAGAATAATGTTTCACATACCAGAGCCGCGGATAATACCCTTCGGTATCATAGGATACCGAAACTCTGTACTACAATCTACACTAAATCATTCGTTGTAAGTGCTTGTCGGGCATGGAACGCACTTCCCAAATGCATTAGGTGCATTGAGAGTTGAGCGGGCTTTACCTCGTCATTGAGGAGGTAGATCCTATCTTTTGAGAGAATGACTACATCTTTTCGACCATAGAGCAACTGCATGACACCCTTCATCTTTCATTTTGTAAATAATATCCCATCTGCACTGTTCAGCAAATATAAAAAAAAAACTATTTCAATTACGTTCAATCACTTCAGAACGTTTTCAATTTGTATTTAAATTTTATTCCTTATTAATAATTTTATAGTCTATCAGTTCGAAATTATCAAGGTCAAGTTCAAATGGACGAATTTTTGTCCAGACTTCCCCTTTATTACGTAAATGCTTCACAATAAAATGGCATTATTAATATCCAAAATCATATACAAAATATTGTGTTGTTAACAAGCTTTTTAATCAGTCACAATGGAATTTTGTGAATTTACGTAAATAAAATAATTTATCTATCTTACCTTATCTCCCCTCAACATAATCCTTGTAACTCCTTCTACAAGCGGAGTGCTTGTATTTTATTGCTGTTCATAATTATCATGATTAAAATTATATTATAAATTTGTCAATTTCATAATCATACAAACTATTTATATCTACACTCTAAACTCTTGTTTATTAAAAGTTGAAAACGGCCTGAAAGTTCCTCATTCAACACTTCTATTCTCCAATAAATTTTGAAAAATCGCCGGGGGAAATTCCCCCTAGATGCTTTACCTGAGCTAGATATTTCTATTGTTTCGAAATCAAATTTATTTCCTACTCACAATATAACAGTATAAACATCAACAGTATCAACCGTATCAAACATCAACAGTATGAAAAACAAAAATTATATTTGGAAAAAACTCACCCTCAAAGAAACAAATCTGTGCGCGAATACGAGTTGTGCAGTTAACAGGAATAACATTCGAATAAAAATAAAAAAGTCATACCTGTAAATAAATTTGAATAAATAAAAATAAAAAAGTCATACCTGTAAATAATTTTTTTTATGAATTCAAGAAACTAAGCCTAATAAAGAAAAGTAATGATTAAAACAATAACTCATCGTCCTTCAAGTTGCCCATATTTAAACACTGAGAAATCCACTTTATTCATACAATCAAAACCACTTGTCTGAAAATTTCGGGAGAATATATATAGCTTATATCTTTTCTCGGATCGCCTCTGTAAAACTTTTTCTAACTAAATCTAAATAAACAATTCTCCATCAAATTCAGACAAGTTCTCTGACAAAATGCTATGGGATTACCTTTTCCATGTATCCTACCTCACATCCCAATAACTTGCAAATCTTATAGCCAGCGTATTATAAGCTTGAAGGTGTGAAGCGTTAGAGTGACATAGGGCCTCCTTAATCTTATAACCTCTACCCGAATATTGTCCAGTAAGTACTAGCCAGCATTTAGGCCGTTGGAAGAGGTAAGCCACAAGAGTGGATGGGTCAGGTTAGGGTTAGGTTTAGGTGCTGATGCTCAGTGAACAGGAAGTCCCATCGTTTCCACTTGACTTGGGCGGAGAGCGGTGCGACTGTGCGCTGGGCCTGTGAGAAGCCTCGTTGCCAATAACTTCATTGCTGCGTAACCCGATCGCCGATCCTGATGGTAGCCCTCAGCCCTAATGGCTCTCCTCGGCTATCCTATTTCTTTGAACGCGTTTACTTTGACACTTTTCATCGCCTCCTAAAAGCTCAAGCCCAAATAATAATGAGAATGGGTGTACAATATACAAGAAAAATATTCAACCAAGATCTTATTTTCAGTAATTGTGCTCTTAGACTCTAATACCTTACTGTAATTGTTTTCAGTAGTCACTTTAATGAAACAACCTCACTTCTTTGTTTTGCTACTGTAACCTTTACTTTTGTCATCTGTAATCGAATCTCTAATATATTATTGTCAATATTAACTTTTCATGTGAAATTTAACGACATGCAGTCAAATAATTGTTAAGAATAAGTATAATAACTCACTTAATCTGGCCGAGTACTTTCGAATCTATGAGATCCATCTTCAGAGGCGCGGGTTCCTAGATCATCATGTCAGTTTTTTGGTTAGAAGTGTTGTGGTTTTTGTAAAATATGATCAAAAAGTTTGTGAGATTTAAAATTTAGTTGTTCATTGAGAATGTTTTGTTTATTGTGTGTGGTGTGTTTGTATATTTCAAATTGTTCCAAGGTGTTGAGTTCGTGTCCTTTAGATTTTATGTGTAGAATGTGTAGGTTGGTACTGATGTCGGTAAAAGTGTGTCCAGTTTGAATGATATGGTCGGCAAAATTCGATTCTGCTTTGGATGTCAGGGCTTGAAAGTGTTCCTTGTAACGTTGTTTGAATGTGCGGCCTGTTTGTCCTATGTAGAATTTGTTACAATCAGAGCAGTTTTAGTTTGTAGATCCCTGGGAGATCGTATTTGTTTGTGTTCAGTGTGGTTTTGAGTGTAAGTGCATTTTTTATTTTGTTTTTTGTTCTGAATGAGATGGTGTGGCCGGCTTTTTTGAAGATTTTTGCTAGTCTGTGTGATTGTGGATTAATGTATGTCATTGTGATGTATTTTTTGTCAGTGGTGTTGGTGTTTTGTTTTTTTTGTTTCTTATTTTATGATTGAGTTTGTCAATTAGGTCGTGTTTGTAGCCGTTTTCTTGTGCTAGGTATTTTATTGTATTTAGTTCAGTGTGGTAATTGTCGGTGGAAAGCGGTGTGTTGTTGAGTCTGTGTAGCATTGACCTGAATGCTGAGTGTTTGTGTTGTGTTGGATGATTGGAGGTGCTGTGTATTAGGGTATCTGTCATTGTTGGTTTTCTGTAGATGTAAAAACAAAATAAAAAATGCACTTACACTCAAAACCACACTGAACACAAACAAATACGATCTCCCAGGGATCTACAAACTAAACTGCTCTGATTGTAACAAATTCTACATAGGACAAACAGGCCGCACATTCAAACAACGTTACAAGGAACACTTTCAAGCCCTGACATCCAAAGCAGAATCGAATTTTGCCGACCATATCATTCAAACTGGACACACTTTTACCGACATCAGTACCAACCTACACATTCTACACATAAAATCTAAAGGACACGAACTCAACACCTTGGAACAATTTGAAATATACAAACACACCACACACAATAAACAAAACATTCTCAATGAACAACTAAATTTTAAATCTCACAAACTTTTTGATCATATTTTACAAAAACCACAACACTTCTAACCAAAAAACTGACATGATGATCTAGGAACCCGCGCCTCTGAAGATGGATCTCATAGATTCGAAAGTACTCGGCCAGATTAAGTGAGTTATTATACTTATTCTTAACAAATATTTGACTGCATGTCGTTAAATTTCACATGAAAAGTTAATATTAACAACGCAGTTCGTCATGGAACAAGAAATCCAGGAATATTATTGTCTATGTTACTCTTTTGTACTTGTAATTTGGATTTTCTGCTATTTTAACGTTCGTTTCTATGTCAAGAAAAAACCTAGAATAAAACTAAAATGCTCATAAAAACATCCACATTCTATGTTGTGCAAGAAGTTATATACTACTAGCTTACAGAATTGCTAATATAGCTCTGATAGTCTAAAATATGACTGTAAAAGTAGAAAAACACGACCGTCCATACTAGGACCGTGTCAGGCCCGACAATGAACATTCCGATCACTAGTGTAGCTCACATCAGGAGTTCTCGAGTTTTTCGGGCATGGCAAAAGCCCCACTACATGAAATTTGCTTAATAGATGCCGCTCAAAAACTACTGGAGATAAAAAGGAGACAAATTTTTTTTTGTTTCAAATTGGAAACAACTTCAATCCACACAGGGGTTCTGAATTACACACCTAGACCCTGCAATTAGTGAAATACAGACGTTTTAATTCAAAATTATCAATTTTCCTGAAAATAAATCAAAATTTCGAAAAATTCCAACTTGGGACTTATTTAAGGTACAGAGCTCTAACTATTGCTGTTACTATCAAACTATTGCAAATTTTTCTTTCTTGAAAAAAGCAAGAGTAACTTTTTCTGTCCGAGGCTGTGACTTGGTCTGCGCAAAAGCGCCCAGACTTCTCACATGAACGCTGAGCGGGGAAAAAATTAAAAATACGTTTTCACTTGTGGCACTTCCTCAGGCAACTCGGAGTGTCCAGTGTAAATGTTACATGCTAAATGTTACTAGTAAAATAAATGAATAAAGATAATACAAAATATGGCTTATTGCTTCCAAAAGCTCTTTGTAAAGTTATTTAAAGATAAAAAATACAATTTTGACAAAATTTTAAATGATTCTACACTAAGCTACAGCTGTTCCAAGGTAATGTTTGACATTGTAGTGTTTTAACACAAAATGTTTACCGCTGGAACAGGATTCTATGCTTTCTATCATTCTCATTATATGATAATTCCAATTAATTATTAATGTTTCGAATTTGCCTGTGAATTCCAATCAAATTGATTGATTCCAACACTAATTGTGAAAGTTTCACAATCTTTGCAATCTTTACATTCAAATGACGGATTCTATTGCATATGGTGAACAAATAAAAAAATTTCCTACCAAAATTGTGATGGAAGAATATTTTATAGTCTGCAAACGATAGTACCATAAAAGAAAGTGTCAAACCAGCTCTCACATATAATAGTAGAATAGGAGGATTGAATGCAAACGAAGAAGAAGGAGGAGGATTAGGAGGAGAAAAGAAGAAGAAGAAACAGAGTGCCGAAAGCAGTTAACTGAGCGGTGTTTTGGACGTCAACTTTAGCCAAAGGCACCGCCATTAGAAGAAAAATAATTGCTCGCTTGTTTGCATAATAAGAGTCGAATATGGAAACATAAATCTTGAATAATTGAGAGTAAATTGCATGTTAGTTTTCATTATTCTCTTGCACGGTTTCTCTAAACCGGTTCCTTTGGTTATAGGTGTGCTCTTTTTTGTTATTCTCTTTGTTCCCCTTTTTCTTTTTTGTGGTTTGCGTATTTTCAATTTGCGATGAACACGGCGAAGATATGGCGAACGGGACGGGGAAGTGCTGAAGTTCAAGTTCGTGAAATAAAACAGATTGCGCTACTGTTTTAACTGGGTAGTTGATAGGATGATGAAGCATTGGTTGTTTGCGAGTGGATTTTCCATTTAGAAGTTTGAATGATTGCGGCAAGCGAGGCAGAGCTGAGAGCTCATAATCAATTATTGTGCTTATCATCCCAGCAATCCAGCTGCTGTGCTGCTCAACGTTCAAACAACATAGGACAAGATTAAAAGCATTAAAAAAAAAACTAAATAGATAATTTTAAAGCAAAATAAGTCAAATGCGTTACATGATTAGATTACTGTAAACATAATATTGAATTACAGTTAATGTGAAAAATCAAACCATGCTTTTCCAGAATGTATGGAGAAAAGAAGAAAGAGATTTTTCAAAATTCGTGTGGAGTTATTAAAAATATATTTTTTTTAATTTCTTACCTAACAATAATTTTTTCCTTGCAGTTCATAGAACCACAAGTTCAAATAACTAATATATTTTAATCATGACCCATGTTAGAATAAAATAATACAGTTCTGGAGCAAATTACACTACGTCTATTTTACTATATGTATTGTTCCTGCTGCAGTACACAGACAAGATCAAATTCAATCAATACTGCTTTTCATCAAAAGAGAATCTAGTTTTGTGAAGAAATGATTTTTCTCTCCTCAACCCCTCCATTAGACTCCATTGCCCAAGTCTGGCTCATTTAATTCTTTTCAATTTGCCACTGCAATTCTTTTTACCAATTCCCCTTCCACGCAATTTTATGATCCACTATTCCACTCTATCAGTCTTTTTCGTTCCCTTGCTCCATCCATTGTCTTGTTGCTCGTTCTGGCTTTCTTTTCTCCACCACCGAAGAGTTTTCAGGAGTTTACTTTTCATGGCAATTGGATCGAAACACTCCACTTCATCGATACTTGTGGATTCTCTATCTGGTTTTCTATCTCTTTCTCTTTACCTTCATCTATTGCTTTCACTCTCAGTTATGCCGAGCCAACTTACAATCAGCCAGAAAGGGAGACCCACGTGCGGAAATGTTGGCATTAGATTCCATTCAATTTCTTCCAGCAAATATAAGCTCAAATACCAATTGAGGACTCATTTCATCTCGAGATGAGAATGCTAACAAAATTTATTCAGCTTGCAATTCAATTTGTTACAACTCATCGAGCTTTTGTCATGTCCAGCTCTGTGCGATCAATCTTGAGTAAGTTGAAAATTCTATAGATTTTTTATGAATTCTCTGAATAAAATCGCTTCTCACCACTTCTATACCACTAACAATAAATAATTTTGATTAATTAATTAAATAATTAATAATAATAATAAATTATACTAATAAATAATAACAATTAATAAATAATAATAAAATTATAATAATTAAATAATTCATTAACCACATCTCAATCAGAGACATTCTGACACTAATCTCTTCAACTATTTATCTGTAATACTAATATCTCTAAAATGATACCTCTATCACTAAAATGAATAGAAATTCGCAAATAAATAAATTTGCAAGAATTTGACAAAATGTTTGTTATATTATTATTTTTGAGGATGAAGCCACATAGATCTGAGACCTGTGCGTGGTTGAATTGCATTGAATGGTGGTGATTGATGAGTTGAACCTACAGTTTCAGGTAGGTTCCCAACCACCGGGAAGTGGTTAGGACTCAAATTAGCAATTATCAAAATGGCAAATTTTGGTAAAACCATGAAATTTTAAAACTTGCGATGCCAGTGTATATTGAATTACAGGAGGAAAAAACCTGCGTAAGTAACATGAATCACATAATCTCTATCTGTTGCAAAACAACTGTCGAGTCTAGTACATTTTTTCCCATTTTATTACAAGTAGCTTCTGAGCAATTGGATGAATTCCGTACGACCCAAAAAATGAAAATTTCAGTAAGTATTTCAAGTATCTCAATACCATAAACGACCTATAATACAATATATAAAAACTCTTACTCTATATTGAATCTCTTATTAATTTCTGAGAGCCCAGAATGTAATATTAGAGCCCCAAACTTACCACCACCAAATAAGCCGTCTCCATGGATTAATTTAGCAGTGAAAGAGAGTAATGAAGTTTTATTAAATAACCGTATTCAATACGAACTAATTTGATGTATATGTGAGTAATAACAGCGTAATAAAATGTGACTTCATTACTTGAGCCAAACAGTTAACAATGCATAGCAGATGTGTAATTTTGCAACAGTGAAAAAGCTTTACACTTGAATTACATCCAACATTTCTCCTACAACTGAAGTTTTGAATTTCCATACAATAATTGTATGAAATTATCATTTTCATACAATGCGCCAATTTTTGAGGTTCTAATAAATTCATCTGGCACTAATCAACTGGCTAGCGAGCGATCAGTGTTCGTTTTGTACAATCATTTCAAAGAAATTTCATTCCAACAAATTATTTTAAAAAAAGGAATGATTTGCTAAACTACATAATTTTGGCCTAAATATGATAATTTTGGATTTCAGGTTCATCATTTTCGACAATATTCAAAGAATGGATGGTTAACAGGACTGTCATTCTACGCTTAAAGTACGGTACTGCAGCTGCTTTATGATTAGTTTTCAGCACATAAACTCTTCATGGGCAGTAGCAGGGAATAGTTATTTATGTAATAAAAGCGCAAGCGTGACTTTATTGCTCAAGCTTAGTTACCACTTAATGCAGAGCAGAAATTTTTTGAGAGTAATGAAGAGGCTTTACTCACAAATTACATACAATGCTTTTCCTATAACCACAGTTTTGAATTCCCATACGATGAAGGTTTGTAGCTTATATGATGTCAAAGACTTTAACTGTGCATTCAGTCACCAGTTACAATAAATACAGTATAAATGTACTCCAGAAGAACTAACAATTATTCAGCAGTGCAACTGCCATTCTCAGTCCTGGATTGGTAATATTAAATATATTACAAAACCTTATGTCTCCAATTCTCGTACTTTGTATCCATGTGTTTTGGAGTCGTTTTCTTGAGCTACATATTTTATTGTATTTAGTTCAGTGTTTTGTCGATGGATAGTGGTGTGTTCTTCAGTCTATGTAGCATTGACCTTAATGCTGAGTGTTTATGTTGTGTTGGATGATTAGAGGTGCTGTGTATTAGAGTATATGTCATTGTTGGCTTTCTGTAAATGTTGAAGCAGTGTTGTTGGTTTGTGTTATTTGTAATTGACAATTTATTATTTTGTTTTGTTCATATTCTGCTGTGTATTGAATGTGCTTGTGTATTTTGTATATATATGATCAGATTTGTTCATATTGTCTTTTGTTTCCTTTGTATAGCAGTAGAACGTCATCTACATATCTGTGCCAGTATATTATGTTCTGTGAAAATTTGTTATTAACGTTGTTATGTTATAATGTTATTTGTCATTACGTGAGTATTTTCGCAGTGTAGGAGATAGATCTCGGCAAATATGCTGGAAATTGGTGAGCCCATCGGCGATCCATCAGGTTGTGAGTAAAATTGTTGTTGAAGGTGAAGTAATTTAGTTGAGTGATGATTTTTTAGGATGTCTATTACTTCATTTATATGTTCTGTAGCTGTGTTGTTGTGAATAAGGATGGTTTTTTATTATTTCTATTTTTTCGTTGATAGGTATGGTGTATACCATACCATATATTGTTACCGATATACCAAAGATGCAAGAGTGGAGCTGTGAGGAATTTGTGTCTTTTATTTTTGTGATGAGGTCGCTACTGTTTTTTATGTAGCTATGTGGCCCACCATTACACATTTCCGAAAAAATTGGAATCACTTTATTTTGCACTTTATTATTGCACTTTTTGATCTCCTTTTACAAAGCTATAAACATCTTATTTGCCTTATTGTGACTTGAGGTGAATTATGTTTTGTTCATCACAGATACAAAAAGATTATGTTGCATTCCAAAAGTCTTCAAATGATGGCATGAACGCAGGAAGTAGCTGAGGCGTGTGCTGGATACTATACGTACTCACCTATATAGCCAGATTGTGTGTAGTGGTGGAAGTGGACTGTTTTAAGCAAAGAGCTTCAGAATAAATTGGTTCCGGTGGGCTTGTCACACTGATACAGCTCTGTTAGCTCAGTGAGGAAAGCAATCTTAACCTACCTCATTACTCGTTTGCGAGGTACGCTTTTTGGGCTAAAACATTATATTGAGGTTTGAAGAGTCATCCACAGTTGAAATCGTTCCATGAAAAGTTTTCATCTATTCACAGATTATTTTCAGTCAAGCTCTCACTGACTTGAAGAAACTTAACCAAAAAGAAACTTCACAGCCTATAGTCACGTATAACATAACAATTAATCAAATCACATACAGTGTAATATAGCATAAACTAATAGCAAGAAACCTTAAGATATTGATCGATTCAACAGGTATGGAAGTAACTAGTTATTAGCATATTTTATGATGGGTATAAATTGAATATCAGCATCAGTACAGGCAGGTAACGCCTAGTTACTCCTGACCTTTGCAGTCTTCTAGATAAATAACAAGCAATAGATGGATATGAATGCATAAATTAAGTCTTATTTAATCGGCGATTCTCCAAAGCTGGCCGAGTAATAATTATAAGGCTGCATTTAAGCCCGCACGCGGATGTCTGCTCAATCAGAGATAAGCTACGAAACTCCTGGGCGCTCTTTGTAAGGGTGACCGATTGGATTGGCCAGCAAAAAAGACTCTGTTCTCTGCTGATAAATCACTTTCCGGTGGTTCAGAACCCAGCTAAAACTGTAGGTCCAACTCATCAATCACCATCATCCAATTCATTACCCACGCACAGGTCTCAGACCTATGTGGGCTTCATCCTCCAAAAAGAAAAAAGAATATGTTCTGCCATTAGATGTTAGTTTATATCAGCGAACACATAAGACCAATAGAAGAGGCTTCTTGTCGCCGAGGTGAAGCCAGTTGTTACGCGGTTGTCCACTACAAAGATGGCGTCGAAGGGATGACTCACCCAAGTGGCGAGCGCTTGAGAAGCCAGTTTTTGCTATTTATTCCAAATTTGGTCTTATGTGTTCGTTGGTTTATATCTACCCTCCTTCCAAGAACGAAGAGCCTACTGTGGATATTCACATTACTATGTTGGAAATCTATTCTCATGTCAAAGTAAACAAACTTTGTCAGTTTGAACGATAATTACTCAACACATCATAACAAACAGTAACAGTATACACTTTCATCATTTTATAGAATTGAGTATTTTTAATATCCAGTGGGGATAACAGAAGCTATTAATAATGGGCTACATAGAAATATGGATCATAATAAATAAGGTTGTAGGTTTTGGCACAAGAATAAACCTCACAGACAAATCGAAATACTACTATTTCTAAATTCTTCTATTGTCTGTGTGTGATTTAATGGAATGATTTGAAAATTTATAACATAAAAATTGTATACATGAGAAGATTCCTAACATTTCCATAATCTCCATTTTCATCTCTTTCAATCATTTTAACTTTAGTCAAGTCAAATAGGCGTGAATGTACGGTGAGAAAGGAAAAATATCCAACATGACTTAAAATGTGGATACATAACCAGAAAAACATGCTGAATAACATACTGAAAGTCACCACGAATACTAGCTGTGCTTCGGCCGCCATCTTGATCTTGGAAAAACGGTAGCATTTTCTCACCTCATTATTTTTTTATTCAAATTTGAGACCGAACTTAGACAGAAAATGTTACTCTTGCATTTTTTTTTAAAAACAAAATTTGCAAGAATTTAAAACTATATAAATACAGCTTTGTACCTTGAATGAGTATCAGGTAGAATTTTTCGAAATTTTTAGGAAAATCGATAATTTGGAATATTGTATAATTAAAACGTCTATATTCTCTTAAGGGTGCTCAGTGATCTGCAATTTTGGATCAAATAAAATAATCATGCATCAACTACAGTGTGGGCCCTCATACTTTATAGCTAGCATTTATAAAGGAATGCTTTTTTCAACAATTTGAGACCATTCTCACATTTTTTCATTAAAGAATTTTCGAGTTACAGTCATCTCGATGTTGAAAATAGCCAATTTCTAGGTATAGGATGCAGATACTGAGCACCGCTAAGAACAAAATTCTTAGTTATGAGCCAAATTCAACATAAGGCACATGAATCTGAATTTCCGAAATGAGCTGAGACAAATGAGCCATTGTTTGATCAGATACGATGAGTCGTTCATTAGTTATGGGGACCCGCATTCGGAAGCCACTCTTCCCCCCCCCCCTCCGCCAAAAAAAACCACATCGCATATTTTTGGATGACCATATGGCATTCCTGATAGTCTGGAGTCTCACAATCAAAATTCAATAGATTATGAATACTCTCCATTTTCATCTATTTCAATCATTTTAACTTTAGTCCAGTCAAATTGGCGTGAATTTTGGGTGAGAAAGGAAAAATTCCTAAACGGCTTAGAATGTGGATACATACCCAAGAAAAATCCCTGTTTTTGGAAGAATTGTTTTAGCTCTCAAACAACGTTTTGGGGATTTTTGTCAGAGCATGAATTTTTTCGAATAGATGCAGCTCCAAAACCACTAGAGATAAAAAGGTGAAATTGGTTTCAAATTTTAGAAACTTCATTTTCCTCAGAGGAATTTTCAGTTATAAATTTAGGTCCTGCAATTAGTGAGATATAGCCGTCTTAATTATACAAAATTTAATTAATTATCGACTTTCCTGAATATTTCGAAAAATTCTGACTTGATACTCATTAAATTTTAAGGTGCCGAGATGTATTACATGCTTAATTCTTGCCAATTTTGTTGAAAAAAGGATAAGTAATGTTTTCTGTCCAAGGCTTAATTCGGTCTCAAATTTGAATAAAAAGATAATGAGATGAGAAAAAATTACGTTTTTCCAAGATGGCCGCCGAAGCACAGCTAGGATTCTTGGGGACTTTTAGTATGTTATTCAACATGTTTTTCCGGTCATATATTCAGATTTTCCACCATGTTGGAATTTTTCTTTACTTTTTGCTAATTTCACTGGATACTTGTGAGTCTGAAAAATCGCCCTACAATTCATGTCAGTTCACACAGAACAAACACCTATAGTAGGTTTTATTGTTAAAGTTTTGATCCTGATCCTTAAAAAGGTTTGTCCATATGGGAGATATTTATTATGATAAAGTGCTCTCATAGAGTAATCTAGACTCTTATTACACGAGTGTAGTGGTGTCTCTTGCACTAGTCTCGCATGAATTCAATTGTGTAGAAATGGTCTATATTGCTCTACGCTCTACAAAAGGGCTCTATTGTAAATATGTCTCAATATAGAGTACAAAATGGGAGGTTAATTAAAAGAAGGTGTTCACTGTATATTAAGTATGTTTCATTAAGGATTTGTAATAAAGCGAACAAAAAATGTGGCCAAAATTTAAGGTCACTGATAGGGTGAGCAGAAAACAGTTCCAACTTAAAAGGAAGGGCTTGAAGGAAGATAATTTGCCAAGGGTGTCCTACCCATAGAATGCAGGGGCAAAATTATAATGCAGTCCTTTCTGTCATTGTGTCACCCTTTCCCTGGGGTGGTAATATTGTGGGTCACCGTTATTGTCACTTCCGTACTCCATAAAGGGCTGACCCTTCAATATGATTCTTACCCTGAATATATATCTATAATAGCTTCTGCTATAAAATGTTCTTCATCTGCAGCGGCATGGTCAGCATCTCTTCTACCTGGTGACTAAGGGACAACCTGAGATGAAGGCATCATATGACACCTTGTGGACTTGCTTGGTTCAATGATGGGACAGGATGCAGCATCTAGGAGTAATGAAACTTGGCATACCAAGGCTTGGAAGTGGATATGATGGCCTAGACTGGAAAATTGTGAAGCCAATATTGGAGGAGGTGTTCAAATCCACTGGTATCCAGATTAGCGTCTGCATCTACAACCCTTGGTCAACGAGGAGCCAGCCAGTAACCAGAGCAGGTACAAACCAACATAAGTGCTTTTTCTCTGGGACAGAACAATCTCTTAAGGTGGGGATAGTGTTATGGAATGTTAGGAAGAAAGGTCAGTAATTTTCAGCATAATTAATGCTGTGTCAATATTGTCTTCCAGTTGGTGATAGGCGGGCGTGTTTTGTTTGCTCCCCTCGTTCGCCTCTCGCCTTGCGGTTCATCTAGAGACCTCTAGAATGTTTACTCAAGACTTTTATAGAATAGTCATGAAAAATGGAAGATGTTCTACTGTTTACTAGAATGATAAAAATGTTTACAAACACTCAGGTAAGCTTCAGTTTCATTCATTGCTTAGATTTCGTTGACTTAACAAGTGGCAGTACTTAAGACTTTTATAGAATAGTCATGAAAAATGGAAGATGTTCTACTGTTTACTAGAATGATAAAAATGTTTACAAACACTCAGGTAAGCTTCAGTTTCATTAATTGCTTAAATTTCGTTGACATAACAAGTGGCAGTACAAAACGTTTGTTGTGTTAAGTGATAACTGCAGTATATTGTGACTGTATTAGTGAGACTTCCTATACATTTCATAGAAATGGTCACATACTCATTGCTTTTATTTTAATACAGTGACAGACTTGTGCTACATAAGTTTAAACTGTTCTTTTTAGACGTTTCTTCTTGAATTATTGAACAGTGCATTGAACAGTTATTACTTGATATGTAATGTGCCTTTTAACAGTTAGTGGTTTTTGTACAGTAATATAGCAAATTCTTTATTAGCTGAACATTATCAATGTATCCGTTTCTGATTGCTTTATTTTGTGTGACATTACTGATTGGAGCGTGTTGTGGATAAATTTGTGTAAATAAAGTGCGAGTGTTAATTTTAAGTGTTGCCAGCATTATTTTAGAGATAGAACCCATAATAATATTATAAAAACTTACGTCTCCAATCCTCGTACTTTGTCTCCACGACCAGTTTAGACGCTCAAAGCGTCTGAGGAGATCCTCAGTCTGAGTTGACTGTTGTCATATTAACCACTAGTTAATATGCAACACACACACACACACACACATCGTGGAAAAACATCGTCAAATAATTAAAATTTCTTGAACGATAACCAAAAAGTAAAAAATTAAAATGAAATCTCCCGGCCGGGCCCAGTAACAACTCGCAACTTGATATGTCCCGAGTTGCGAGTTTTTACTGGGTCCGGCCGGGAGATTCTATTTTTATTTTTTGGTTATCGGTCAAGAAATTTTAATTATTCGACGATGTTTTCCGTTTGCGTTTGTGTGTTGCATATTAACTTACGATTAATATGACGACAGTCAACTCAGACTGAGGATTTCCTCAGACGCTTTGAGAGTCGAAACTGGTCTTTGAGACAAAGTACGAGGATTGGAGACATAAGTTTTTATAATATATTTTATTTATACGAAATTTGAGGTGAAATGAAATCAACGGATGTGCTATGATAAGATAATGATTATGATTTAGTCAGATGTGTCAAGAGAAGGGGAGGGTATTTGGCGAGGAATGATGAGAGATTTGCAATTAAATTTCTGAGATTCAGAGTGGGGTCCCATGGACAACATGACACTGAATTACCAGGTAACTGGTAACATTCATAGGAACGAGGAACGTGGCATGCCAGCATACCACAAAGCAATAGGAAAATGTCATAACGGCAGAGAAGCATGTCACATGTTGTAGTAGTTAAATTCAATACCTGCCTACATCGGTGTCCACATGTTGGTCATCCAGGTTCATCTCTAATGAAATCCTCGTATATATCTATTGATACATTCATCTATAACTATATATTACAGCCGTTTTGAACGCATTCTACTGCTGATGATGTTGACACTGTCGCTTGATTGGCTTTGTCAATGTCATTTTCTGCTGATTACCTTTGCTGACGTCATTGTCCGTCAGCGTCAATTACCTGCGTCATTACGTTTTGGTCAGCACTGAAAACTCAAATATGCCCGGTGATTTATCACTTTTAAGTAGTTTTTATCCGAAATTGTATCGCTGGAGACAGTGTCAAGTGAAGTGAATCAGAGTCAGATAAAGATAAAGATGTTGGAAATGATACCTTTTTTTGAGGATGAAACACACATAGGTCTGACACCTGTGCGTGGGTAATGAGTTAGATGATTGTGATTGATGAGCTGGACCTACAGTTTTAGATGGGTTCCGAACCACCGAGAAGTGATTTTACAGCAGAGAACAGTGTCTTTTTTTCTGGCCAATCTAATAGGTCACCCTTTCAAAGAGTGCCTAGGAGAGCACAGCTTATCTCTATCTGATTGAACAGATACCTGCTACGGCTCACGGCTATCCCTTCCCTGTTATTTCAGCATTAAATTAAATTTAATAATTGGGAAAAGGAAGAAGCTAGCAGAGTTAGTTCTATAAGAAAGGAATATTGTCAATTCCTTTCGTGTTCCTTCTCTTCTTCGGTGCTTCGAGACTTGAGTCTGCAATCATCAGAAAGTTTTCTTTTCTACTCATAAATACGTATGTATATGATAGTAGACGTTTTTCACGTGATAGAGTTTAAAATACTAAATGTTGAAAAAATAATCTTGTCACAAGATGAAGGAAAGGAGAAATTGTTGGACACATATCGAACTTATGAGGATTAAATCCCTCTTCACCTCTTCAACATCATAGTCGACCTGCTAGAGGGACCGAAAAGAGAGTTCTGTAGGCGTCAGACGGTAAACAAGTCAAGGGTTTTCAAAATTAATGGACCCAGACTAAGTCTGAACAAGCCTTGGAAGGGCTTGGGCCGCCCTTATCACCAACAAAGGTCTGTCCCTTCATTATCTTCGATCTTGCCCTTCAGAAAGACGCTCATCTCACGGTTAGCTGCAGATGCGTCTGATGAAGATCCAACAGATTACACCATTCAACCACTTCTCCCAGGATTATGACTACGACGTGGCTTGCAGCTCTGTTCATAAAAAACTAAAGCACAGTTCTGTGGTTGCCCTTGTAGAATCATTCAAGAGTCACTCTAAACTAACACCTGGATTTAGTAAACTACCGGTAGAAAAGTGAAGGAAAAAAAGTGAAATTAATTTTGACAAACATCCTTTTGCTAAGGTTAGTCCCTAAATATTTGAGATAACTTTAAATGGAAAGTTCCCTGTTTCAGACTTTCAGAGAATAAACGTTATTATTACTTTAGAATAAACTTTATTATTACTTTAGAATAAACTTTATTATTACTTTAGAATAAACTTTATTATTTTATTGTTATTTGAGTCCAATTTATTTATCTTGATTCACAAATTGGAAAGTATTGAATTTATTGGAGTTTTTTGAATGCGGTGTATGCTCATTAACAATTTATTAAGTAATTTGCAAGAATTCGTCACCAAATCATAAATTAGTAAATTAGTGCTGTGTAGTAAGTAATAATAAATGTATTGTAATTTTTTTCATTATTCCCAATATTAAAATATCAATAGTAATTAGTAATATAGGATATTACTACTGATATTATAATCAAATTTATCTATAATTAGGTCTCATGTACAGGCTACTAATTTATAATAAAATTTCAATTATTTTCAAGAATATAAAGAAGAATTTCACAGAACAACATTATAGCTTGATTTTTATTGTACTTAACATATATTTTCAAAAAATAAGAGATTGAAATCTCAATAAGATTTCACACGTAATATTATATTACTTCCATACACTCTGCCTAAATATATTCCACAAATAACTTGCAACCTAATAATTTAGAAACTAAATTTTACTGTCCGTACATTTCAAGATCTTTCTGTCACATTTTATTTTCAACACTTGTGTTTATTTTACCAGCTTGTCTCGTGTCTAGGAATATATAGGAGGTCTTCCTGAACCCTCAACAATAACACTGCTTATTCACACACGTACGCTCACACACACGCATTCCAACAAACAGCTGTTCACATACAAGCCGTTTCAACATTTCAACCAAGCCGTCAACAACATTGTTATGTGGCGTATGTAGGTCTGTACAAATTGGTGTGAGGCATCTCACACTATCCAGGGCGTAGCCAGGGTCCCATCAAGGAGGGGAAGAGGGAACAAGAGGCGCAAAAATTAGGTGACTTTTTTAGAAGAATTCTAAATAGGAGCATCTTTGGCTATAAAAAAGAAGAACATTATGGCTATTTCAAAAACATGTACTTGCCAAAATATTTCCACTTTCTATAGTTTTAATTGGTAGACTATTCATTAATTTTGGAAGCAGAGAATTGTATATCAATTTTTTTAATGTTTGGAATTTGTGTCCGGACATTATCATATTTTTTAGCCACTCAAAAAATTGGTTTTTGGACTGATTGTTAGTACAAAAAAATGTACAGAAGCATGTTTTATACTTATTCGGTACATTTTATGAAGCGGTGCGGGTGCATAAAATTTTAACAAAGGGAAAATTGCTGTTTGTATTATCACATAAAATGATGAATCGCCTTCCATCTAAAATTCACCTTATTATATAATATTCAATTGGTTTTAAGGTAGAAGTGACAAAATTTTCTTTTTCAATTCTGATATGATCTTAGTTTGGATTGATAATGAGGAGTATGGGGTCCTCCCCCCCGGAATATTTCAAATGTCAGGTGTTGAAATAGTTAATGTATGTATAAAGAGCGTAAAGTGTGACTTTATTGCTTAAGCCAAAACAGTTAATGCGCAACGCGTAGCGGAGCACAGTATGCGAGAGCGATAAAGAATGTACTCAACAATATAAATACTAAACAATGTACTGAAGGACCGTGTTTCCAATCTCATTATTCTTGATAGAAAATGTTCTAAGCAATTTTGAAATTGAAAATTTAGCAGTAACAACGATGAAAATTGACTGTCAGGAGGGGTGAGGTTGGAATGTTTGATAAAGTAAGGGACGAAAATGAAAAATCAAATGAGCCAGGGGATGGAAAAATTTGTTAATTTTTCCCAAAAAGTGATGGGGCAATTGCCACTTCTCCTAATCATCCCAACGTAAGAATAATGCAACTGAAGCACTTGTATTAAGGAGCATTTAATATGATTTCAATGAAAAGCAACCTAAAATATTCATAAATTTTATCTAGTTTTTCACTTCTAGGTACATAACTTTAACTCATACTTGACAGACCTTCCAAAAAATTACGAGTCTAATTTTTTTTTAAATTACAGTTGGTGTGAATCGGCCAGAGGGGGAGCAAGCGCACCTCCCTGCCTCCCCTGACTACGCCCATGGTAAAGGCGTTTTCTTTATTGCTTTTTTAAATGTTGAATTAGGGACAATACAAGTAGCGTATAGTAGCGTAGTAGTGTATACTGCCGTTGGACTACGGTACTCCGTTTACTCGTACCACCTTCACAACTCACACATGCAAACTGCAGCGTCACATCCTGAATTATTCAGACCTTTCGAATTGACTCCCTTGACCATAAACGCAAACCAAACGCTGAGGTTAGAGTTTTATTAGGGACTTCACATTTGTATGTAAACTTTTACAGCCTGAATCTTTCCGAACTTCTACAAATATCTAGCCTATGGAAAGTTTTCACTCTGTAAAGGTGCTTGCACAGTGGAGCATCCAATACTCGATGATAATCACCATCACAATCAAACTCAAAATCAAACGCATGCTGTGGAAAAGTGTATGACACTATTATCATCAAGATGAAGATTGTAGCAGCATTAATACCACCATCATTTCACAGAGGCGCCATTTGGGGAGGGCCCTCCCCCAAGATTTGCCAAAAATGAAAAGAATGCGTGTATTGGTATTAATATTATTATATTGAACATTTCTTCCTTGAAATAACATATCAACTTGATAACATTGTAATGATGCACAGGGAGTCCGATCTCAATAGGTGTAATATCTGCAAAAAAGTAGAAACCAATCTGACAAAGCAAAACAATTCAAACAAGGAGCATAACTGAGCCAAAATTCAAGCAATTGAAATAGATTTTTCAACAAACCTGAACGATTTTTGTCGATTTCACCCCCCCCCCCCTCTTCTAAATAGATTTGACTGAAATGACGTTCCTGCCATTCCATAGCATGTATTTCACTGTGGTAGTAATTATCACCGAGTATAGGATTCTTCACTGTTCTAGCACCCTAGAGCAGCATGGCATTCAAGAGCAATTTTCTTTGTTGCAGAGCATTGAACTAAATTTTGTTTATTTTGTAACTGTTTCCATATCAATAAAATAGTCAAATAATAAAAGAAAGTTGAAATTATGTATTTTCATTTTTAAATGTATCATTGAAACATTATTTGATAATTTGGTGGTATTCTTTTATAATTTTTGTTAAAAATGATCTCAAATGTTATTTTATTTTACACAATATTTTCATAATTAATACAGGTTTCATAATAAATATTATATATTAGACTAAATACATTTTTCACATCGAATTATACATTACATTTGTTGTTTAATTTAGAATAAACTATCAAATTCAATTGTATTCCATTTTTATTACCATAGAATATTTCCATTATATTGTATATTCATAGTAACACACGTATCATTTTATTGTGTTACATAAATATTCCTGAATTGTATTCCTTTACATTCAATCAAACTCTGTATTTATAGTTTTATTGAGATTAAGTTTATACACATGTGTAATGCGCACATGTGTGCAATGTGTAATGCATGATATCTAGTGGCATTCTCAATTCTCTGAATGTTTCGGTGATATACTACCATCTTAGATGAGCTGATTCAATAATTAGCCGTGTATTATTATCATAAATACAATACAGTTATTTTACTATACTAGACATATAATGTAACATAAATATTTTTTTAACAATTAAAATTTGTACTTGCAATTTTATTGAAAGTAAACCATCAAATTGCATTTAGTAGCATTTTCTAATAAACTTTTGCGAGACGCCATCCTAAATGGCAATTTGCACGTGGTACACGCGTTGCAATTTTACTAAGGATGGAGACTAATTTACTAAGGATGGAGATTAAGTGCAGATGAAAGATAAAGGATGATGAATGCCAGGACAGGGAGGAAAAGGCTGCTTCGTGTTCGTGTGGAGGAGTCTCATGTTTCTTGGGGTCGGACATCTTGTCGTGAAGGTGCCAGGATAGTGCCATATTTTAGGGTGGAAGCCCCGGTTAGGGTAAACAGGGCAACCCCAAACGAGCAGGCCTACAATTTCGGTTGAGCCTGACGTAATGGCGCGCTCAGCTGTGCTTGTGAAACTTTTCCTCGACAGAAAATTACCGAAAACTTTTACTGACATGCAAGTCCATGACTGAAATTGCTGCTAGTCGTTCATCGTAGGCGCAGCAGTGGCTCCTGCATCATGGAGTAACAATTTCTTCTAGCTGGGCCCTGTAAAAAATGAATTAATCAAGGCAAAATATTGTAATGATTATGAAGCTGATGGCTATCATACGTTTAGACCCAGATTAGAGTATGTAAAGAATTTCTCAAAACAATATAACAAGATTTTTACATAAAAATGTTATCAAGAATCATATTTAAAAAATGTTATTTGAACAACATAAATGTAAAATCATGTCACAAGTACAATAAAACTAAAGGTACAGAAAGTGCAAAATGAAATTTAAATTACGATTAATTTTTTGAAAACTACACTCACCCCTTATGATAACTTGTGAGTTCGAGAAGAGTCTGAGTCATTTTACCTATAATTTAAAAAAATAATAATCAAAACTGGTCTATTTAGTAAGTATAAGATAAGTAAACATTGTAGAAGTGTACATCAGTAATAATGGAATAAATCACAGCGAAGAACTAATGTCATAAATTTTTTTCTATAGCCTACAAAAAATCTGGACTAATTTATCTAAATTACCAAAAACCATATACAGTATATGAATTACAGGCTAATTAATAATAAAATAAACAAGAGTCCAATAAACTGTACAAATGAATAATTAATTACAGGCTGATCAATAATTAAAGAAACAAGAGTCCAATAAACTGTACAATAATGCAGAAAGAAATTATAAATAAAACATATTTTAAAACAAAAAAAGAAACCGACTTCAGTGAAATGATAAAATACTCACGTACTAAAAAGTTTAAAATAAAGTATTTACTTTAAACTGAGAAAATTTTTAATTTCATACAAGTAATCTTTTGAAGTCGGCGCCAAATATTTTATAAAGAAATTCTATCTAATATCAAAACTAACACTGTATTTTTTTGGAGGATGAAGCCCACATAGGTCTGAGAGTTTTGCGTGGGTAATGAATTGGATGATGGAAATTGATGAGTTGAACCTACAGTTCTAGGTGGGTTCCGAACCACCAGGAAGTGATTGATAAGAAATTCTATCTAATATCAAAACCAACACTGTATTTCAATTAAATATGTGATTTACACTCACTTTTACTGAAATACAGTGTCAGTTTTGATATTAGATTGTTCAATTATTTCGTCATGGAAAACATCACAGAGTAGTTCTGTTATATTTTAGAAGTTTATGGGAAATTTGGCGCCGACTTCAAAAGATTACTTGTATGAAATTAAAAATTTTCTCAGTTTAAAGTAAATACTTTATTTTAAACTTTTTAGTACGTGAGTATTTTATCATTTCACTGAAGTCGGTTTCTTTTTTTGTTTTAAAATATGTTTTATTTTAAGCTTTTTAGTTCAATTTTCAAACTTTGAAAACATGAGAAATTTCTTAAAGCCTACATTATGAAATATTTATCAAATTAGCAAGCCAATAATTCATTTATAACATCCAAACTTAAGTAACTAAAAACCCACTTATAAGAAAATATAAACTAATGTAAATTCTACAACGTTTTATTTAATGTGGAATATTGTATTTAAGAGAATTATAATAGCGAAAGGCTTCTTAACAGTGAAATAGCTTTTGATTCATTTTGATGTGGTCCCTTTCAGAATATACCTACACTGAAATAGTAGGCCCATATTACGTTACAAGTGTGGAAAATATTGTGCTTACTGAAAATATGATAAGTAAACGCAGGAGATGAAGTTGAGTGCGGTATTATCATACGAGTATGGTAAACATCTTCCCGGACGAGTTATGTATGATATTTTTTGTGTTATGATTGAAACTAAATAACCTTATTCCTATGACTCAATAACATCAACTAAATTATTTACAATTTTCATATGAACATATGGACAGAAATATTATATTCTTCTTATTCTCGATTCAAATTAAGTTCACGTGATTGGTCAAAACGGGACATTAAAGACTTCTTTCACACTGAACTAGCTTTGGGTAACCGATGTCGTTTACCCGGCATAATTGCATTGCATCATATGATTTCGAAAACCCTCTAGATGTAAAGCGCTCCATATGATACAATGATCAGCCTGGTAAACGACACCGGTTATCCGATTGGCGGTTATGTGTGGAACTATCCTATTCAAACTTGATTGAAATGAAGACATCGAAGAATGCTCCTTTTTGTTTAATATTGGGCTAAGTATTGGGCTGATCCTTGCGAAACTTGTATGGGACCACCGCTGAGCAATGCTCTTTCATTTTAAAAAAAATTCATCGAAATCGGTTCAATATTGTTCGAATGATTGATGTACAAACATAAAAAAAAAAAAAAAAAAAAAAAACAGGTCGAATATAGTAACCTTGTTGTTTTTGGAAGTCGGTTAAAAAAGAGCAACTAATCACTTACAAAAACACAGTCCAATTCGTTATTTGACAGTCCCAAATAATATCACAAAGTCTTAAAACTATCAGTAAGCTGCGTAAACAGTAAACACTTGTCTCTGCTCTTGACACTGTCTAACGACTGAATAAATCACTGTTTACTCCACTGGCACTGGCTTTGTAATACAATCTGTCACACGGGTTTGTAGAAAACTGACTCACTGGTTCACGTAGACTTCTTTATATAGCTGTTGTAGTTGTAATTCCAAGAATTGGAGCTCACCAGACACTTCAAGAATATTCAAGAAACATTATCTCGATCGTTCCAGAATTCTAAAGAAATCACGAGAAGTCTCGAGAAATCAATAGAGTGAGAGAGTTGCAGACTTGAAGAATAGGAATGACAAAGACATCTAAGGAGAGAGAATTAGAAGATTGGATGAAGATCAGTCGAAGTCACGTCCAACCATGAAAACAATAGAATGATTTAGGTAGAACAAGTGCGTGACTAACTGCTTGTTTGCTCTCGTGACAATATATATATATATATATATATATATATATATATATATATATATATATATATATTATAGCTAGGATAGTATATCCGCATTTGGGATGAATTCATCAATCAAAATTAAATTTATTCGATTTAGATCAATTTTCTAGAGGTTCTTCTTCCACCTTAATCTCAGCAATACTTCTTATTGTTTCAAGCTGAGTCCTGAGAAAATTACTGTATAACAAATTCACAGAACAAAAGAAATTGATATAGAAACACAGATGTCATACTAGATGCTAGTTTGTACCTTTAGCCAGAACCTGGCTACCAATATTTAGTGTCTTTTCTTAGAAATTTAATTATGGTAGGGAATCACCCTATTTTTATGCACTTGTCAACTTGTGAGTACTTGAATATGCATAAAAGTAGGTACTATAAATATGCATAAAGTACTGTATTATAATCACTAATGGAGTTTCTGTTTCTGAGAATTTTGTTTGTTCCTTGAAAACCAGGTTTTTCCGGGTTTGGTTGACCAGGATTTTGTCCAGGCCCAAACCTAAGGTAATTTATCCTCCCAAAAAATAAAAAAAACACTGAGAAAGCAAGTTATATTTTTGGTCTTTTATGTGAGGAGGGGACCTTTTTTTAGGTGATACCACTTCCCCACAAAATATTTTCTTAATATCCTCCACTCCCCCAAAAACATTTCTAGGTTCGCTCCTCTTATAGCTTGTACCTAGTAGCCTATTATAATAGTAATATTGCTGAGTTCATGGGAACCTCACCATTTACAAAAGTTTCTCCTCACCAGTTAAATGGATTTTTACCAGAAACCAAGGCATCTGATTGGTCTAATTCATAGATGTTTAAAAATGGTAAGACACCCATAAACACAACCATTGAATTGGTGTCACAACAATCGACAAAAGCTACCAGCAACATAAGCTCCCAACTGACAGTGGTGGGGGGATAGTGAAGGTTTGCAAGTGAATGAGTGTGAGGAAAAAAGATCAATTATCTGGGCCACAAAATTTATGTTTTATGATGTTGTAGTATTCAGTAGTAACATTGAACAACATGCTGTGAGGCTAGGACATGTATTGAAAATATTTGAAAAGGCTAAATTGGAGAAGTGTAATTTTTCCAAGCGTTCTGTCCAATATCTAGGTCACCTAGTGACATCAGAGGGTGTAAAACCTGACCATGCCAAGATTAAAGCAGTCAGAAACTACCCTAAGCCAGGAAACGTATGTGAAGCTAGAGGATTGATTGGCCTATTTGGTTACTATAGGAGGTTTTTTCCAGACTTTGTGAGCATTGTTCAGCCCTTGACCGAGCTGACCAAGAAGGAAGTTCCCTTCAAGTGGGGCCCCAAACAAGAAATATCTTTCCAGACACTGAAAGACATTCTGTGTTCAGATTGTGTGTTGATTTTCCCAGATTTTGAGAAGCCATTCATTCTAGCAACAGATGGTTCAGGCACAGCTGTGGGAGCCAGTACTTTCCCAACAGACTGATGAGGGAGAAAGACCCATAGCATATGCTAATCATCAATTGAACTCTGCTGAACAGAACTACTCCACTACCAAATGGGAGTTATTAGCAGTGGTGTGGGTAACTCATCAGTTCTGATGCTATTTGCTGGGCAGAAAATTCACCTTAGTGCTGCTCTGTGATGGATGCTGAGTCTCTGTGACCCATCTTCTTGACTCACCCAATGGGCATTATGACTAGAGGAATTCAACTATGAGATTATTCACAAGCCAGGCAAACACCACACAAATGCAGATGCATTGAGTCAAAGGATCTGAGGAGTGACTATTGGTAATTTTGATGACCAAGAACTCTCTGAACAACAACATATTGGTGGATTGGTGTAGAACATTGTTGAAAAATGGACAAGAAACTGTAGAGCATTATGTAGTTTGGTGGGCTGGAGGTGATGCAAATCTATCAAAGTGGAGAGTTGCAGTGCCTGAGCTGTTACAGAAGACAGTGATGAGATTATGTCATGACACCCCATGGGCAGGACATCCTGTCATTGAGAGAATCATACTTCAGGTGAAGCATATTACTGGCCTGGCATGGCTGAAGAGATTAGTCAGTATGTCAGACAATGTCACAGCTGTGATTTAAGAAAGACACCCCACTCCTTAAAGGCACCCTTGGAGAAGGAGTATGAACCAACCAATAGGGTGAGACCTAAGGAGCTAGTGTCAATGGATGTGGATGGTCCATTGCTAACCAGCTCTATGGGAAATCACTACTATGTCAGTTTCATTGACCATATCACCAGGTATTCATAAGACATACTACTGCCTGACCAGACTGCTGAATCAATTTCCAGGGCATTCATAAGCCAAATCATCATTTGGCATGATGTGCCAATCATGATCCAACTGGATACCAGTGAATTTGAACACCTCTTACAACATTGGCATCACAATTCTCCAGTCCAGGTCACATATCCACTTCCAAGCCTTGGTATACCAAGTTTCCATACTCCTGGTTGCTGAAGTCTCAAAGAGGTACATAACTGGGTCTTCTCCTTCTCCCAATAACGCCTCATGAAGCCGTTCTTGTAGAGTTGACTTCTTTCCAGATGTTTCCAAATCACGGTCAAATCTAATTCATGTTTGAGATCGTTTTTAATTAAACTCAAAAAGTTTCCATCTTCTAACACCAATTGTTATGGGTTCTATCTCCAAAATAATGCTAGTAATACTTTAAACTAACACTTTCACTTTATTCACACAAATTACTCACAACTCGCATCAATCAGTTGTCACACAAAATAAATCAATCAGAAACGAATAAATCAATAATGTTCAGCTAATAATGAATTTGCTGTATTACTGTTCCAAAATCAATCACTAACTGTTAAAAGGCCGATCAAATATTAAAAATAATAACTGTTCAATAATTCAGAAAGAAACATCTAAAAATTGAAACACTTACGAAGCACAGTCTGTCACTGTATAAACGGTTAAAGAAACCTAAATAATCATCTGCCACAATATACCGCGTTTATCACTAAAACATTAAACGTTCATATAACACAGTTTGTAGTAACGCTCACTGGTAATACAGTTTGAATGAGCAGAACCGGGAACTTCCACTGTGTATAACTGCCACTTGTTATGTTAACGAAGTTTGACCGATGAATAAACTAATGTTTACAGGGTCCTTCGCTTTATATAAGTTTGTGACATTCCAGAAAACAGTAGAGAAATCAATATCTTCCGAGATTTTTCTATAAAAATCTATGTACAGAGTGTAACGTGCTTCCTGAGGGACACCTGGGGGAAAAATGAACAAATATTATTTCCACTTCAAGGCCTTGCGTCTAGATCGACTTACCGATCGCAAGTCTCGGGTTCGGCTGCTCAGTTGTGTGACCTGCAGTCACACGCTACTGCGGAGGTGCGATGAAAATCTTGTAGGAAAAGGCCACTCAATGACCTGATGATTTCGTGGCAACCTTCTACAACAATATTGCCAGGTATGGAGGATGTACGTATCACTCGGTGCTATATGTCTCCTTGGACCACACCGGACACTACCCCCAAATCTCCACCCTGACAACACGTCTAATTATGCCAGATCACCACAATTTCCCCTTGCTAATTGCCCGAACAGAATAAAAGAGTATGTGCTAGACAAAAATTCCGTCTAAGCACAGTATAATGACTCAAACTGCCAGAACTCACCAAGCATAAGGGTAAATGATGTGAAAACCTTTTTTAATAAAAAATTTGATGTGTATTGAAAACCAATAGTATGATAATAGGTTGAAAATTCAACAAAAAAATAATAATACAGTATAATAAATTTGATGCGGTAGTGAAGAAGAATAGATAAATTTGATAGTTCTTCTTTTAAGATAACATGCTGCAATTTTGAATTAAATGTGCATGTAGCCGGGATTCAGCTTGGCAGAAGGCCAAGAATTTGCACACTCGACACAGCATATATTTGAAATTTCCCTTTTTTTATAATCGCGCCCACACTTGGGGCTCCTTAGAACATAAACTCACTTGAATGCTGGTTACTTCTTCTTGTGGTCGGGTAGCCTTTCTCTGACACGCAGATGTAGTTGAGTGCTGCTCCTCGCGATTTTAGGGAACTCGGGTTTAAACTTTGGAAACGACTGGTCTAAACTTAAATTCTAATCTTGCTTGTAAGGTAATTTCCCGGAATTTTAACAATACAAATAAATTACATTTAACTAACACAAAAAATGACAAATACGATGGACAACGTAGTCATTTCTCATCGGAGTCTGGAGAGCAAGTTGTGATTGAAACAGTGGTCCTTCAAAAAAGTGGTCACTGTTACCCCCACTCTTTGCCAAATTAAAGGAAATGACGCCAAATTTGGCGATGTTCAACCCATGAGGTTGGAATTAAATTAAGGAAAAAAATTGAATAGAACGGTACTATTGCTTTCATGGCTTGTAAAAATGATGTAACTGATTTTTAAAAAAAACCAGATACGCCGTAAACTAATTTACAGATAGAAAATCAACATTAAAGTTCACATAAATTTCGATGTTAGTCATCGACTGCTCAACAAGTCGATAATTATAAGTCCACGTGGCTTTGGACTGTGGCTTTTTACAAAAACATCATATTCGAGCCATTTATCAATAAAAAATACATTTTAACACATTTTAAATACATAAAAAATAATACTGAGAAATTAGATTTCACTGTACAACAAAGAATTACAATAATATGTGTTAGTGATGGTGAATCTAACCTGTAAGAAGGTTACCCTGCGAGCAACAACGGATTGTATACAGAACTTTGCGAGTATGAAGAAATCCAGGTATGTGTAACACTCTGATATAATATTCCATCATAATCCTACTTTTAAATAGGATTTGTGGTCGCTTAAATATAATTTATTTACGTCTTTCAGGTGGAGTTTCGATAGTACCGAAACTATCGCTATTATCGCCGGTATGCCTGTTTTAGATCGATGGTCTTGCCAAAACGGCTGATTAATTGGCGAATTCGTAATTGTAGTGGATTGAATCCTCATTGCTGTGACATCACAACGGCGCCGGTTTTAAAAATAATCCTCCCAATCTTACTGTACGGTAACTATTTTAATTTTTAAAATAAATTCTTCTTTAAAGTTTTTGAAAATTTTGGTTGTTGCCAGCCATCCAAAATGTGTCGTCACAACAGATAATATTCCAATAGAGCATTCTGGATGGATTGGATGGCGTGGGGGGGAACAGGGGGAGTAAACAAAACATGCTTGTTATTGGAAGCTATTATTGACACAGCGCAGGAAGATGTTTTATCTTATTTCTGGCGTTTCATAACAGAACTTTATAATTAAGTTGGCTTTAATAACAAAAATTACTATAAAATTTTAAAGAATAAATATAAAAACCCTCTTAACTAGAGTTATGTAGAGGTTTTATCTATTTAATGATTAATCAGCAATATACTTGTTCCCATGATCATTGTATTGTAATTTATTGTTAATATTTTAATTTAACTTGGGTACTATTGAAAAGACGTTGCATATCAGATTGTTTGGAAATTTTGTTGGCCAGATTGCCTTCATCACTCGCATGGTTTGCGCCTGGTTTTGGAGGGCATATAAAAGTCTTCCATCACGGTTTTGGCCGGCTAGCCAAAAAATATACTTTACACGGATCAGTTGAACAATGCTATAACTCCCCAATTTTGTTTGGGCGTTGGGCACGACTCGCACATCCTGAGCAGACGCCACCGACGTGATTGTGTGGTGTTTCTGTGGTGTGGTGTTTCTAGGCTAAACATAGAACATGTTCATTACAAATGCTTTGAGACCAACCGAAGCAAGAGATCTCGAATCAAGAGCATGAAAGAGCTGAGCAGAGCAGAGGATGGACATCACAGTTCATATGGACAGAGACCATAAATCTCTTTCAAATTCCATTGCAGCGTCGCCATTTCGTAATTGTCATGATTGTTGGTTGCTGGTAGCAGAGAGGAGACACTGAATAAGACAAAGAAAATGGAACAGCGCTGCTGAAATTCAGTCTGGCATATAAAAGCGACTGTTTAGGGGCCTTGGATCGTAATTTAAAGCGAACGCACAGATGAACAGAGAGAGAGTGAGAGGAAAACGGGAGATAAAGGGTTGTAATTTGACCAAATAGGGTCTTGTGCGTAGACCTACTACCCCCATCACCAACCCCAAACCCACCCACCGTCTAACCCTTATATTATGCCAGCGAATGAGCCTGAAAAAGAGTGCTAGTGGCAAGAAGACTGCGGTACCCACCAAACTCAACTGGAAGAGACGTCCAAGAGAAAAACGGAACTGCGAACGAGCCAAGAGGAAAGGCAAGAAAGGACTTTGATAAACGGATACAAACGTTTGTTGAATATAGTTGGGAAACAGAAATAGAAGGAGATGTAAGGAAGAGAAAGAAAATTGGTAATTAAGGAAACCGTTGAATTTTTGGATCACGGGCAAACTGCTTTCTGACAACTTACCTGTTTTGAATACATAAAATAAAATAATATTAACTTTTTAAGTGAATTCAACGACTTGCAGTCAAAATTTCATTAAGAATAAGTAGAATTTACTTACTCTGTTGCCGAACGTTTTAGAATCTCGAAGATTTCGAAGATTCGAAAACGTTCGGGCTACAGAGTAAGTAAATTCTACTTATTCTTAATGAAATTTTGACTGCAAGTCGTTGAATTCACTTAAAAAGTTAATATTAACAACGCAGTTCGTCATGGAACAAGAAATTCAGGAATAAAATAATAATCGTTTGACTTCTTTTGCTGAGAACTACAGAGACCCTTCAAGGATCACTGTTTTTTTCTCTTACGATTATTATACAATAATTCATTAGAATGGATTATTCATTATTATTGAGAAAATTATTATAAAATAATCTTCAGAATTTGAAAGTTACGAGTAGTTCCACCTCACCATTTGACCTATGTAATGGGAATGATGATTTACTTATTATTTTAGGTGGGTTCCAAGTCATCGGGTAAATGATAATAGAGCAGATAACGAACGGCTGTAGTACAGCTATCGGTCACCATGTAATACATGGACATTCAAATATTGTACAGATTAACTGGAAGTATATTCATTTAATTGAAAGGTTCAAAAATTTGTTGAAGTATCAAATTATCATGCCGACTCAATAGGAGCTTGTAGAAGTATACAATGAAAGCAAACTAGTAAAGAGTAAGTGGGTTCGAACGAACACAAACACACTATGAAGAATTCATTGAGTGGTCAAAGAGCATGAAGGTGACACCATTCCAACACAAAGAAGTTATTAAATGGAAATTTGACAAGAAATATTCAAATTCAAATTCTTTATTGATTTCATTTGAACAATACATAAAACATTTTTCATTATCTACATATTATGAAATCATACTCACAAGACTTCCCGTCCGTTCGTGAGTATGAGTTACTATTTATACTAATTTTGACATGAAGAAATAAAATAAAAAATTGTTTTTTTCAATGAATACAAATACAGTAAATATATAAATTAATGACAAAAACAAAAGTCAGTTATAATTTATCTAATAGAGATGACAAGTTGGGTCAGATGTAAAAGATTACTATTCCAATAGATATTTTAGTATTGAATTAATCAATGTAAATCTCACTGGAAAATATTGTAATTTTTAAACGAATGGTTTGGCGCCCGACATTTTTAACTCAGTAAAATCTGAATGAAATAGAAATTCCCAACCATACAAAATCACTACCTAGCTCTCTAGCTACCTGGTATATTATTTATAACCTACCCCACTATATTTTAAATAAAAAAATGCATTGCACATAATCAATTTCTCTTAAATCAAATTCTTCATATGAAGCATTCTTGCACGTTTTGACTTGAACATTAAGAAAATCGTTCTTACATTTAAGTGTAATATTTCACGATTGTAACAAATTGCATTATAATAATAATTGAACTGCTAGTGCTTGGAGTGTCTGATTGCTGCTCCGACGGTCAGGGGTTCGATTCGCGATCCCATCTGGCATTTTTGTAACATCGTATTCAACTCATTAACTTTCCCTATGCACAAGTCTCAGAATCATGTGCACATCATTAGCAAAAAGGTTCAGAGTGAGCATCAATTATCTCCTATGAAATATACTCACCTGTATATGTATCCTCGCCCTGGGTGGGCGGATGTTATGATGGCGGTTGGGGGAGGGGTTCACAACAGCTGTTATTATCGATGTTTGACTGGAGAAGTGAGCTGCACTTTGCGTTGAGAAGTGCATCCCCGGCAAGGGCGAAAAGGGGAGGAGGCCGTTGATTGGTGAGAAGAAAGTGGCCTGCAAAGAAGCATGCCAAAATCAGGAGGAGAAAACAACACAAATAGAAAAATAAGATGGTGGAAGAAGAAAGAGCAGGAAGAAAAGAAGAAGAGGCAAGAAAAACAGAAGATGTAGAAAAAAGAGAATGTAAAAGTTGGAGAAGAAAAAAGTAAGAAGAAGAAGAAGAGAAGACGGAAGATGAGGAAGAAGAAGAAGGAAGATGAGGAGCAAAAAGAAGATGAAGAAGTAGAAGTTGGAAAAAAGAAAGAAGAAGAATAGAAGACGAGGAAGATGACGAAGAAGAAGAAGGAAGATGAGGAGGAGAAAGAAGATGAAGAAGTAGAAGTTGGAAAAGAAGAAGATGATGATCATGATGAAGAAGAAAAAACTTTGTTTATTATGATGATTAATATGGAAAAGAAGAAGAAAGGGGAAAATAGAAGATAAGGAAAAAGAAGAAGGAAGGGGGAAAGAAAAAGATAAGGAAAAATAAGAAGAAAAGGAAGAATAAGAGTGTAAGAGTATACCAAAATGTAAAGGCAGCAAGAGAGAAGATTGCAACGAGAGCCTCCCGGCCAAATCACGGAGGACTTCTTATGTTGAATTATCTGTTATCGTTGTGGATTTTTTTTTAATGTTTGTTGGTTTTTGTTTAGCGAAAACGTCTGAGATGCAGCGGCAGCAGAAGCCGGCGACCCGACATTGCACCGCACCCCATTGTCTACGCTAAATATTTGTATAGATATGTATGTATAGTATATATCTATGGCTAGAACACGACCCACCTACGTTATTTATTCACCCCTGAACCCCCTCTCACGCCAAGATGCACACACGACCTACACAAGCAGCAAGTAGCATCGTGCTGCTGTTTTATTCTACTCTTTTTTAGTTGTTTTGCTTCTACCCACTGCATCTACGTTCCTTTTCCTTTCACGATTCGATCACTGTTTTGCACTTAACCTCTTTCTTGGTCTGTGAAACAAGAAGAAGAACAAGTAAGAAACAGAGGAAGAAGAAGAGAGCCCAACAGTATGGTCGTTGGCATGTATAAACGGTAGCTGCCCTGCCAACCGCGATTGTCGGGTAGGAAATGTTTGCTGCTCTCGCATATAATGTATAATGTGGCTTTCAAATTATATTCAAAACAATGCTACGCTGCAGAAAACTGCTACCACCAAGAAATCAGTCGTTTTCTAAATTATATGCCCCAACTTTGACTAACACTATATCGCACTGCCAACTGGCAATAGGTATGTTGAGAAAAATTATACCAAATTCCGAAATTTGTGATCTATTCCCCCATATAAGTTAGTTATAACAAAAAAAAAGGAATGAATTGCAATTTTGTGAGTGCAATATTGTTTATCACTTTTAGGGTGCTTATACAGTATTACTGTCTGTCGACCACTATTCATTTCTATGAATATTATGCAGTAGCGGATCCACGGGGGGAAAGGGGGAAATTCCCCCCCCCAAACGGAGAAGAAGAAAAAGAGGAAGGAGAAGAGAGAGAGAAGAAGAAGGAGAAAAAGGAGAAACAGAAGAAACAGAAGAAAAGAGGAACGAATGGAAATGATAGAAAACAGTGAAGAAGTGGAAAAGAGATGACAATAGAAATTGGTAGAAGAGAGATGAAAATGAAAAAAAGACCTAAAAGGGTCAAAAATTAAAAGTAGAAGAAAATTAAGGAGATTTTTCAAAGTTGTTGACAAGTGAGGAAAATGAGACAGCAATGCCTAACCAACAATTAATATTAATTTTCTATTGAAAATATTGTGTACTTCAGTACTTGGTCTGAAAATGATGCCAGTTCTGAAAGGGTTTTCTGGATTCTGCAGCTTATCAATACATGGCTGAGGACTAATATATCAGAGGACAGAGGACTGAGGACTAATATATATTAGACAATTTTTGGCAAGAGTAACAAATGTCTGGAATTACTGAAAATATGGTTTTATAGGAGTTTTATTTTGAAAATGTTTCCAAGGAGTAACCCTCAACTATTTTGAAAGAGATTTTCAAGTAGCCTACGGTACTCTACATTACCCCAATCAGGAGCAGTGAGGGATCAAAAATAGAAAAGTGAAAGTTTCAAATAAGGTCCCGTATCTCCCATTGACAGTAACACAAGAACTAGACAAAATTTACATTGCCACATAACGTGGGTTGAAGTGTTAAGTTAAAAGAATTAATGGCTAGAATCACTTTACATGAAGTTTTAGAGAGGTAATTTTCAAAAACTTTCTCGGGGAGTTCCCCGAACCCCTGTTCTGAAATAAATAGCCCGGTATATTGCTTCAATTTTTCGTTAGAGGTCTACTACTTCAAATTACAAATTATTACTATTGTAATTATTGTGCCGAGAGTATAATCCTCCCGGCAACATCCCCCCCCCCCCCATAGACTCACCCTGTAGTTATGCAACTGCTTTGTGTGATGTAACGATACACATTACAATGTTATTAAAATTTGTATTTAAAATATAATATCATTACAGGCAATAGGTGAACAATTAATTTTGTAAAGTTGGTTTCATTTCAAATGAAAATGCCCTTAAATTCACGATTTTATGCCTCATTTTCAAACATCCCCCCTCCTGGTAACCATACCCCACACAGGTATTCCCCCCCCCCCACAAAAAAATCTGCTGCTGGATTCCTTGATTTGCCCCTGATATTATGTAGCTCGTATGAGAAGCTTCTCTTGCTTAGAATAAAAATGATACTAAAATGAAGATCAGATCTGCATGATCATTTTACAAGAACAGGTGATATTGTGCCTATTGTCCGTCTTGAAAAACAGCAGTGTCAATCAAACATTTCAAGAGCATTCAATATAAAAGAATGCCTCTTGCTGTTAGAAGCCATAGTGCATCTGTTTTTAAAATGAATTTGAGGATAATGCTCCTGAAAAACTATTTATATTCGGTGTAGGAAATTTTTGAGTTGTCTCCCGGTATAATCGATCGAAAGAAGAGAGGTCTCTGTTTCGCATTTGTCTGAGTGTCCGCGACGCATTTTCGGCTGAATGCTTGGACCAAATTCATTAAAATTTTGCATGGATCTTCCTAGAAATTCCCAGCGAACCGGTATATGTAAGGATTTGCAAAATTTGCTTGCATTTAAAGGGTATTTGGAAGGAAAAAGGAAAGGCACTCAGGCCTTCTTCTACAGGAAATATATGATTTTTAAAATAAGCTTCTCCAGCTGAGGCATATTCTTAATAAAGAAATGATAAAAACAGTGTATTTTACATTAGTTGAATCTTTCATAAGATAATATCTTTCGTTTATGGTCTGTTAGTTTGGGGGGGGGGGGGCGCAAATTATAGTTTTGTAGGTCCAGTTTTCAAAATTCCAAAACGTATTTTAAAGATAATGGGGAATAGGGAAGCCCGCTTCCCAACCAGCGAACTATTCATGGAAAACAGAGTACTTAGTGTTAGGCAATTGCATATTTTGTTGTTAATTACTTATATAAAGAAAAATGAAAATAATATTATAACTCATAGCCACAATACTAGAATAAGAAGCCTCAATTATCAGGATGTATCCAGAATGAACACAGCATTTGGGCAAAGATCAATAGGATGTTTAGGGCCAACAATTTCCGATAGAATTCCACTGGAAATAAAAGAAGAAGGCAATATTAACAGATTTTTAAAAATAATTAGGGATTGGTTATATAATATTGGAGTCTACCGTAGTGAGGAGCTCATAGTAAATAAGATGTGAATAGAAATACGATTAGGCAAACTTAAGTAGTAAATAGTTTTTATTATTGTATTAGTTATTGAGGAATAGTATTAGCTTGAGCTAAGGTTTATATTGTTGATCACCCCGACACATAGTTTTATAGTGGGGAATCATATTTTTTTTAATTTAGCAATCAAATGACCTGTTTTCTATTTAATAATATATTGTAGTGTTTGAGCTTATATCAATAATCTCCTCTGGATGTGTTTTCCACCATCCAGAGAAATTATTATTAATTATTATTGAATAGCGTAATTTTTTTAAATATATTACAAAACACTGAAATGAAGTATTCAAGTAAGCTAATGTATTATTAAGGTTGAATCAATTTTTTGTCTTTAAACAGACTAGTCTGCTTTCATCAATCGCTAACAATGTGAGTAACGAATAGGAGAAGGGAGAAGGGAGAAGGAGTGCAATAGAAGAAGATAAAGAAGTGCCAGTGCATTCTACTTCCGATTCTTGTTCTAGACTTGAAGGATGTTTTTTAATGATCGAATGGTGATGGGTAGCGGTGAGGTGGAGAGGCTCGTCAAGAAGAGACTGAACGCCAAAAATAGGTGCATTGTTTGCTTTATTAATGCACCGTTAAAATAATAGTCTGTCACTGTTTAACCGCTGTCTACATGGGCGTTCGTCCATATTCCGCTCTGCACCCTATTCCCCTATTAGTTATGGTCTTGCACACTGTTTCACCCTTCTTTGCTTTTGTACTTTTCTTTTTGTTCAATCTGTCCGACTGTCAGTCAACTGGTGACTGTTTTACTACCGTAGACATAGGCATTATGGATTGCATCGATGGTCTGGAACGCGGTAACTATTATTACCGCGCTCTTTTTTTACATTGTCTAATTACTGTAGCTCCAACCAGTATCGATATACCAGGGGTGCCCATCCCCCAAGCCTCATGACGCACCACCCCCTAAATTTAGCACCATCCCCCCCCCCCCATAAATTAGGCACCCCAAAAAATTTCGAAAAAATAAGCCCTCCGTATTCTATCTAAAACTAAAAGAAGATTTAACTTATATAGGCATTGAAAAAATGCAAACCCTGTCGATAATATACAAAATGTATGTATATTTCTTGAGATTCTTTCAGTGCTTAATTTCTAAATTGAGAAGTACCGGAACTGCGACTTACCGAGGGGTCCGGAAGTCCTCCCCTGGAAAATGTTCGAAAATTACACTTGAATTTGTGCATTTTAAACGCATTTTAAAATGCACAAATTCAAGTGTAATTTTCGCATGAAAGTAATGCACGAAGAGCATGATTTATAATGCATGATAGTAATGCACATTTATAATATTACATGATATACAAAATAACAAGCTAGTTCAGATCTGGTTCAAAATGAATGAATGATTCGCCGCTCCGGTGTGCTCCGGCTGAAATTAAGCCCTGGATTCTTTACATAGGTAACATTTTTTTTGTAAAGGTAAACAAGAAATAGCTTGAATAATAACTTCCTGAACAAATCCTAAACATAACTATTTTAGCTAATTCTTATTCAATAGTATAATAATAATTATAAATCTATTGTCATTACTTGACATTCTATCTGGTGACTTCATAATATATTTTTGAATGTCATCACGTTAAACACGGTTTCAATCAACTCTAACACCCCCCCCAAACCTTTTTTAGAACCCCCCAAGAATTTCAATGACGCAGTCTGCGTCATTGCCCCCTCTATGGGCACCCCTGGATATACTGTACTTCGAATAATTGAAGTACAGTTATGATTTGGAATGGAGCGTAGTGTTACGCTATAGACTACTTGGTTAAGAGGCATTTAAATCCTTTTATTTTGTATTTTTAACTTTTTATTTGGCCAAACTGCTATGGCAGAGTCCAGAAGAGTAGCAAGCTAGCCTTGCAACCCCCGGCAATGAAATGTTTTGCGCCCCCCCCCCCCCCCCAAACCGTTTTGAAGGTACAGATCCAGCGAAGAAATAAGACCAATTGGTCTTATGTGTTCGTTGTACAGATGGCGCAATTGTGTGCTCATGACGTTGGAAACTGATGGGCAGGGCTAAAGACGTGTTCCCAAAAACATTGGCTACCAATATACTCATTACAAATCTATTCATGTAATCAGCTGTAATGCAAATCATTTCGATATTAACTATTTTGTCTGTAATTTCCCTCGCCCCATAGCCAGCAAACGGCCGCACACCCAGATAATTATTATAATTATTATTTGTGCCATAAGTAATTCGAAATTAGAGTAATAATTCAAAAGCATGTTTGGGTGAGAAATTCATGAATATGACGAATATTAGGCTGATAATGCATTAATTTATTGTAAATCCCAGATAATAGAACATTTAAAATGATTTAAATCAAGCTTTTAAATTTCAGCCTCAGACTTAGGGCCGTATTTATGAACGTTCCTTCTGTGTCTTTTGACTCGAGGGACTCTTGAAATATAAAGTCTTTATAAAGGCATTTCAAGGTTCCCTCGAGACATTAATTCAAATCAAAATGGATGTTGACACAGAGCTGAATATCACTAAAAATTATGAAATGCAAAAATATGTGAAAATAGTGAAATATCACGTTCTTATCAATAATATAGCACACACTAATGTGAGAAAAGAACGTCAATGTAAAGGCAACAGCGTCATTGCACAGAATAAAAAAGTGGAGCAGAAATTGTCGAAGAGTAATCGAGAGGGGGGGGGGGTAGAATGAGAATAGTTTATGAGAGGTGGCTGTCAGGGTGTGAATAAGAGGGGGGAAGGAGGAAATTTGGAAGCTGTGCAATGGGGAAAAGGCGATGGGGGAAGAAGAATGTGAAGAAGGATACGAGGTCGAAGGAGAGACAAAAATGGAAGAATAAGAACAAGAAGAATTGGTAGTGCCATTTCCAAAGCCGTTATTGATCCCTGGCGGGTGAGTAAGTGGATAGAGAATAAGGAATTGAGTACTCAAGAGCTTTATATATACGTTCGATGGATAGCATTTAAGAGATGCCTGTTCGCTTCTATTTTATCTTTTGGTTTTGAGTAGGGGAGGGGTGTTGAAGAAGAGTTGAGGGGGATAGATGCGTTTGGAAAGGGTTTCTTGTTTTGTTAGAGTCGTGTCGGGGAAAAGGAGTGAGGTTTAGTTGGGTTGAGAGAAGGGTTACAAGGTTGAGGCCAGAGTAAAAAGAGAACTGAAGAAAACTGCCGGCGTAATTCCGAAGCGAGAAAAACGCAGTGGAAATGTGAACCGAAGGAACCATCGCCTTATGGCTTTGACTTATGCCTATAAATCCTTATAATAGCTTCTAGGCGGGCGGACTAGCGGCGCAAGATAGCCCTTTTTGGAAAAAGGATCGGTCTCCAAAGAGAAGCGAACACAGTAGAACAGTGAATAGTAGCTTCTGAAGAAGAGCAAGGACAGAGAAAGGAAAAAATAGAGAGAGAGCGAGTGATAGAGAATGCGTGTGTGTGTGTGAGAGAGAGATAATTAAAAAAAGAGAAAATAATGACGATTAGTAAAACGAATAATCGAAAATTAAAAATAAGGAAATTATGAATTTCTCTGAAGCTACATTGGCCAACTTCACCATTCATTCCTCTGTAGCCTATCTCCTCAATAGGATGTGATAAAATAATTAATGATAATGCTGTTGAAAATTCAATTCATTTTTTTAATCGAATGAACCAGTGTGTTGCTTCATCACCAACCATTTCCACTTTTTTTAAATCATGATATAGATGGATATCACCTAAAACGTCCTTACCCCCATAAAAGTATTTATGAATTAGAGCCTGTTTACATGGGTTGACTTTTTGTGGAGTGTCAGTAGAGCAGCTGATGGCAAAGCATTGTCTTATATGAGATTTTCGTGTTCTGTTCAGTGTTCACACGGCGCTTCGCCTCGAATTTAGCTGCGCGACAGCCGTCAGCGGTGGTTGGCTTCGCCGCAGAAACTTGTGATAAAAAGTGGAGCGTCTAGTGCCATTAGAACTGAATGGCAGTGGCTGGTTGCTGTTCACACACAGCTACAGCCACGCTTCTGTTTTAGCCGCGGCGCAGTGGCATCGTCGCGCGACTACTCACGGTTTGCTTATCGCTGTCTGACCTTATCGGCTGTCTGAACCAAAATCTAAATTTTGTGAAATTTCGGATATTTGAGTCTTTTAAACTGCCATCGTTTTCTAAATGTTCACCTATAAGTTCATATATTTTTGAATTTTTTCTATCAGCAAAATTACACTTTTTTCAGTTATAGAAATTTCCTTCGAAAAAGGCATGTAGAAAGCAATAATTTAATTAAGAAATTATAGTTTTGGGTAGGTTTACAATGTGAACGAGTTCCCAAATTGTGAATTATAAGGATAGTCTAATGAATGAAAGAGGTTTACTGTATAACGGCGCTTTTGTTCCTGTTTTCATGAAGTAAATAAATAGTGAAAAAATAAACAAACTTCAAATGTTCAACTTTAATAAGATCTACTGACTTATATTATTGAAGTCAATGTAGCAAATAATGAAAAAATTGCACAAAATCATAATGCATACCTTTCATTCTAGTCTAGACTATTCTAGTACTAGATATTTTCCTGTTGTTTCTTGACCGCGAATGTGTGTGTGCGTGAGTGTCGACTATATTGACGCTTCTAGTGAACAAGAATTCCTAGAGTTGAATCAGGTGATATTGGCATGTTTGCGTTGCATAAGATTGCAACATTAATAAACTAATCATAAAAATATAGTTATGATTTAAGAAGAGATATGTGCATTTTGCTGAAATATCTATCAGTCCTGCTGACTGCCGAGTTCATTTTTTACCACTCAGGAAAGGAAGGTATAAAGAACTAGATTAAAATTTACTTTGACACATAACGTGGCCTTCTGGAATTTTGTGTTCATTCTTTTTAAAATATGCTTCAACTACCGTATATGATTAACTACTATTAATTTTAATAAATACATAAATAATATACCTGTAAAGATATCGATGTTAATTACGATTATAAAATTGCCTTTACAACAGCACTTACTTTTGTAAATAGGAGCGGACGCGTTTCAGGGCCCGAGTCCCATCCTCAGCGAGCAGTGTATATACTCTGTTCTAGCTCTGTGTAGTATACTCTGTATAGCAGTACGTATTCGCTATTCGTAGATAGGACTCAGGCGTAGCCCACAGGACAAAAGGACTCTGGACTAAAATCTCTGATTGATATGACGTCACCTCATCTAGTGTGTTTACTTTTTAGTTTAAAACCAAGATATTCTATTTTTCAATCAGCTGTAGAAGTATTCCATTGTAAGATTAGGTGAAAGTATGGTGAACATAGTATTTTTTCGTTTCTAGTAAAATTCAATATCCTCTTTCTTGGAACTCTTTGTTTGGTGCATGTTTTCAATTGATTTATTTTATTGATTATCTTCAAATCAAAAGACTCCAATGAATTTTTCAATGAAACCCATTAGTGAGAGACGTGTGTAACCAATGTAACCTTCAAAGATTTTTATGATCTTTTCAGTTGAGAGTTGGTGAGAATCATTTTTGTAGCTACTAAAATCCTGTTTGAATGTGGATAAATGAATGAATAGATTAATAAATTATGTTGATCCCACTAACGCGAGTGTTTTAAATGCATTATTTATATGCATGATTTTTTTATTAATGTGAAGCAGGTACGTTCATGGTACTATAGTCTGTTCAGCGAGCCTACGGAGTGAAGTAAACAAACTTTGCATGTGTGTGAGTGAGGAAATCCGAGAATTGTACTGGCATCGGTCGGTTGGCCTGTTCACATTCATTGCCACCTACAGTTCATTCTTAACAGCTGATGTCGCACTTCCAGTTTGTGAAATAAATAAATTATTATTGCATTATTTCAAGAACATACTGGATTTTAAATTCAGTTATCAAGTCAGTATTTTCATTTCAAATGTATAGGTAAAAATAATTCAATCGACAAATTTATGAACAATTCTAATAATAGTGATACCAGTGATTGCTGAATGTTTGGATACATTACCTAAGCATTGAAAATAAGAAAATAGCCATCTCATTCATATAATTCATTATTCTCATGTATCTATTTCCATTTACAATAAATAATAAGTATTATCAATTAGGTGCTTGAAAATGATTATTGAAAGTCGTTTTCAAAGGGTAGGCCTGTTGCCTGTTCGATGCGTTTCAAAAACTAGGCTATCTGTAAATCGGGCTTCGTTGAGTCTCGGCTTGCACGCACGCACATGTTTGTTTACTTCACTCCGTAGGCTCGCTGAACAGACTATAGGCTATCACAGTATTGCTATTCTAGTGTTCCTCATACAGCAGGAATGTATTACACATTGTCCAGTGCCCAGCATAATAATTAATCATCATGTGAAATTTAACGACTTGCAGTCAAATGACTGCAATTTGACTGCAAGTCGTTAAATTTCACATAAAAAGTTAATATTAACAACGCAGTTCGTCATGGAACAAGAAATCCAGGAAATTAATCATCATTGAAAATTGAATTGAAATCGAGTTTCCTCCTACATTTTTTATTAAAGAATTTAGTTTGTTAGTATGCCATGTAATAAGAGCATGAATTAACTAACCAAGTAAACCAACTTTTATTAATAAAAATTGAGTTAACCCAAAATTCGAATTTTTTCTTGTCTTAGGGGGACCTTTTCGTGCGTCATTTAACAGGAAAAAGGTTGAAACAAAAGTTGTAGAAATTTTTTCTGAACACAATAATGTATAATATATTTGCATACAAGGGTCCCCCCCTTGTCATACAAGCTATCATAGGCTATTGACCAAGCAAGATCAATAATAATGGAAAAGTAATTTTAATAGATATTTTGAGGCACTGAACCCGAATTTCAAACTTCCAGCATCAAACAGCTCGTAGAGCTGTAAGTTTTCAAGATAAATGAGGGTTTAGAAGGTGGTACAACCCTCATTCAAGAACGGGTTAAAATTGTGTCGAGCTCATTCTCTCAGCTCTTTAGGCGATCCAAATTCATTAAATAACATGTCATATTTGGCTTACAATTGTAACAATTCATTTGAAAGGGTAGTATAGTATAGGCTTTCCCCACACCGTACTTGAGGATTTAAATAGTCCTAACTCGGAAACTTCTCAAGATAAGAATGTAAAATTGGTATCAAATTGTAGGTTACGTCTTTCTCTTTCACATCGTTTGCATCAAAATGAGAAAAATACTTTTAAAGTTAAGCTGAACCATATTAAGTAGCCAAATTTGCACAATTCTAAATTTCTTTCGATTTTACAGCAAAATTATGTGTCTGACAAGAAATGTAATTCAATTCTTTTTTGTAGCCAATACAATTTCCTAGAATCTAGCACAGTAATTGCAATTCAAAATTTTAAAATTTTTGAAAAAATGTAAAATGTGAATCGATCAGTGACAGGTTTTAGAAAATAAGATTGTTTACAACGTGCCACCAATCGACTTCTTCTAGCATGCATAGGTTTTAAAATATAATAATTCAAAAAATCACTTTGATAATAAATATATAGGTTCCTCTTATTCCAGGTGAGACGCTATTGATTTTAAAATAGAATATAAAAATAATAAATCATCATTTTAATTCAGTTTTACATTCTTTTAATTAAAACTAAATGTAAAACTGATCATTACTGGCTTTGTTTTGCCTAATGAAATTCAAAACATTGCACAGATACAAAAAATTGAAGAATATTATGAAGTTTGTTGTCTAGCCCAATTATCGCTGTGTACCTCAGAGGTTGGTCAATTAGTAAAATTTGAATCTCAAGGTTTATGCTAACGCTACAAAAATTTTCTTCTATTTAATATCGTCTCCAGTGCATGTTCATGTTACTAGAAATAGAAGGTAGGTTTTCGTTAACAAAACAGTCATTTCAACAAATAATAAAATATATATATATTTTAATCTATACATACTTATAAATTTCATTTCAGTAGAAAAAATAGAAAATGGAAAATAATACAACAATCATGTCAGATGTATATGTAAGGTTGTTGAATACTTAAAGAAGTGATTAAAATGGTAACATTGAAAATGTAGTACAATTAAAGCTAGAAAAACAGTCCACATACTGAGAAGCGTGAATATACATCTACAAACTGAGATATTAAACAGTGATTTTTTTATAATTAAAATCAGGAACATTTTGTTGTAAAAATCTGAAATATTCGTTGAAAAAAATGTATAAACATTTTGATACGGTATAGTTTTTTAATTTGTAGAATGACCTGAAATTTGAAACGGAAATGATCATAGAACTGAATGATCCACACTACAGAATAGAATGATTCATCACATTTATCAATTTGATAGCTACAATTCTTAATTCGAATCATTTCAAAAGAACTTTCAAATGTCGTACTACATTAGAAAACTTTTTCAACATCAAACCAACATTCATTTTCAATTATAAATTCTAGTTTCAAATTATTTTAATTTTAATGTAGACTTACAATTTTAATCCTAGATTATTTTTTATATAGGGCCTACAACCATTCAAGTGGAAGATATATGAGAAACGACAAATACTTTTTGGAGCCGAAAATTAGGTTAATACAATCGCCTAAAATTCTTGCATGTAGGTGTTAAAAATAAGAGAATTCGAAAAAATGTGTTTATATTCTGATGGATGCTTTTTAAACGTTAACTAAATCTACACTACAATACAATTTCTCAGTGTTCTAGAAATTCCAATTCGTATTTCAAACAAAATACCAAATGTAATGACTGGTGGTCATAATTTAAATGCGTTTGCGGAAATTTTCCGAAGTGTGAATTGTTTTAAAAAATTATTAGGATGTTAGCAAAAAGGTTTTGTGTTTGTTGAAACTGAATCCCAAGACTTTTATTAGTTGTTTTCTAGTTTATCAAAATTACATTCATTAATAATACTAGGATGTGAAAGCAGGAGATTACCATACAAATTTTATCTACACTTGCCCAAATAGCTCTCATCATAAGTTTAAAAATTGGGAAATGGTTTCAAGATTCTCAATCAAATTAATTCCAGTAAAGTTTTAAATTTTAATCCGCTTTCCTGACTCCTTTTGTCCATTTTTATTGCGTTTTTATAACTACCCTTCATCTTCTCTGTACAAGCAAAGTAGTTTAATGGTCCATCAATTTATAAGCCACATATAAAATCTCTAGGATACAAAATACAACGTGTCTTGGAAAGCATTTTAAGACTAATTAGCTAGTGTTATTTTTACGTCTTATAAAAAGAAATTATGGTCTCAAATCGATAGATCTTAAAGCATGATTTATTATCATGTTAGTGTAACATTCATTTCATCATATCACACTTTTAAAAGCTATTAGAATACAAAACTGGTTTTATGAAATCAATCATAAAAATGGAAATGTTTTACAGTACAATTTAGTAAATACATAATATGCCTATAATATAACAACTTCCATAGTTCTAAGCAACTACAAGAACCTTTTTACAGATACATTAATAATTTGACGAACTATTTTACTCAATTTAAAATTTCTATAGAAATTACATGAGATCATTGCAACTAACAACTAAATTATATTACAGAATAATTTCAATTTCAATTGGTGATGTTGGGATTTATATTAGTCAAAATATTATGTGAGTGATTTATAGAAGAAACAGTTCTGTTTAGTTGGAGTAAATTAATATTCAAATTTTCAAAATACAAAAATCATTACTACTTGCTTTAAATCCCGGGTTAAAACTTTACCTTACAAATTTACAGACATAGATATACTATTATCATGGCTAGTATATTATGAGTTATCATTTTATACAGGTCTGTTACCAAAAGAAATAGAATTTTACAAGTTTTTTTTTATTTATTTGATAATGAAATTAAATTTTGAATGCATTAAATAAATTTGTTGAAGCATCAAATTTAAAAAAGAAAACCAACAAAGATTCAGTCACAAAGCAATATAAACTATTTATATAATAGTGTATAAAATAGATAAGAATATTTAAGATATTTTCCTTTCTTCCAAAAATAAGAGAAAATTTAAAAATAAATGCTTTTAAAAAAGAAATAATCTAATAAAATAGTGTAACTGTAAAAACTTAGAGAATAAAAAGTGAAAAAGTGAACGAAAATAATATTCTGATAAAATAATGTAGCTGTTCTAAACTCTTCTTTAAAAAATTTGTCATTGTAGATTTGCATTCTCAACACTAATGTTAGATTGAACACAATCACTCGAATCTATATAAAATTTTCTTTGGCTTTATCAATAAGATTTTGTATTTTGAAGATGATCCACTCTCAATAATAAAAGATCTCAAACAATCACTTTGTGCAACTGTCAGCAAAAGTCGGGTGCGGTCGAACAGCACGCGGTCGTTCTCAGATTCAAGAACCACCCTAATTAGGTGATCGAACTGGGAAAGTGGTTCCGTCCAGGGTAGTGTCGAACTGCGCATCGCCTACAAATCGTATAGCACGGCAAAATAACATAAAGATTTTTGCCTCAGCATTTTTTGAATAACTTAAATGGGTTTGGTTAGGTTAGGTGTAATATATACAATTCCTGAGCAGATTCCATCTCGTAAATACATAAATAGCTTAAATGTCGTTTAATATTAAACTTAATGTGTCCAACTTATTGTGTGAATTAAAAATCCTTGCAAAATCTCACCATTTACAAACTATAACTCTCATCCTCACAATTGACTAAAATACGACTAACGGTTGTCCTATTTCTTAACTACAGTAATCTACTTTTTCATCAAAAGTGTACCATCACACTTGACCCAGGGGTTGGTTCAAGTTTGAGTGAAAGGTCTACGCTAAAAGGTGTGATCAACCGTGATCAATTGGCCGTAGGGACAACATGCACAGTTCGACCATAGTCCCAGGGGCCCAGAAATAATCCGCTTAGTAATTTCTTGACCACATGCGCAGTTCGACCCTATCCAAAAAACCATACAGAAATGGGAATTAAAGTATCTACAAGTATTTGAAGTATTTTAAAGTATCTACAAGTATTTACAAGAAATAATAAATTGCATACAAATGAACTGAGTAGCCTAAATGCAAAATGAATCAGAAAAGTACAAAGTATTGAGGAAGAAACAAGGAATGTTAAGTAATTAAGAGACATAAACATGTAAATTCCATGCAATACCATTAAAGCTAATGTTTACACTACAATTAACCACTAAGTTGTAAAGTTTTTATATCACACATATTTTTTCCACCAACATTATCACAAAGAACTTCAACACACTAAAGTTCAAAGTCTCAACACTTGTAGATAAAGATTTGCAACATAGTGCTCTAGAATGATCTGATATCTGTATTTTTGCAATCACCTCTCCTTTCAATAAATTGCTCTAGCAGCTCTTGAATTGTAATTTGATAGAATTTGGTCTTAACATAACAGCTGAGATTGGAAGTCCCCAGAAGAGGACCACATCTCAAACACGTAACATATTTGACCAGACTAATGCCCTTTACTTAGTTTATTCCTGACAATATCTTACAGACTTTTTTTTAGAGATTAGTGTTTATATATGTTACATCACATTTGTCATGCATGTGATAAAATATGTGTCTGACAGGTTACGTTGCACTCTCTGGTAAAAATTTTTTGCATGGATAATCGATTCATTACACAGAAGTTTGAAAGTATCTCACTTCAATTTCAAATAAATTTTCGTTTGGCTGAGGTGAAACGGTAGCAACAGTGGTGTGCTATGAAAAGAAGAGTGATGGCAAACTTTCGATCATTCTGGAGCAGATTGGTGTGGTGTACTTTGGTGTGGTGATGCAGTGGTGGAAGAATAGAGACTTCAGCTGGGTGCCGGCTGGTACATGTGGAGGGGCGGCGGGGGGGCCTGCTGGTACTGCAGCAGCATTATCTGAGGCTGAATGTGCGGCATTGGCGGATGTGGCTGGGGAGGCGGATGGGGTGGAGGCACCGATGTTGGAACGGAGGTTGGCACTGAAGGTGGCGCCGATGTGGTGCTGTGCGCGCTATGTGCGCTATGTGCGCTATGTGCGCTATGTACGCTATGCACGCTGTGTGCACTGTGCGTGCTGTGCGGCGTGGGTACGCCCTGGGACATGGGCGTGTGTGCTCCGCCGCCTGCGTCCACGTCGCTCGTGGATCCCACTTCGTTGGTGTGCTCGTGCTCATGCTCGGCTTCGTACTTGATGCGCTTGAAACGGCCATACAGCGACGAGTAGGGCAAATTATAATGAATAGCCGCCTGATTTATACTCATCTGTCCAATCCTGAATTAATCAAACAAAGTCCATCAAATACTTCATACACTCAAGGACCAGAATACATACTTTGAATAAGTTAAAAAAACCTGATTAATGTGCAGCGTTTTCTATTCATTTTTCAATTATGCCAATCAGTGATGAATTATTATTTTCCAATTGTGTCAAGCAGGAACACAGTTCTGGGTGTTTATCAATTAAATAAATTAAATCTACATTGATTATGAATGTAATATTCACTAATCAATGCTTAGCTAAAAAGCAGTTCAATTGTATTAAGAACCAAAGAAAAAACATAAGCATACAGTTGTAATTAATTTTTCAATTATGTCAAAGAAATTAACAAATTATTATTTTTTGCGTTAATCAAATAAATGATCTACTACATATATAGTGTCACTTCATTTTGTTTGATGTTTATTAAATACAAAAATCAATAGGGTAATGGAATATTGGGTGTTTGTCTAGAACAAGTGGGTGTGTGTTTCAGGCTCGAACACGATATCGATCATAAAAAGTGGTTAAATAGTGTTCTTTGCCAATTTGAAATTCTTTCCCAGCAAGCTTTTCAACTTTTCTGCCATGTGGTTTTCGAGGAATGAGGATGATTGAGCGAGTCAGTCAGAGGTAAATAAATAAATAGTAGGCTACTTTATGGTCGACCAACTTACAGTTATAGACAACATCAGGTCAATCATAATCTCTATACGCAGTCAAGGCATGTCTGGGCTAGATACTATCAAACGGGGTTCAACAATTAAATCATAACAATAAAAAAATTTACAAAACTTATAAAAAAATGTATCATACAGGATTAAATTTTGGAACTAAAATTTCATGAACTGAGTAGAAGGGTTTTCTAACAAAACAAAGGGAAGGTATTTGGCTTTTATAAATAATTATTTGATGTATTTCAACTATTCTGCCCCTGGTAAGGTCATTGCTTGTTAGCGAATCTTTCTATAGCATAAAATAGTTTGAGGAATCTGATGGTAATTCTATTCTTTGACATATCTAGTGTGGTATATAAATGCGATAATAAAATTGGCCAATGCATTGATAATACTGCACTCTTGTGATTTGGTTTTTCTTGTGACCTGTATGTAATCATATTGTATCCTGTATAGAATTGGCCTGTTTGACAGTAGTGTGTTATAAATAATTGAATCTATTTTGTTGCTTGTTAGCACTCAAACCTAGGTTTTGCTGCTGGGAATGGGTTAGTAAACAAAACTACTTTGTCAATATTTCCCTGCTCTGGTCTACTCTCGTTCTTACTCTTTCTCAATCAGCTGTAGTGGCAGTACGCTACTCGGCTCTTTCAAGTGTACTTCAAGCGGAGATTGATTGAAGGGGTTCGCGTTCCAGCATTACTATTGATGGTCTTTAGTCTTTAAAATTATTTCCTCTCAAATCAGGAGCATTCCTAATCCCCGCTTTGACAGCTCTCTAGGCAATCCTCTATATCCTGTCTGATTTCCTTAACCCAGCATCCCCTAATCCTCTCGCTTCAAAAATTTATAAGACTATTATTGTCGAGTATCGTTATAATCGTTTAACCTATCAAAGTTAAGGATAGAGGCGGGTCGAGCAGTGAGGTTGGCGGCAGAAGAAGTGAGCTAGTAGAACTTGAGAGAGAATATAGAGATTCCAAGAGGGAGGATTTAAAAGAACAAATTAAAAATAAGAGAAAAGCTCTGAAACAGCTTATTAATGAGAATACACAGAGGTTTTTTGATAGAAAAATTTCAGAAGCTAGTGATAAAAGCAAAGTAACTTGGAATATGATAAATGCTGAGGTTGGTGAAGACACAAACAAATCTTCAAATATAAGTAGTATTATGAACAAAGGAGATCTTGTAACAGATCCTTACAGCATGTGTAATGTTTTCAATAACTTTTTTGCAGCTGCAGTAGAAAATCTTGTAATACCGAATATTCCAAACGCTTCTAGACCTCTGAATACACAAATTCCACAAAATAATCAGTCTTCCAACCTGAGGTTTAAGTTCACACAAGTTTTTGAATCTGAATTAACAAAAATTATAATGACATTTGAAAGTAAATTCTCCTCAGGGCCAGATGACATTCCAATGACAGTTGTGAAAAAAAGTTTTACCTACAATAATTAAACCATTAACTCATATTATCAATTCTTCCCTAATATCGGGCCACTTCCCAAATATTCTGAAAATAGCCAGAGTCATTCCAGTATTTAAGAGAGGTAATATCAAAGATCCTGCGTGCTATAGGCCAGTATCAGTATTATCTGTATTTTCAAAAATATTTGAGCGGGTGGTGTATATTCAGTTCTTGAAGTATTTAGAAACCAACAACATACTGGACAGAGAGCAGCATGGTTTTCGACCAAATAAATCTACTATTACAGCAGGGGTGGACTTTATAAATGCAGTAGACAACGGCGAAAAAGTGATGGGCACATTTTTAGATTTAACCCGTGCTTTTGACAGCGTCCTTCATGAGGATTTGTTGGAGTCTTTAAAGGGTCTGGGAGTGCTAGAGAAAGAACAGACTTGGTTCACATCCTACCAGAAGGAAAGACAACAATATGTTGAACTGGAGCAGATTGATGAGACTTACTCAATTAATTATAAAACACGATATCACTTTGAGCTACATAGTCTTCAATTTGGGGTCCATTTTAGGCCCATTATTATTCCTATGTTATATCAAGGGTTTACCGGAGATCATCCAAGGGAAGACATCTGTTTGTCTATATGCAGACGACGCGAATATCATTTTCTCGAGTAAATCAGTTCAGGATGTGGAGCAATCATCAGTCGAGGGTCTGTCTGCTATCAATAATTTTCTGAACAGCCGAAATCTTCTCCTGAATCCCAGTAAGTCGGTAGTAGTACAATTTTCAACAAGGCAAAGCAGAAATGATCTATGTCCGGATGTTAGGTTGAATGATATAAGTTTAGAACAGATGAAAACAACAAAGTTCCTAGGATTAGTGATAGATGAACATTTATCATGATTGAACAATCATGTCTGTCATGTCGTAAAAAAAATATCCCCGGGACTGTATACTCTAAGGCGAATGGCCAATAAATGTGGTCTTAATGTGTTAAAAGCAACTTACCACGCACTGATACATACTAATTTGGCTTATGGTCTGTGTATTTATGGATGCACATCGAAAAGAAACCTTGACAAAATACTAATTCAACAAAAAAAAAGAGCACTAAGAATAATAATGAAGATGAAAAGGAATGACTCTGTGAAACAAGTCTTCTCTCAGCTAGGCATTTTAACAGTTTATGGACAATATATATTTGAGGTTATAATGCACTTTAAAAAATTTAAAGATATTGAACAGGAAAGTAATATTTCACATGCCTATAATACTCGTTCAGGAAGAATTTTGCAAAGACATAATTTAGAATTTTTTAAAAAGAAAACAACATATATGGGAGAGAAATATTTCAAAATGCTGCCCAGAAACTTAAAGTTATCAAAAGAGATAAGAATTTTCAGAGTGAATCTGAAGGAATATCTGGTAAGCTTGTCATTGTACTCCTTTCAGGAATTTGTTCAGGGATAATTTTAAGCTGCTGTTGATTCATGATTAATTGTATTGTATTTGCTTGAGTATTTTATAATTTATGCGACACTATTCAATGTATTTGTACATTTGTTGAATAAAGATGATTCAATCAATCAATCAATCAATCAATCAATGCTAATTACAGAATTGAAGAATACGATTTCACTGTAGTATTATGCTTCATTCCAAAAATATTTGAGTTCATTGTTTTGAATATCTTTTGACAAGTGGCTACCTGACAGACTCGAGCGCCTCATTCATGGCATCCTCGGACCAGGGCGTCGGATTGCTCCTTGACAACTCGATGCCTTCGCGCTTGCAGCGGCCATACAGTGTGCCCGACGGAATACCAAACTCGGTGGCCGCCTTCTGCACAGTCGTCGTGCCACTGCGTATCGCCTCCAGTGCGCGGTCCAGATCCTCTGGGTTCCACGTGGTCGGCGCCGCGTTGAACGGCGCTGCTAGCCTGATTCCCTCGCGTCTTGCTATCTTGTACAATGTACTACTCGGAATGCCTGCTCACACACACACACACACACACACACAATATATTATCAAATCATTATATTTAATTAGCAGGTATCTGTTCAATCAGATAGAAAGAAGCTGCGTTCTCCTAGGCACTCTTTGTAAGGGTGACCGATTAGATTGGCCAGCAAAAAAAGTGTTCTCTGCTGTAAAAATCACTTCCCGGTGGTTCGGAACCCACCTAAACCTGTAATACCAGCTCATCCATCACCATCATCTAACTCATTACCCAAGCAAAGGACTCAGACCTATGTGGGCTTCATCCTCAAAAAAGTTTATTCAATTTCTCTTTTAATTTTTATTCACAATATTTGAAACATAATTCATTTTTAAAAACACATTGGAAAAGTGGTTACGTGAGCCCCCCATTGAAAAACCTTTTGAGGCACCATAATTATTGTATTGGTTGAAAAAATTCCAAAAACCACAATGCGATGTGTGAATAATATAAATTTAATAATTTCGTTTTCTACTCATTCATACGGAAAATGGACAGAAATTGCTATATAATAATTCTAATAGTATGAAATGAAAAAATATATAATGAAACAAGAACAGTCCTAGCTAAAATTAAAATTGTTAATATTGTTTCTTTCATTGCAAAAATGTTATATTGAACATATATGGTCAAGAAAGAATGTATGTGTTCATCTTGTTTAATAATGACAATACATTCAATTCCTTTTCAAATGGGCAATCAATCATCTTTGGGCAGATTTCGTATCTCAATAAGAAACTTACTCAATAAAGATTACTTATTACTTCAAAGATTACTAAAGAAACTTACTCAACAAAATTTAAAAAAAGAAAATAAGAAAAATCAAAATAATAAACACTGCTGCATAACTATCTACTACTTGCAGTGTCAATAAACAGTATTAACACAAGCTTCGCTTGAAGATAAATAAGTAAATGAAATTGAATTGAATTAGCAAGTGGAAAATTCTGTAAGATTTTTTAGTAACTACAAATACAAAAAGAGTTTATAAAGTCATTCTTAGCAGTGCGAAGAAATATATTTGTTTTGTCTATGCAGCGTACAGAGGCTGTTCAAAGAATAAAATCTTGGGCTTCACAAAATCTTGGGATTGACAAAGATGTCAATCTTGATATGACAAAGTATGTGAGAACATGTCACACCTCACAGTATGGCTGTTTTCACACTAACCGACACGATATCGGCACGATCTGATGCCGACCTGATAAAATCGGGCTTTGCTTTCACATTAGACACCGTCAGTCGGTGGCAGGAAGTCGACAACGCTGGTAGAAATGGCTGATTATAACAAACGATTGTATGTGTTGCATTTGAGATCATAGAGACGGAAATGCAGGAGGAATTATTGGGTTCACCCGATCATTAAAGTTCGGTACGTAGAAGGCGTATTCTAGACTTTATTTGGCAAATTAGTTTCAGATGAAAAAATGTTTTTTAATTTTTTCAGAATGAGTAGTGACATTTGATTACATAGCAGTAAACTTGTTTGATATCAAGAAAGAAGACACCACATTTTGAATGGCCACTAAACATACCGTGTCCAGGGACGATATCGGACCGACGGTAGTGGTGCATGTAGTGCCCCCCGACCTGTCGGCGCCGACACCGACCCGACGCCGACATATCGTCTAGTCTGAAAGCGTTCCGTTATATTACATGCTATTTTTCATCCAATGTTGTTGGGCCGATATCGTCCCAATATCGTGTCGGTATAGTGTGAAAACAGCCTATAGAGTAGTAATAATTAGTAGAGTGCCGACATGCACCCAGGCAAATTCATACAACAGCCAACAATGAGTTGACAAGCTATACTAATGGAAGTCGTTTGTAATTTGTTGGGCAAACAAGCAGCATTTGTGGATAACAATACTCAATTGAAACAACCGTTGCGACACAAAAAATGAAATGGACTAGGTCACAAAAAAGTAAGCCTTTAAGCCGTAAGTAAGCCGTTAAGTTTTATTGATTATTTGTTTATTATAAAATACAAGATTTACATATACAATGCACTTACTGCACATTTAAAAGAGCTTGAGGTTGATCAATTTAAGAAAATAATTAAAAATATCCTAATTGGAAAATGTCCATATAGCAAACAAGAGTTTATGGTATGATTGTATGTTATATAATATTCTGTGATAATTCATATATTTTTCATTTTTTAAATATGCTTATTGTTATATTGATGAGTTGTTATTATGATGAATTTTTACAAGCCCATATTTTATATGTTTATTGTTAATTGACGTCATGCATTCATGTTGAATGTTTGCTGCAATAAAGAAATCTTGAATCTTATACAAGACATGCAAAAAATGAAAACTATAAAAATACAATTTCATGAAATCTACATGAAATCAATATAATACAAAAATGAAATCCAGACTATTTTTAAATATTAGTTTAGAGGTATATAACTACAAAAATAAATAACGCTAACGAATTGTAGAAATGCAATGAATTTTGGCTTCATTTGAAAGATAATATTCTATCATTTCTAATGAACATGTAAAATCAAGGCTGCTTTGAATGTAGTCTAAATAGGAGGTAGAATTTTCAAGCACGATTTGCAGCACTTGTGGCCATACATTGGCAAACAAGCGGCCACAAATGTTGCCTCTTCAAAGTCGTCACACACTCTTGTCACAAGACTCAAGTCTCTTTCACACTCTACAAAGCAGCTGTTGTCAGCGATAGCCTGTTGTATCTTTGCTTGATTGTATTTTTTCATGAATAAATACATGGCTACGGAATACTATAGAACTTATTAATCACGAGTGGGGACTTCTTTAAGGATTAGAAAACACTAGAAATTATTTTCGATCCCCTTTTAATGCTATAAATTATACCAAAGACCTCCACCACTTCAGACCTCCAACAATTGCATTAAATAACTAATGGAAATCGATGTTAATGTTTAGCAATACAATAAAACTTGACACATTTTCTAAAAAAAAGTTGTTTGAACACTCAATCAGGGATGACTCAAGCACCAGAAATAAGTCACTTTGGATCAGTATGCTGGCTAAAATGGATGCAAGCTAAAATGCAATGGAAATGGATGTTAAATGTATATTATTAAAAATGCACTTTGAGAGGAGTTATCCCTAAAGCCCAACACACACAAACGGCAATCCAGCGGCAATTCGACTGCAAAATTGCCGTCGGTTGCTGACAGTAACACAATTCAATGGGATTAGATACGAAATGTTATAGAGCGCACACACGGCGACGTCAACAGAACTGCAAGCCAGCGTCAGCCCGACGTCAAAAGTGAAGTCGAAGTGCAGTTGGTATCGAAGGTAACTCAGCGGCAGTTCAACTGCAACTGACGGCAATTTTGCAGTCGAATTGCCGCTGGATTGCCGTTCGTGTGTGTTGGGCTTAAAACGTATCCGATACAGGAACAAGAACTCCCCTTTTTATAATAAAGAAGTGTTTCATTCCCTTTATGCTATAGTTTGCCCATCACTAACAAGCCGGTGCATTTTAACAATGACTCAAGCACTAGTGTTCAACCCTCTTTAAATTAATGTGCTTTAAAATGAATGGATTCAAGCTTTTCTAGACATGAGTCTAGTATCACTTAAAATACGATTTTAGGGTGATTGATTCTTAAAATTTTCCCAAGTGAGAACCCCCGGACCTCCCTCTTGATAAAACGCATTTCGTACTATATGTCTGATATCATATTCAAATTATTTCAAATGAAACTAATTTCATTCCATTACTACAATTCGTTAGTTATTAAATTCATTTTACACTTCTACACCCCTAAAAGACACTATATAAATATTTTCTGAAACTGAATTACTGTGAAGCCTTACCGTAAGCCTTGCTGGCCTTGTTGGCCGATATGCTGCCATTGCGCAACGCCTCCAGTGCCACGTTGAGTACGTCCTCGGTCCATGACTTGGCCGGTCCATCCTTTTTGGGCGTGTCGATGCCCATGCGATGCGCGCGCTGCCACAGTGTGGTCGACGGAATGCCGTAGGTGGTGGAGGCCTTGGTCAGACTCATGTTGTGGTTGCGCAGTGCATCCAGCGCCAGCTCCATGTCTTCCTGCGACCAGCTCTTGTTCATGCCCGGACCCTTTCCACTTCCATCCGATCCGCTCCCATTCATATCTACTGCAATCAAATACACATTAAATCTAATTACTGTATTATTAAAATTCATGGCGTTAAGCTGCATCTTTGGGCCGTGCCCAAACAACATGCCATATGTCAATACAGTAAATGTCATTAGTTACAGAAAATAGATGAATATTCATTACAAGTTTATTACATTTATATGCTGCACCCCAGGGCATGCGCAACTTTGTCCAAAAGGACATTTATAGGTCATTAGATACATTTCTCAGTACACTGGGCTTGGGCATTAAAACAGAAAACTAAAACAATTCAAATTCCCCATCATCATATCATATCATCAAGTCACTCATCCTTTACCGGCTCATTGGCAATCTTCTTATTCTTAAAGGGAACTTATTATTTAAAAAAATGAATTGCTGGGAAGTATTTTAGGAGTGCATGATAATTGCTGGCTTCTGCAGCCTAATGATATATTAGCAGGCTTATGCAGCCTAATATAATTATGGTGTCTCTATGAGAGAATCGCATCTTGTGTAATTATTGTCTAGTTCATTTCGAAATTAGTGAATAATGTAAAATATCAACTTTTATAGAAAGAGCTTTGGAATTAATTATCTTTATATTTAGTAATATTTAATAATACCCATAACTGGGTAGTATGGATAAGTCTAGGGGTGCTTTGGGAATGTTCTGTGATTTGACACGAGCTTTTGACATGGTTGATCATGGTTTACTCTTGAAGAAGATGGAATTTTATGGGTTTGTTGGTAACTCAGGTAAGTTTTTTGGGTCCTATCTTGAAAATAGATTCCAGGCCGTTAAAGTCAACAAAGATGAAGTACAGATCCTATCCCCTTGGAGTATTGTTGAATGTGGGGTACCCCAGGGATCTGTGCTGGGACCAACTTTGTTCAACATTTTCATCAATGACTTGCCATATAACGTCGACTCCAAACTGGTTCTCTATGCAGATGACACTACTGCTCTGATTGAGGGAGAAAATGATGATGATGTTTCAAGACAGGCAATGAGAATGCTGTGCCAGCTTCATCAGTGGTTTCTAAGCAATGCATTGAAACTGAATTCTTCAAAAACGAGTTTCATCAAGTTTGCTACAAGTGCTTGTGGTGGTGGATTGCAGGAGCTAGTCCTCGATACAGGGATAAAGTATGGAGCTGTTCAGTCTGCAAGGTTTCTTGGTGTAGAGCTTCAAAATAATCTTAAATGGGATCAACATGTAGGATTTTTAGTAAACAAGCTGTCCCATGCACTCTTCGCCATGAGAACTGTGTCGGGGGTCTCCAATCAGGAAACAACTCTCAGAGTATATTATGGATACTTTTTGTCTCTGATACGTTACAGTATCCTGTTTTGGGGTGGCTCTGCATCAGATGTTGACAGAGTTTTATTGATGCAAAAGATGGCTGTACGAATTCTTGGAGGTGTCAATCCTTTTGGTAGGGACTCTTGCAGACCCATTTTTAGGAGGATGAAGTTGCTGACAGTTCCAGCCCTTTACTTCTTGGAGGCGGTCATGTTTGTTTTTGGAAATAAGCATAGGTACGACACGAATAGAGCCATGCATAACTATGGTACTCGGCATAGGTCCACAATATTGCACTATCCAGTTCATAGGAAAACACTGTATGAAAAGGGACCTTATTATGCTGGAATAAAATTCTATAATCAGCTTCCTGATTCAATGAAGGACTCTGACTCAGTTGGTATTGTGAGATTGCTGAAGGAGCAACTGGTTGAAGGATGTCCATATACATTGAATGAATGTATTGGTATTTTTAAATAGCTAACTATTTTTAAGTATATTTTATACTAAACAACAAAAAGACGTGTTGCATGCTGCAAGAGCTTTGCTCATTTAAGCAGCTTTATGCAACGAATGAACCAAACAAACAAACAATAAAAATTGCAAAATCTCTCAACAACTTGAAATAATTAACAGTTGATTGCTATACTCACACGAACAACCAAACGTTTTTATTTTATTTACTTATTTATTTATTATTATTTTTTTTTTTTTTTTTTTTTTTTATTCCGTCTTGGAGACTCCAGTTAAGGAGTATAAGACAAGTCAGATCAACAATTATACACTAGATTCCATAACTACTTATATCAATTAGTTGAGGTGAGGCTTAATTTTGATGTGAAAGGAACTCTTGTACACTATAAAAAGCTTTATCAACTAAATATTAAGTATGTGAGCTATCTCATGTTGGGAATAATAAACCAATACAACGGAGTATCCAAGGACCGGACGAATTTACATAAAATAATAACTATTATTATCAGTTGGGCTGATAGGCATATGCACCATTCAACTGCTTTGATTTCTATAAACATCATATGCTTCTTAATGCACATCAGCAGTTCTGGAAAAAGATCTTTGTTTCTTCTTGTTCAATGCCTCAATATTTTCTGTTCAAATTCAACTAGGCTATTTAGAGTAATTTCAGGAAAGATTTCAACACAATAAAAATTCACGTCAACGCTTGCACTGTAAAAATAAAGTGGATAATTGGGCTAAGCATCAGCCTTTGTAATGCCTAATGTTTTGTTAACTTTTCATGTGAAATTTAACGACTTGCAGTCAAATATTTGTTAAGAATAAGTATAATAACTCACTTACTTATTCTTAACAAATATTTGACTGCAAGTCGTTAAATTTCACATGAAAAGTTAATATTAACAACGCAGTTCGTCATGGAACAAGAAATCCAGGAATCTAATGTTTTGATTTGTAAGCTGTCCAATGTTGTGATTTTCACTAGCCAAAACTAACCTAGAGCTTACAGTTCAATACTGTTTTACATCATAATTATTTTTATTCGACCCCCTAACTCCAAAATAAATAGCTATCTCACTTGGACTATAAGGAAGCTTTATGCCAAGCTTCTAGAGTCTACAATGTTCCTTTCAAGCGCTAGAGCACAGATGGACGGACAACGGCACGATTTCAATAAAGCCCGGTCAGGTTCTTAATAATAATATGATGAATGTATACGTACATTCACTGGAATGCCCAGGTGGAATTAGTCCCAGCAGCTCAGGTGTGATCATCATTGTATGCATGGAATGTTCATGCTCATCGTCACCCTAGAATTTAATAAATCAAAATTATTCATTCTATCAAGAAATCATTCACACAATTCTATATATATTTTGTTTTTTAAATATAGTCATATATAATATTATTATATATGCCTTTATATTAAAAAAAAAACAAGTTTTACAACCCAATACAGTTAGTTACAAAATATAAAGGCCTAACCAAGAAGTCACCCGTTTGCACACGTAGTAAATTCCCAAAATGTGCTACATTGATAAAAACTGCCAGAGTAGTAGAGTGATAGAGTAACGTCTATATATAAATGAAAGCTGCGTCTATGCAGTACGTATGCATCAAATTAAATTGTTTTATTGTTTAACAACATTACAAATGCTATAACAAATGTCATTTCAGGTACAGTTATAAAAATCTGGTGTGCACAATCACAAGACTGATGTTTGACCGAAAGAAGAGAGGTCTACGTTCCAAGTCGACCATTTTGCATTTTTCTGTCTGTAACACATTTTTGGCTGAACTTAAGAACCAAATTCTATGGAATTTTGCATGGATCTTCCCGTAAGTGTATGTATGTGTAAGGATTTTCGAAATTTGCTTGCATTTAAAGGATATTTGAAATGAAAAAAAGAAAGGCACTCAGGCCGTCTTGTATAGGAAACATTTGATTTTTAAAATGAGCTTCTCCATCATATAGGATTGGAATCATATTTCAAGATAGCCCTCGGGCCCTCTTAGTCATCTGGTTGAGCCCTCATATGGATCAAGTCATTCAGACGTAACAAGTATCATTCATAAGAATGCACATCGGCAGTTCTCACCATAGATATATTAGCAACGTGTTTGTTATTAATGTATCTATGTTTCCCACTAACACGTTTTGTTCATTCTTCTTCTTGTTCAACAGATCACATAATGTAATAAACTTGTCTCAATATTTTCTCTTAGAAAACTTCTAATTTGACGATTTAAAATTCAAGAAACTATTACAACTTAATCAAAAATAAAAACGGCCACGCTTTAGATGGGTGAAAATAAATTGGACTGAACAGTAACCTTCATAATATTTTTTTTTATTAGAATTTAACCAGTTACGCAATGCTGTTATTTGCGCTAGCCTAAAGTAACCTAGATATACAGTAGCGATATGTTTTTTACAAGAAAAGATGGAGTAGGCCAATTGCAATGGCCAACGAACTCAATTTGTATAAAGTTTGGAAGAATATGGGTTCAAATGTTTAATATGATTAGTCAAAGCATACGAAATTTATTGTCAAAGACACATACATACACACAGACAAGAACTTCATCCATTCTCTACAGCAAGTATTTGATTTTGCAATGGTGACTCATAATATTTCAGTGGGGTGTATAACCATCTAAAAAATAGTTTCTTGCGGTATCTTGTCTTTATTAAAATAACAGCAAACCTGGATTTTAAACATTCCAGCAGAAAGGCCTGGTCCCTCATCCGTCGCTTGGGAGCAGCAGCTCAAAAGATCCCACTCAAGGCAAAAGTCACTCCAAATAGTATAGCAAAGACCCTCAAGGACAATAGCAAACCCCAAACCAGCAGACAGGCCAAGCAAGAAGTCAAGAGACAACTGAGAGAGCTGTTGGCTCAGAGCAAGGAACCATCGAATGTTGTAATGGCTGTGCATGAGAGTGAAGTTGTTGCTGCTATCACTACAGTACAAACTAACAAAGCACCAGGCATAGACGGCATACTCCCTGAGTTTATAACGCACCTTGGCAAAAAAGCTGTAAAGTGGCTTTCACAGTTCTACACAAGGGTGATTAAAGAATGCAAACTCCCCCCCTGAGTGGAAGGAGTCAAGAATTATTGCATTGCTCAAGCCAGGAAAACTGCCTGATAATGCCAAAAATTACAGACCGATAGCACTGCTATGTACACTTTTCAAATTATTTGAGAAAATTATCTTGACATGTATTGCTCCCACTGTAGAAGAATGCCTTCCAGTTGAGCAGGCAGGGTTCCGACCAAAAAGGAGTTGTACTGATCAGGTGCTAGCTCTGACCACATATATCGAGAGAGGCTATCAAAAGAAACTGAAAACATCAGCTGTACTCATCGACCTAACTGCTGCTTTTGACACAGTTTGGAAATCAGGCCTACTGCTAAAACTGGGGAAAATGTTTAGGTGTGCCAAACTGGTTAAACTGTTTGACAGTATCCTTTCAAATAGGACTTTCAGAGTTCACCTTGGAGATGGAATAAGTAAGAAGAAAGTCCTAAACAATGGGGTTCCACAGGGCTCTGTTCTATCTCCAGTACTGTTTAACATATACACATCAGACATCCCAACTACCCAAGGCCGCAAGTTTATGTACGCAGATGATATTGCACTGGCTACACAGGCAAGCACCATTGAAGAAACAGGTGAAGTCCTTCAAAGAGACATCAATACCTTAACAAATTACCTGCAGTACTGGGGCTTGAAACCAAACCCAAGTAAAACAAGCATAACTGCATTTCACCTGAATAACAAGCAGTCTAGAGCAGTTCCCACAGTAAATTTCTGTGGCACAGTCATCCATGCAAGTCCCCATCAAACCTATTTGGGAATCACCCTGGACAGAACTCTCACTTTTCGTGAGCACTTGTGCAAAGTGAGAATGAAAATATCATCCAGGGTGAACTTGTTGCAGAAGCTAGCTGGATCATCCTGGGGTAGTAGTGCCAGTACACTCACAACTGCTGCTTTGGCGCTTGTCTACAGTACTGCAGAGTATGGTGCCCCTGTCTGGATGAGAAGCTGCCATACACATCTGGTGGATACAGCATTAAATAGTGCAATGCGTGTGGTCACTGGATGTCTGATGCAGACCAAAACCAGTTGGCTACCAGTTCTCAGCAACATACCACCCCCACAGCTGAAGAGAGAAGAAATTGCTGGCAGAGAAATGAGGAAGATTGGTGAGATGCCAACACTTCCAATACATCAAGACCTAACACCAGACTCTCCAGCTGCATTGCGCTTAAAATCAAGAAAGCCAGTCTGGCTCTACCCATACCAAACAGAGTTCTCTGACAGCACAATGCAGAAATGGTCTGACTTATGGGACTCTCAGGCAGTGAGAAACAAAGATCTTGTGACCAACCCAAGCAGTAGAGTCCCAGGCTTTGACCTGCCCCGACAGCAGTGGGTGCGCCTGAATAGGTTCAGAGCTGGCCAAGGCAGATGCAATAAAAGCATGCATCTATGGGGATTTGCAGACTCTCCCAATTGTGAATGCGGAGAGATCCAATCAATGGAACACATTGTTTCTGCATGTCCATTGTATCGGCTCCCTGGAGGGTTGCCTAGATTGCACCTGGCAGATGAGGAGGCCATGCTGTGGCTGCAAGGGTTGAATAACATATGATGCTGAATCATGGGTCAACTGTATTCCACCTTTTTATTTTTCATGTGTTAGATTTATGTTTCCTTTTATTCTTATTCTGACAAATCCTCTATGAGGATATATATTTGGGTGCATGTGTGCACATCTGCACATTAAATTATTGACTTTTCTTTGTCTTTGAAACCACTGTGACACCATACGCTTATATATTAAAATAAAAGATGCAGTGTCTCTTGCACAGTAAAAATTTAAAATACCAGCATGGCCGACCCAGAAATTGTTCTACCATCAAAAAAACAAACATATGCTGTGGTATCAATCTATTCCATAGCATATGATGGTAATTTGCCTCGAATACTGGATAGGATGTTCCACTGTGCAAGTGCGGTTCTGTTTGGATGGACGAATTCACAAATTGGACTTACCCTTTCAGACATGTGGCTGTCAATGTCCAATGTCTCTCCCTGCTCCATTGCTCTCAGTGTCTCAAATTTCACTTTTACTTCCTTTCCGTCCTCACTCCTCATAGTTTGCACACCTTCTGAAAAATACACATATTCAACAATTATAATGGAATTTTCAAATTATACAAAAATATCAATCTGAATAGGTTTTTCACAAGCAGCATTGATTAAAATTTACAATGACAAAAATTAGAAGATAAACTATAATAAGACATTTTCCCAATTTCCTAATAAAATATAATCAGTCCAAAATAATACAAACTATTAGCAAACAAATTGAAAAATAAGCTCATCCATTGCGTTCAGTCAGATTTTAAAATCTTCTGAAAAACACATTTTGTGGAATACAGTACCTCCAATTAATATTCAATACAAATTTTCCATGCAAGGTGTTACAAATTCATAGTTTCCACATTATAAAGCATACAAACAAGAACTACTTGTTTCTAAATTTCTAATAGCAATGTTTTTGATTCATTCCACTCGTTCAACACTATTGCTGGTTTGGCAGTTGTTGATGAATCCGGAGAGTTGGGAAGAGGCAGTGAGTAGAAGATACTGTGTAGGATGGATAGATGCCATGTATACAGAGATTGCTACATTGGATGCTACAAATACATGGATGCTTGCACAAAGACCAAAGAATCAAAAAACATTAGGAACAAGATGGGTGTATAAGCAGGAAGTAATCAGAATGGAGAAATAAAAAGATTATGGAGAGAAAAAAAAGCCAGGAGTTGATTGCAATAAGTGCAATAATTAAGAAATGTACTGACAGGCAGCTAATTCGAATAGTGAATTGAAACAAGATGTATATTGGAGCAACTCATAGGTTTCAAAGATGTTAAGCTGAAAGATTAAGAGATTCCTGAGTTTATAGACTCAAGAAGATTATGTATGAACGTCCTCAATCAGGTACAGATTGGAATAATTTCATTGTCCAAGCCTTCAAGGCACTTTCCTTGAAACAAACTGTATACGATCCCTGCCTTTATTACTAGCTAAATTTATAAAGAAAATTTATGTTGGGTTGTATGATATTGTAATGTGGGGGAAGTTGGAATCCATTGGTTGGTTAACTAAAGAATGGATTTCGCCAGATAAAAATAAATATGCTTCAGATGTAGTACAAGCATATGGCATGAAAAATGCAAAAGAATGTTATACTCCCTTTCCCAGTGCAAGGCAAAGTTGTTAAATATTGTAAGAAATGTGCAGATTTCAATCCAGAATGTACAAAAATGCTATGCAGATAAAAAGAAATGTGATAAAACTGAGCATTAGAAAAGCTTGCAGTACATAGCCAATTGTACAAGGCCTGATATTATGTATATCATCCGTAAATTGAGTCAAATTTAATCAGGATCGTTCAGAAATGAGCTGGCAATGAGTGTTACACACTTATTGTAACATGTTAACACAGCCAAAAACATGAGACTTAATTATAAACAAGAGTCGAAAGGATTTGAATATTTTGTTGATTCTGATTTTGGAAATAATGGTGCTAGAAAATAATTCTCTGGTTTTCTTATAACGCTTGCAGTAGCTACAGTGATATGGAAAACCAAGAAACAGTAAAAGCGTGTATGTTTATCCATTATGAAAGCTAAGTTAAAAGCACAATGTGAAATATGTAAAGAAATTTTATGGCTTTCACACCTTATCGAAGAAGTAGTCCTATCAGACATTCTACCTTAAATGTGGACAGTTTTTGCTGACTATCAAGGTACTATCAGTAGTAGTAAAAGCAAAATAATTACTGAAACACATGGATATATCTTGTTTCTTTGTAAGAAGTTAGTTTAGTTGAGGATGGATCAGTTAACTTTGAACACATCTAATCAGAAGAAAATGTTGCTGATATCTTGACAAAGTCACTGTCTAAAGCTAAAGTTGAATATATCAGATTCTACTTGGCTATTAGAACTGATTGATTTTTTAAATAACTGAAAATATTCAGTTAGCTATTAGCTATTATTGTTTGGTTGTATTATTTTTTTTTAACAGATTATGGGCCCAGATACTTACAAGATAAAAATTCAAGTTGGGAAATATGAGAATGGAAAGTGCGTTTTTGGATTGATTGCACTTCGAGTAGTTGTGAATGGTGAGTTAAATTTTCAATATTTTAAAATGGAAGAAGTCGATAAAATTAATAGATCTATGATAAATTATTTCTCATGGAAATTACGAGTTAAAGCTGAATTGATTCGATTAAATTGTTGGAATGCGACCGAACCAGACTTTACCGCTCAGTTAAACGTTGAACAAGAGAGACTCAAAAAAAAAGCAATTTTCTTTTTACATCAAAGTTCAAGTGATGACAATTTGAATGATATTTGTTAGTATAAACTAGCATCAGAAGCTTGGGAAATATTAGAGGATATCAACAGAAGTCAGTATTTTTTTAAAGATTGAGACATTTAAAATCGCTATTTTCGATTGAGAAAGAAGAGAAGGCAGAACTCTGGGAATATATTGATAAAATTCTAAACTCTATACTCAGTACCAGAGCACGACAAGCTAGATGGACATATACAGATAAACAGGTATCTGGATTAATATTATTATGATTACCTATTGAGCGTTACGAAAATATAATTGAACAATTGGGATGAGAGAAAAACTTGACGGATACACTTGTAAGGGCACAATTGTTGGAAAAGGGGAATGAAACTCGCGATGCAGATGAAGGTGTAGTGTTGACTTTCACGGGACATCATGCGGGGCAGAAGACGCGTTTTCCAAACAGAAAGCGGAACGATTGGAATAGACGAGCTGAGAAAGTGGATATGTGGATAATGTAAGAACATTATCAAATTCGGATGAGGTCAACAGTAAGAGATGTTTTTACTGTAAAGGTGTGGGACATCATATTGCTAAAAATGTCATAAGATAAAATGTTTTAAATGCTGTAATTTTGGTCATTAAAATTAATGATTGTGTTGAGAATACAAATAGTGAGATTGTATACAGAGAGCATAACAAATCGAAACATACAGCTTACATAATTACTGTTGGGCTATTGTTCAAAAAGTATAGAAAATACTGTTGAATGGGTAGTAGATTCAGCTACTACAAATCATATCTGTCCACAAAATGAATGTTTTGTAGAAATTAATAAATGCAATGGTACAGTAACTATGGGGAAAGGGAAAACGACTGTTGAAGGATGTGGAAAAGAAGAGATCGAAATGACTGAAGAATGTAGCGGTTACACCATTACATTATCTTATGTATTCAATTCAATCGCAACTCAATTCTTTGCATTCAATTCAAGAGAAATCATGCTATGATTTATACATTCATTCATGTTCATATCTAAATTTTCTTTCTCCTATTCTTCGTCTAATAATTTATTTAAATATTCTCTAGTTGTTTGGTAATGTGCTTTATTTGCATAGAATATCTCTAAAATTCAACGATTAGGCTATAATATTTTGCATCTATTTATTTTATTAAATTATCAACTAATAAATATAATATAATTAAATATACTTAAACGTAACCTGAACTTTGGATTTTTCAATTGAAAATTTGTAAAGAAAGCAGTAGTGGGCTGTGCCTGTTGTATCTTTACTTGATTGTGTTCCGTAATAAATAGATAAATAAATAAATTACTAACTAATAAATATAATAAAATTATTAAATAATAAATGAGTAAAATAACACTTCCAAAAGATATAACACCCTACACAAACAACGTAGAAGTGTACAGTACATAACTAAAAACAAAATAAAAACAATTGTGGTTTATTATTTGGATTATGATGTTAATATTATAAGGGATTTAAATGAAAACAATAGGTTAGTCCCCTCTTAATTTTTTGGAGATATTTTATTAGAAAATTTATAGAAGAATTACAAGGAATAAATAGATCATATGCAAAACAATTGTTATGATATTTTAAACAAAATAATATAGAAATACCAGAAAAATGTAATACTGTAGAAGAAAACATAAACAGCAAATTAATACTATTCTTTCTTTATGTTTATTTGAAGTAGTTCTAAGTCTATCTAATTTATTTGTCTATTTCTTTTTCTAACCAATATAGTTGGATAAGTAACAATCTGCAATATTCTCGAAATTTTTAATATATCTTTCCTTACCTCTATAACTTACTGTTTTTATATTGGAAATAATTAACTCTAAACCGTCTTGTAATCCTTCCAAACTTTTACAACCTTTGGCTTTGATATTTCCAATTATATTTTTATATTTACAATTTTCTGTTTTATATCTTCTTTATATTGAAAATTCTGCCTATTATTAAAAAATTAACATTTTTATATACTCTATTCTTGGAAATGAATTTCCATTAAATGTTGCTAATCTATTTGTTTCCAATTCTATAAATGCTTCTTCTCTTGGATAGTAAAAAATTTATATTTATTTTTTGTTACCATATGGAGTACATATAAATCCTTCTTATACCAATAACTCTGTTTTTCTTAATTTCTATAAACTATTTTTATTATAGCCTTCAACATAATAAACGTATTTACTTCCATCTTTTTCTGCTAGATTCCTCTAATTGTTTTTATAAATATTTTTTTTAAATCAATTTTTCTTTAATAAATGGACCCAGTCAAAAACAATATAACAAACAGATTTCAAGTATTTGTTAAAGATGTTAGAGAGAAAACTGAAATAGTTTTACAAATTGGAAATGATAAAATTGTTTTAGATACAGACAAATGGACTGAACTATATAAACACATATCTTCAATAAATAATGAATATTATAATAGATTTAAGACAAATTTAATGATTTATAAATGTTCAAAAAAATAAATATATTATTTTTTTACAATAGAATGGAATTATTTATAAAGAAATTTAATCATATTGATAAATTAGAATCTAAAAGTGTAATAAATATAAATACTTAATAAATTAATAAACCTTATAAAAATCTTAATATTAATTTTTAAAAAATTTGAATATTCTATTTCAGTTGAATTAGAGGATTCCAAATTATTTTTGCCTAAGATTTTAAATTTTTTATGATAAAACAATTAAAGAATGCAACAGAAATAATTATAGTTTACTTTAGTTAGGAGTTAAAGATGAAATTTATCTGATAGTTGAAATAATTTAATTTCAGTTGCAATTCGTTAATTATTACATAAATTCGATATTTTTATGATTTTAATAAATCATAAATTTAATATCTATGATCTAATTTTTTGATATTAAACAGTTATTCTATTAATATTTTTTTCCCCTTTTTTTATAAATTTATAGGAATTTAACTATTTTTATTCAAAAACATTTGATTTTTTATTGATTTTCCGTACTGATATTTTTGATTCAAAAGTGCTCAAACTTCCTCATATTACTATCTACTTATTAATTTTTTTCTGAGGATGAAGCCCAAATAGGTGCGTGGGTATGTTGGATGATGGTAATTGATGAGTTGGACCTACAGTTTTAGGTGGGTTCCGAACCACCGGGAAGTGATTTTACAGCAGAGAACAGAGAACACACTATACCATTGGTACAGGTATGGCACTTTAAAGACTAGCTTATCTCTGACTTCTCCTTCAACCCACACATCGATCCCATATCCAATAGAGCCAATCAGCAGATGGGATCCATTTTGAGAACATGTTAAAGAGTTAGAGTATGCTTCAGAAATTTGGAGTCTCTACTGTGGAGATAGATATGCTCTGGAGCGATTAAAGAGTACATTTTCAAGATACATGTATTACAGGAGATTTAATTTTTTGTACATACTATTTTTTTGTTTCATACTATTCAGTATGAAATCACTGAAAGCAAGACGAGACGGAAGAATACCTTGATCATGATTTAAAAAGTTTGACAAGTAATTGATTATTTTTACACATTTTAATGTGTCTTTTGACTATTTGTAGTGACTATATGATGTGAATGTCATGTTTATTGGACTATGTAAAAGTACTTGACTGGACTTTGTCTTCCAGTGACAAAGCCTATTCCCTATTATTGTGTTTATGTGCTAATATTGTGTACTTAATGGCAATAAAATCTTGATCCTTGAAAATAAAACACAGTCTGGCCCAAATTTGTTAATTGTATATTACATCATATTCTTAAAGAAAATAAAAAGTATCAAAAGCGTTCTCACCAATAAAGTCCTTACCCGCGGGTGGAGTCGCCGTTTGAAGTTCAATACTAGAAACAAGGGTAGCTGTCGGTCCGGCAGGTTGAGTTTCAGGCATGTCTACATCAGTAGATCTTGCTGCATCAAGCACAACCTACAGAGAAAACCCAGTATTTATATCAAAAATAATATATCATAGATTCGACTCTAACCTGTTCAATAATATTGTCTTCGTAAAAATATCAGTTGTGTATGACACTCACCTGTGCAGCCAGACCCTGTCAAAAGGTGGGAGTGGACTGTCAAGCATAGGGCTACAGAATTTGTTTCGATGGCTTGGCATAGATACAACTCTGTTAGCTCAGTGAGGAAAGCAATCGCAACCTACGTCACTGCTCGTTTGCGTAGTACGCTCTTTGGACCAAAACATACTGTTGAGGTCTGAAGAACCATCTACAGTCGAAATCGGCTATGTTACTATACATACATGACAATATAATTCTCCATAATCATTCATACATAATAAGTTGTATATGCTTTTGAATAATAAATAAATAGTTTATTGCTGGAGACAACAGGTAGAAACCCTTTTTGCCTCCTTTACAAAATACAATTCACACTCCAAATAAGTTATATAAAACTCAAAGAAATTAAACTAAAATTAAATTATACCGAATTTTTAATTTAACTGTCATGAAAGAATGGAATGATATGGAAGGAAGTTAGAAAGGAGAATATTCATATTATTGAAGCTTGTAATAACAACACACAGGAAAAATAAACCACAAATCACTCAACCACTAACTCACTCAAACAAAATGATACATCCTTGCTATAAACTAAAGCAAATCGTACAGCACTTTACGGAACCTAGATACCTAGAACCTTTATAATGCCCAGTTTTTTTTTTAAGAAAGTCAGCATGTATTATATAAAATAGGCACCTGACAAAAATAATACAGTATCAAATATTATTATAGAAAAAACTCAAAACGTAATGTACCCAAAAACTGCCTAGGTGATATTTCCAAAATTATTCCTGAACGGGGCAAAATCAAAAGAAAAATTATAGATTTTAAAGATATATCATGAAGAATAATAAAAAACTAATGTTGATATCTTGAAATTTGTTATCCACGATGAACTGCGAGAATCACTGTTAAACAAAACTAGCAAATGGTTACGACTTAGCAGTCAATTAAATAAGTGAAATTTAAATATTGAACTTGCTGAACAAATAGTCAATTGGATTCATGGCAGAAGCAATGGTACAAGCGATCAACTACTGCCCTATTCAGAAAAGTCAATATTGTGAACACAGTTCAGTTCATCAATAATAATACTGTACGTTATAAACAGCAGAAATTATGTTTTCAGTATCTCGTCGAGAAATATTCCGGCGGACAAGTCATTATTTTATTCAATTCAATATTAATTGTCTATCCAATTTATTTATATCAATAAATTTACGCATGTGTAAAAATTTTAGTTAAAATTGAATTTATGGTCAGAATGAATAAGGCACCAGTAACAATAAGAAAGATCTCAGTCTGCAGGCGATGCGAGTTGCACAAAACATCATATTAAACAAGAAGCACATCCAAGAATATGGAAATATTCAATGACCAGTAAAACCAGTTGCAAACAGAAATAAATTAAAAAATTATCTATTAACAAAAAGTTGTTCAAGTGCAAAAATGACGTTTTCAGAGTACTGAACGGTCAATGAAGCAAACAGTATTTTGAAAGACAGCCCGACAGTGTAAGGCCATTGAAAAATTACATGTCAAAGGCGGCAAGAAACGACGCCTGCTATCCCGCCGCTCGCCGCTGATATTGTGTACTGATGCCTCTATGCCTCTTGTCCTCTAGGAGCAGAAAACTAAAATAGTCATGCAAACACATGGCACGTAGAGCACAGAGTCCAAAAAACTGCAAATTTCATTCTATTTGGTTGCTATTTTAGATGCGAATAATGCGAATGTGGTTGATTTGATTTAATCCAAATAATGGAATAACAACGGTCAGCCATCTCATCTATTTGACAAATAGGCGGTCTGGATGGTAGGCATTTGTAAGAACAGCATACGCATAAATTTGCAGCAACACAGTTTGTAATAGTCAATGGCTCGCTTAAGATGAAATAGACTATAAATTGATATCCCAATTTAGATAGTTCACTAAACCTGAACAAATTAAAAGGAAAAGGAAAAAAGCCAAAAGTGTTTGAATGATGCACCACTGTACCTGAGTGGTGGTGGAGTGTGTGGACATGATGGGTGCCGGACTTGTCATCATGATGCGCGTCTGCTGGTCGCCGGTGGCTGGATGCAGCTGCTGTAAATGAGGGGCCCCACCACTGCCACTCCTACCATCCAATATCACCAACGACTGCTGCTGCTGTTGCTGCTCTGATGGTGGCTTTTGATCGTCGTCAGTCGAAGTGCCCACTGTTATACAGTCGGGCTGCTGTCCATCATCTACCTGCCCCTGCTCACACAAACATATTTCTTGAATTCCACTGTTGTTATAAGAAAGAATTGTTATTGCCCAAACATAATAATGATTGGTTGTATTCATGGGAGCTACACTGCTTACCAATGCACCGGAAACTAGGCGTCTGATTGGTCGATGAACGTCTTTGAATTTGAATAGGCCAAACGCCTCAGTTTAAAGTGCACCAGTAAGCAGTGCGACTTCCTTTGTCGTAGTATGCATTGTTTGGCGGCTTTGGTAACGCAGTTAGTTGGAGCGCTTGTCTGTAATTAGACTTAGGCTGGCTTCGTATTCCTGCACCCTTGAGTTTAAATCTCGTTCAGGCATGGATGTTTCTCATCATTCGCCCATTTCCCTTATTATCCAAGCACAAGTCTTAAGAGTCGTGTGGGCTTCATCCGAAATAAATTTAACCATTACATAATTTAACTACAATATAGTTACACAGATTATGGACCTATACCTAAAAATATTTTTCCAATTGTGATTCATTTCCAATAAATTTTCATTTTTCCAATTTCCAATTGATGAATTTTTCATCAATTGTGATGAATTGTAATTGTGATTATTTTTCTGTCTGACAGCTATTGAATACTAAATACAATTTAGTATATTTTTGATTATATACACAGTATATAATCATTATAACATTAACATAGTTTAGTTTTATCAACTGAAATTAATATAGTAAAACAGATAATAACTATTTTAATCGACCTATACCTTCAACTGTAAAACGAACATTCAATCAAGTTGAAATGCACATGCCGAAAAAGGAGATGGATGAGATTCGATCTTGGAACTCTCATATATAGCGAGCACGTTACTCGAAGGCTCTATGATTGATCAATTACTATTTATTTATTGTGACGAATTTACAACGAATGTGAAGGCGCAACAGACTAAAGTCCAAAACTGCTCCCTTAACAAATTTCATTTTATGAAAGGAATGAGTTTGTGCAGTATGGCAGATTCCTGCTGAAGACACCTGTATTTTGAAGAAATGAAAGCAAATTTAACAGATGGCTCTAGAAAGGTTTAACGCTCCGTTACCTAAAGATGGCTAAATTTGGCAGCTATCCCTATGAATTCAATTAAACTAAAATCTCCAAGTTCTTTATTTAAATAGTAAATCTAATACTTTTCATTTTGAAGGAGCTGAAAATCATAAATAGAACATGCTACAAGTCTCTAACTGCTGTAATTAATTATTGAGCTATTTTACAAAATTCACAAAAACAACTATAGAAAAACGTTTTTCTATTTCAAAGTCGATTAACTTGGATAAATGTCCATAAACAATAAACCAATATTTTTCCCAATGAAACTTGTATCAAATACAATTCTGATAAAATGATGAATAGCTTAAAATTTACCCAAACTTCTCATGAATCAGGGTTTAGTTGGACCAAAACTCACAAGAATAATAAGTTGAAAACAACCATGCAAAATCAGTGTGGTTCGTCCAATTAAACCAGATTCTATGATTTTTGGGTGTTATTTTTTGTTATTGGATACATTTTATTTTTAGAATTAAATTCTCTATACGTTTTCTTTAAACTCCATTTTGGTTAATTGACATTAATTCACCTCAACTTGAAAAGTCTGAAATTGCTAATTTTGTATATCAATAATTATATAGTAGTTACAGTAACAAGTTTTATAAGTCAGCACTTTTCCTGTGAAACCTAGACAATTTACCATCAATTAAGGCTCTGCAGAATTTTTATTGAGATTTGAGAAGATAGCTGCCAACTTCAGACATCTGTATTTCTGTGACGCAGCGTTTCCGAACCTATTTTTATACGAAATTTTTCCATTATTTCGACTAGAGCAGTTTTCATTATTTTGAGAAGTTTGGCAGCAGATTGCTCCTGAAACATCCTGTGCATACCGGAGTTTTGAGAACAGCGCTCAATAATTTGTTTCCTATTGAATGTTTTGTAGTGTACCTCGTGGTGTTGGAGTTGGCGTGAGCCATCAGAGGCGACTACCGTCTGAATGAGATGCGACTGCTGCTGATGCTGTGTGTTGTTGTTGTTGTGGTGATGGTGATGGCCCATCATCTGTCGGCTCTCGCGGTAGATCTGTCGGCGCGCCTCAAAGCGGCGCTTGTGACTGCTGGTGCTGCTGTGATCCATGCGTGCGCGCAGTTTGGCGGTGAAGCGTCGCGTGTGCACCGTCTCTGGTGGTAGCGGCGTCACCTCGGCGCACACCGCATCCCTGCCCCCCTCCCCCTCACCGTCACCATCGGGCACCTCGCACAACCCCTTGATTTTCAGCTGGTCGGCCGTCTTCAGCAGAGACTGCAAAAAACATCAAATAAAATCATAATTCAAATACGATTTACATTCATCTTTTGAATAAATTAGATTATTAGATTAAATTAGGTTATTAGAGGTTATAAAAAGGTTTCAATCAATGAACTCCTCTGAGAAATGTTTCCGAGAAATTATTATTTGATTAAACAATCACAATTATTTCATTCAAGTTGTTTTCAATCAATCGATTGTATTTTTGAATGTCAATACATCTATTTATATGTAGAATGTGTAGGTTGGTAACTATGTCAGTAAAAGACTGTCCAGTTTAAATGATATGGTCGGCGAAGGTCGATTCGGGTTTTGTATTTGATGCTTGTAAATGTCCTTTGTAACGTTGTTTGAATGCACGGCCTGTTTGTCTGATGTAAAATTTGTTAGAATCAAAGCAGTTCAGCTTGTAGATCCCTAGGAGATCGCATTTGTTTGTGTTCAGTGTAGTTTTGGGTGCAAGTGCATTTTTATTTTGTTTTTTTGTTCTGAATGCCATGGTGTGGCCGGCTTTTTTGAAGATTTTTGTTAGTGGATTTCCTGATTGTGGATTAATAATTGTTGCTGATTGTGGAATAAGGTAGGTCATTACCATGTATTTTTTGTCGGTGGTGGTGGTGTTTGTGTTTTCTTTTTTGGTTTTTTCATGATTGAGCTTGTCAATTAGGTCGTGTTTGTAGCCGTTTTCTTTTGCTAGGTATTTTATTGTATTTAGTTCAGTGTTGTAATTTTCGATGGACAGTGGTGTGTTGTTCAGTCTGTGAAGCATTGACCTGAATGTGTCCTGTTTTTGTCGTGTTGGGTGATTGGAGGTGCTGTGTATTAGGATGTCTGTCATTGCTGGTTTTCTGTAAATGTTGTTTGCTGGTTTGTGTTCTTTGTAATTGAAAGGTCTAGGAAATTGATTGATTTGTTTTGTTCATATTCTGATGTGTATTGAAGGTTTTTGTGGATTTTGTTTAATTATGTATGATCGGAGTTGTTCACATTGTCTTTTGTTTCCTTGTAACTCCGATAAGCAAAATACACAAGAACATTCAATACACATCAGAATATGAACAAAACAAATCAATCAATTTCCTAGACCTTTCAATTACAAAGAACACAAACCAACAAACAACACAGTAGAAGGAGGCACAATGAACCTCCAATCATTTAACACAGCACAAACACTCAGTATTCAGGACAATGCTACACAGACTGAACAACACACCACTGGCCATCGAAAATTACAACACTGAACTAAAAACAATAAAATACCTAGCGCAAGAAAACGGCTACAAACACGACCTAATTGACAAACTCAATCATGAAAAAACCAAAAAACAAAACACCAACACCACCACCACCGACAAAAAATACATGACAATGACCTACAGAAATCAACAATCAGCAAATCCACTAACAAAAATCTTCAAAAAAGCCAGCCACACAATCGCATTAAGAACAAAAACCAACCTACACATTCTACATATAAAATCTAAAGGACACAGACTCAATACCGGTACCTTGGAAAATTTTGAAATATACAATAAACAAAATGCACACAATAAACCATCCTCAATGAACAATTAAATTTTAAATCACAGAAACGTTTCGATCACATTCTACAAAAACCTCAATAACTCTTCTAACCAAAAACCCACAGTGACGATCAAGGAGGTTGTTGAGAATGAATCTTTGCTATTCGAAAATGTTCCAGCCAACGTGAGTAGTTATTATATTCTCAATTAAAATTGATTGCAAGTTGTTGAATTTACCATAAAAAGTTTATAAGAAAATGCAGTTCGTTATGGAACAAGAAATCAAAGCTGTTAATTGTTACAGTGTTTATGAAAATAAGAATAACTTATTAATAACATAAATAGGGCAAACCTGCAGCTCAGCTTGTGAGACGTCAATTTCTCCACGATAAACAAATTCTATGATAAATTTGAGATCGCTGAAGCAAACATCTTGCGGCATGATGATTGTCGGATGCTTGCATGGATTCTCCATTAGAAGCTTTTGAAAGTAAGATGAACATGCTGATAGCACAACCTGTTAACAAACAACACATATACTGAATTATCAAGATTCTCGGTACAAAAGACAAATGAAGGATCAAATCCAGTATTAAAAAAATAATATGGAAGTAATAAATTAGTAATAACACCAAATTTAATCATGATGTATCATCTCAATTATATAATATTCAGATGTGAACAAAATATTAAAATTAATGAGAAATATATGATTTATTATAATTGCCCATCCGTAGAATACAATGCTAATGAATCGCATTGTGTTTATTTGACATGAAACTTCAAGAAATCTATTTGAAATAAAATGGTTCACTATATAGATAATACTATACTGTATTATAATAAATACCCATTATACAGTATTGTGTTTTATACCACAAAAATATGAAGAGATTTTTAATATTAGTAGCTTGTAAAAAACATCTTGAGAAAATTGATGCAGTTTGATCCAATTTCATTGAATTATGTAACTAATTTTGAAATTTAAAATCAATTAATTAAATTAATTTAATTAATGATTTATTCAAAGCTCCTGGTATAAATTTTGTAAAAAATATACTAGTATTTTTAACAATAGTGGAAAACGTTGTTAATTGTCAATCCAAATAAATAAAATAAAAAATAGTGAATTCCTTTATTCAAGTTTTATAATTGGACTTTGCAAAAGAAACCAACAATGTAGGATACATGTCCGTATTAGAAAAATAAGATTACCAAATGTTTAAATGAGCATTAATGGATTCTTGAATAAAAAAATTGTCCTTTTCCATTATAATGCATACGAGTATTATATCCGTACTAAAACCAACATTTAAATCTTCACCAATTTACTTTTTAAAAGCATATGCAAACCCTGTTAGACCCACATTTTCAGCGTAAGCAGAATAGCCTAATCTTGAATTTATTTAGTTTTGCTCACTCTGTGAGACTAGTGAGGGTGACCTTACTCTTTGTAAGGGTGGCCGATTAGATTGGCCAGCAAAAAATACACTGTTCTCTGCTGTAAAATCACTTCCCGGTGGTTCGGAACCCACCTAAAACTGTAGGTCCAGCTCATCAATCACAATCATCCAACTCATTACCAACGCACAGGTCTCAGACCTATGTGGGCGTCATCCTCAATAAAAAAGAAAGTATTTTAGTAAAGTACAATACTCTTATTTTATTATATGTAAATCTCTATGTAAATCTGTTGTTCAGATGTGGGTAAAAAGGTGCTTTGTTTACAACTCTAGAGTATCAGATTCACTCAACTGGTGGACTTGAGATTTTATTAATTTATACCTGAAATATGAATGCCGAAGAATAAGTGGATGTTGTCAACGAGGAAAAATAGTACTGTAGTCCTGGAATACTGTAATGACTTGAACTTGAGCCGGTTTGTGGATTTGAATCAACAAAGAGTGACTATTGAGGAAGAATTTTTAATAAAAAAGTTAAAATGACAAAGAAAAAAGCTGATTAAAGACAATTTTCTGAGAATTGTATTTATCATTATGTATGTACAGTATATGCATTTCTATGATGTATAAATATGTATTTAGTGTGTACTGTATATAACTATTTCCAGCTTCAACTGAAAAAACTAAATTTTTTGCTATTTTTGCACGTGTTCACTTCTATCAACAGGTTTTGCATCTGGAGCCTCAATAGAAATGGCATCTCATGTTGAATCAAAAGCTGTTATTTCCATTTGCATATGCAAAACCTGTTAAATCTAAACTATTTTACCAAATAACCAAAATAATTAATTCAAAATTTATTCAGATTCTTATTTGACATATAACAATTAATTTTTTTAAAGAATCCATTATTCCTGCAAGGAACAATCCTATGCGCAGGTATGAGTTGCTAAAAACTATTTAAAATAAACAATGATGAAGTCATTAAATTGTTTATGCAGTGTCCATTCTACTGTCTGAAACTGACTAATTTACTGCTAGTAGAAGTGAAACCTACTACTTCAACTAGGTAATTCGCCATCTCAATATTACACATTCTATACAAAGATTGTGAACAAAAAGGAAATCATACTCAAAAAAATTAAACGATACGACAAAAAATGCAATTACTTCAGACATAAACCCAGTCTCCTGAAATTCAAAAGAGCAGAATGCAGGATTGGAAAAGGAGCTCCAGGGCTTCATAACGATAAAAAATAAATGGAATAGGATGAGGGAAAAACATAATATAATAATGACAATGAAGAAGATGAACCAACGAGAAAGATTTAGATAAGGATAATAACGCAGTGAATCATTTCTTCACATGTACCTTTCCAATTTACATAGTAATAATAATATTGTCATTATTGTTGTTTCTTACGTCGTCCAATCAACATAGTAACTAAATTTACAGTATTTAATGCACAGGAGAAACACTTCACAAAATATTGATCATTAAGATACTTGGTTTATTGTGGTGATAGAAGAAAATGTTCCACTAAAAAAACCAACAGTTTCTATTCAACAGCTACTCCAACGCTCCAACCTTCTTGAAACATCGCATCCTCTATTCTCTTCTCCAACAACCCATCTTGAAGAAAAAGTAGTTTCCCTTCCTTTTGTTGTCGTTTCTTTTCTATCTATCTTCGCTGTCTCACTACTCCCCTTCCCCTCTTCCAACAGCGTTTCCTGTTCTTACCATAATCTCTTAGTCTTCATTGTTTTTTCCTCCCATTCATCATTATAGTTTACCGCTTGTTTTCCTCCAGCTAGTAGAAGTTTCCTGTCTTACTTTTTGCTCACGCTTTCTCTCTCTCTTTCTCTCTCTCTCTCTCTTCATTTCTATCTCTCATCCTTTTTTCTCCTTCCGTCTTCTTCCACTTCTTCAACTGCGGCCCGATTTCTCTCGAAAACAAGGCCTCAAAACAAACCGGGGAAAAATTGATTTGGGAATTACTAGTTTTACCATTCTAAAAAATTGATTCTCCAATTGAAAAAGTAATTCTTCAACAAAATGCATTGCTATTGATTTATCACAACTAGAAAAACATAGCGATGAAAAATATTCATTATAAGTCATCGTCATTCCTCCATCCAAGGCTTACGAGGCGATTCAACTAGACGAAACTTTTCAACCAAATTTACACTAGCGAAAGATTTTTGTTATTTTTCAATGTTTTACTGTCCTGTCCTGTCCTGAAATAAACCGGGAATTGAATTCACATTTTGAATTGATTCAATTCAATTCACAAAGAATTTCCATTCTTTGAAATTCTCTAATAATTTAGTATTGAAAATCAAGTGCATCATCAATTTTCACTGAAAAATATGAATTACTTACAGAAGGGAAATAAACACCGACATAATTATTTTAATTAAATTTTGAAGACGATGATGGGCTTACAACAATATGCCAATTTTAATGAACAATTCCATTAATTCTTACCAAATAATAATGATAATAGAGTAATTGAATTAAGTACTTGAGATTTGTTGTGGTAATTAATATAATATACTGGGGATTCGGAAAGAGGAATGACTAAAAATAAGTTTCATGATATAGACTAAAAGAAGTCAATTTTCATTTTTCAATAAGTTGATCTGTACCGTTTCCATGTTCAAAAGGGTGCATAGGAAGTTAGGAAGCCATCATAAAGATGGACAATAAATAGCCCTTTAAGGAAATCAGAAATACTCAAACATTTTAAAACACATTCAGTACTTTGCTAGAACAAGAAAGAAAGGAATAATAAATTGACTGTGAAAATAATATTTGTTAATACTGTACTAGTGCCGCATATAAATATATTTGTTAATATTTATATTTTTATATTTGCTCGAGTACTTTGCTAAAATAAGACAGAAATGGATAAGAAATTGTCTAAAAAACCAATACATTTAATAGTCTTGGAAAATACCAAGACATATCCTAAGAATAAATTTACTGATTTCCCTAACATTGGAATAATTGCACCCTACCACTGAGGAAGCACACAAAATATCAAACTCTTTACACGGTCTTTCACGTTAGATCAAAGCATTTGCTTTGTCCTTTTTATTTATGTATTCGCATTTTATGTCTCTCTTTTTCCATCCAAAATCAACCTAGAATAGCTCTTTCTTCTACTATTGTTCTTTTTAACCAAGTCTACTTATCTTTTTGGAATAATTTTCTAAATATTTTTTCTAATGAATTTTATTTGTATTGGCACCTACTGAAGATGAAGAACTACAGGTTCAGTAAGAGCCATAATGTATAATAATTTTGTAAATAATGCAGGCTAAAATACTAAAGTAAACTGAAAATATTTCGTATGATATTTTTGTTTTTATGTACACCTATTGAAAAACCTACAGGTTTCCTACAAACCTTGATGTAAAAAATTCTAAATAAGATACCAGACTACTATCAGATTTGGATGATATGTACCTTTCTTTGAGAATCAATTATTAATTTGAGAATCAGTTGATTGAAAAACTGTTAATTTTTAGTCCGATTTCGGACTAATCACAGCCATCTATCAATATAATCGAAATTGTTGATGTTAATCATACCTTGTGCGCTTTCAGCGATTCTTCATTGCAAGCCAGTGTAACGTCGACAAACGCCTCGGTCCGCAGTAGATGGTGGAACACCGAGGTCATGTTCGACTGGTAGTTGTTCCAGCGCAGACAATAGTGCTGCCCCGCCATTTCTGGCAGCCAATCCTCCCTTCTGCACAAGCAACATAAAAAAAATATTTTACTTGACTATTTAAAAAAATAGTAATAGAAAATACAATGATATAGACAAAAATTTGATGGAACAAGTTAATCTTCTCTGTATTATTAGTAATGGTGATAGAAAAACCTAAGATTTGAATTAAGTTGAGAACGCTTTCATGGGTTGCATTATTAGTAATGGTGATAGATATCCATAAGATGAGAATCAAGTTGAGAACGCATTCATGGGTTCAGTAAGTGTACTCTATTGATTGATTGTTCACAGCTGTTCCATTGTCATTTTCTGGTAAATTTACACCGAGAAATATAATAACAGGTAAGGAAATATACATTACGTGCTTTTTGTTGTTGTTGTAATACATTCAATAAGTTCAACTGTTTTGCTAACTGAAATCAAAGGGTGCAAGAGAGTATTGTGAGTTTTCAGTCCTGGGACATGTTGCATTAGGCTACAATTCACAAACTAGTTATAGTTGGTGGGCTATCTAAAAAAAACTATCTTAAAAGGCTTAAAGGGTGATAAACTATGTGTTTTGTTGTTTTTTTTTTAAGCCGAGTTGTCTAAACACTACCTACTCTACATCGAAAACAGGTAGAGCGTGGGATAGTGTGTATTAATCAATCATGGTTCTAACAGAACAACCGTCAAGTTCTAAATTTACGAGAAAGATTTCCATTTTATAAACCGCAGTTTAAAATTTGACTTTTTCAAATTTGCAATGATATTATTATAGCATGGAAAGTAAATCTGCTGATGGATATGCATGGCATTTCTCTATATAAATGGAAATTCAGACTACCATACTTTCCGGAAAGAAGAAAAACTGGGATAATGGAGAAATGCTAACCTAATATTTTGATCCTACTTCAAAATTTTGTGAAAAGCAGTTTTGGGCAATAGCCTGTTGTATTCACATTGATTATATGCTAGTTAAATAAATAAATATGGTCACTGTCTCACTCAAGTAATAGGGGTGAAAATAGAAAATGAAATTATTTAAGGAAGTATACTTCATGAATAAATACAATCGAATCTTAAATCCAATAATAAAATAGAGTTAAAGTAATGAAAATGGCCTCACATGATTTTAACATCAAATGTAGCAAATGTACAAATGTAACACGTTCTGTACATTAAAGAAACCAAAGTTTCAAGAGCAATTACTATTCCAAAGATGCATTTTACTTCCTTGTGCTATTACATTTGGCATACCCTTGATCTGTACAAAACCTTAACCCTCACTCGACTGTCTGCAGTTGCAAAAGCTATCAAGCAATGCTAATTAATTAGCCTTTAAGGTTCTCAAGTTCAAAAGATCATGTTCTAAAGTATCTGATTAAGTTCATTATTAAGTGACACGATACCAATCAAAATCTACTGGAACATTACTAGTGCTACAGTTGTAAATGTGAGTCTGTTTTTAATGGCAAGTGTAAGCAGCATGAAAATTTGGAACGGCTAGGAAGAAAATAATACATAGAAAATTGAGAAAGCCTAAATAGTTTAAAAAATGTGCTTTAGAAACAACCATTTTTTACACAGGGAACATAGAAGAGAAGATATTTACATCCCTACTCTATGCAGGGCACAGTTCTGTACTGGTGTGTGCTGCGTATTCAAAATGTATTTTAAATAATTAAATTATAGAAGTAATTAAATAAGTATCTAATTTAAATGAATCATTTTTCTTCTCAATAGAGTGAATCTGACATTGGAACCAGTTGCAAATCCCGCAGTCTACTTAATACTGTTGATCTATTGACAAACAAAAGGGCTAGGGAAGTAAAAATATCATCAATTCCAAATTTATTGAAGCATTTTCAGGCCATAATATCTTGTAACGTAGTGGATAATCAGTACTACAATTAGATTAAATATAAATAATATTTCTTTGAATATTTATTATCATCGAAGTCAAACTGATCGTTTGGTTCTTTTGAATGGTGCTATCTGTTACCCCATTTTGCAAAATAATAAATGAATTGTTCGTTGATCAGTGCTAATTCAATAAAATGTAATAGCTATAACACAAAGATACTCTACTTTTCAGTTACCAGAGCAATCAATGAACAGTTTTTTTCAGTTCTTCATCATTATCATCATTAACAACTAAATAGATCAATCAAATACAAAGGTACCCAAAAATGTACTCACTCATTGACAGTGGACATCTTCATTTCAAAAAAAATTTACAGGTAGGCCTATAATTAATTCCTAGTTCTCATTTGGGTTCAATGATTTGTAACATGACTTCAATTGATTTAATTGGACACTGTTACTAAGCATTGATTGCACTAAACTGGGTAATAGGAATCTAGGAATAATTGTACACGTAAAATTATGTTTAAATTGAGATACTCACTGTATATGAGATTTTTGGACCCCTCTACATTAAATTTGAAAAATTTAAGTTGATTAAATGAAGTCATACAGACGAATTGTTAAATAAGAAGGCAGAAATAGTGTTCAATAAGGATTTTACACAATAAATGTATTTTCTACTTTAGCTAGAACAGCCTATACTTAATACCCTCTACATAATAAATAATTGACAGTTTAAGCAAGCTGAATGAAAACAGCCAAAGGCGAAATGCTAAATTAAAAGGGCTATAGTCAAATAAAGAAATAATATAAGTTAATGTATTTTCTATCAATCGAACATGAGAGCAGAATATAAGTTATCAATAATTTAAATAATATCAACTAGGAAATAGCATTGATTGGTCAATCGAATTCTTAAAAACAAGTTGAGTTCAACAGTTAATGAAATTGCCTACAACACAACACAATAATGTTGTCAAATACATTCTGGCCTATTAACAAGGAAAATTTCTGCAGGAAAAAGTAGCTCATTGAGCATTTCAATAATAGGTTTAAGTAGATATCCCATAGTTATCCAGATCCCTAATGTTACAAATTCTACAAAATGTATAGTGTCTTGATAGATCAATTGTACTCATGTCAATTGAACACTTAATAAAATTAACAAACACAAGACACTTATACAAATTTGATGTATTTACCTATCTCTAATGAAGCGTTTACTCCTCATTAAGCCAGATGATCCAGAGATAATGAAGATAACATGTAAATGACGAGACTGAGCAAAACAATAACCACACAAAGTTAGCCGCGCACAGAGCACTGAAAATGTTTGCAAACAGAAAGAGCACAGCAGAGAGACTGAGATAGGCTCACGGCCACGGACATCAACAACAACAACAAAATAAGAAGGAAAGCTGAGAGAAAAAGACAAACGGATGCTGCTTTGCTTTGGATTTCACCTCCTCTCTCTCGCTCTACTGAGTTTCATCCACCAACTACACATTCTCCATCCCATTTAGCAGCTCTGCTTTCTCTTCTCCATTCACTGTCATACTTTCTCTTTTCTTTTTCCTTTCTCCACCGAAATCATTTCACTTCTTTTTCTCCACAAAGCCTTTCTACTTTTCTATATATTCATCAAACTAGCATTATCATTAGGGGGCCTCCTCCTCCTGATAACACTCTCTAGCTCTTTCTCTTTCACGCCACCTTCTCTTTTGGTCTCGCATTTCCCCATTCCAAATTCTCAACGCTGCAAAAGAAAATCGGAAGGAAGAAATTAAGTGTTAAAAATTAACATACGCGTTCCCAAGGGGGGAGGGGGATTTGGGGGTCAACTCCCACCCGTTGGCGATGACCAAGCACAGTGTAAAATGCACTTAAACCCATAATGTGCACATGTGTAAATATATTTAATATTTTTCAAAAAAAAATCTGGAGGAATACCTCCAGAGCGCCTTTATTTCCATAAAAACGAGTTTAAAGATGAAATCGTCTGAAAATTGATTTTTTAGTTAGCCTAAACCATTCCTTTTATATTGAGGTATAAAAAAAGAATTTTCCTCCACAATTTGAAAAATTATTTTAATGTATTTCTTGAGTGTTAAAAATAAAATTTATGTTAACTCTCTAGCATGGTTCTCTTTGAAAGCAAGGTGGCAAAGAAGTGAAATGGTAAATAAAGTTTATCTTATGTGAAAACAAGCTTTGCTTTGTCCGCCTACCAATTTTTCATTTCATCTGGCCTCCCTTGAAAACGGGGAAGCCCATGTCTGCTCTTTTGTATATTATTGAGTTTGCCTATTACAACCATTTGTAGGCTTATAGGGCCATGTCGCTCATTAGTTACAAGTAGTTACTAGTATAATTATAAAAAGCGAGTCTTCAAGTGATCTAGATAATATTCAAAGCAAGCTTTGAATTCATCAATACGTAATTTATTAATTGATATTTTTAATTAAATTACTCTAGTAGGTTTTATTAGGAGAGGGGGGGAAGTAAATGAAGAAGATGGCTATGCATAGCATAGTGGACTCCATTGAAAGATTTTTGGATACGCCTATTAAATCCACTGAAACAAATGCTGGAGTTCTATGCCGGACAGTACACTCTCATCACGAGCTAAGGCTTTCACACCTCTCGGTTACTCCCTGCGTTCAGAGCACTAGGTGACTGGCCCATACCTAAATGGATTCAAGCTTTTCTAGGCATGAGCCTTAAATCACTTAGGATACCATTTTAGAGGGTTTGTATTTCAAAATTTTCCCCGTGGAGCGCCCCAGACCTCCCGGTTATACAACCCCTCCCCCCACCCCATTAATTCAGTCAACCTGGACGTCATTCAACCAACAATATTTTTCTCAGAGTTAGGGTGCTTGCACGGTCAGCATACATTACTCTATGATAATCACCATTAGTCCAGTCACGAGAGGTTTGCCGCAGGAAAGAAATAGTATTTTTTCGCTGAATGTTGATGGGGTCTAAGGCCCTTAGTACACAGAGCCACTTCAGTCGCGGTCGCGAGCCATAATAGATCAATTAAATTAATTATGTTCTTTTTCGAGAGAAACTTTTTAGCAAATCTTAAATTTTTAGTCTGTGTTAACCTCAATGTTTTGGACAATTTAATACATTCAAAATATGTGAAGGGAGCAGTTTTGGACTTGAGTCTGTTGCGCCTTCACATTCGTTGTAAATTTGTCATAAATAAATAAATAAAGAAGTTTCAAAATCAAATCAATCAATTACACCAGCTAAATTTGATTAAAAAATCAGCTGATGGTTCTAAACATGTTAAGGCTATCATCATGACATCATGTACTTTGACATTGTTGAGCTCGGTCAGACGCTCAGCTGATGTAATTTAGCCTAAATTGTGGCTCACGACCACTACTGGAGTGGCTCTGTAAATTGTTTTGTTTTGACAGATTGGCTTCTACTTTCTTGCAGATTTGACACCTAGTGGGATCGGACTCCCCAAATAATATCGTATAATAAGGGCCCATAGGTGATCTAAATCAAAAGTTGACCTCTACAATGCGCTGGGTTTGCAAATACAACATGTGTTTGCGATGGTGATTATCATCAAGTATTGGATGCTCACTGAGCAACCACTCTCAAGGTTTATATAATTTGCAGCACATAGATTTACTCCCCCAGTGGAGTCGGCGTAGCCGAGTTGGCTTATCGCTGGTCTGATAAGCCAAAGGTCCTGGGTTCGATCCCAGTTGAGTACAAGATATTTTTCTCGAGCCACTCCCGTGTTTCGGAGAACACGTTAAGCCGTCGGTCCCGGTTGCATATAAAAAAAAGCAGTCGTTAAAAAAACGGCGAGGTGGAACTACCCGTAAGGGTCTCCCCACCACGAAAAGCCATACGAATTTACTTTGTACTCCCCCAGTGAAGAGACTTTGACAATAGAGTTGCACGTCCCAGCCAAAAACGAAATGGACTGTAAAGAGAAATTTTCTTTGTTTTGATGTCTTCATCTTGAACAAGTTGAATACTGTACAACAAATTGAACAATCCTCATCATGACTCGGAGTGCAGCATTTCCAAACAGGTGGGTCACTCACATGCTGCGATATCATCATCAACAAAAGAAGTTTATCACAATTTGTCTGAAACAGTATGCCTTAAAATGATGTTTTTTAGAACAACCAAGATGAAGAAGAAGTAGGGTAAAAGAAGATTTGGGTCCTTTGCCATGAGCAGGCGAGGATCTAAGAGGTTAAGAAGGACATATATTCAAAAAAAGGATGAGGAGAAAAAGGTTTCAAGGATGGTATAAAGGACCCCATCGAAATCCTCAACTGACAAAAAAATAACTTTATTAAATTTGTGTCTTTTTACGGCAGCGGATACCTTTTATTTAGGTGACATCCCCCTCCGAACAAATTTCTGGATTCGCCCAGGCCTTGAGTATTGTAGCCTGTATTTTGAGAAGAGTAACACAAATAGAGTTGTTTGGAGAAAGTGGACTAAAGTCTAAAAAATGTTGTGTATTTAGGCTTTTCATCAATATTATTCTATTTATTATCGTAGAACGTTTTAGATATCCTCACAAACTTCTTGTAAAAATACTTATGACAAACAGATTTCAATTTCAAAGCCAGGTCAAAACTATTTTATTAATTCCAATTTCAAACAAATTCTGGTCAAAACTAGGACTATCTTCAATGTATTGGTGGATGAACCAGAAGATGGACAGACTTTGAAAATATTATGAGAAGCATTAAACAATATCCTGGAGGTGGAAGAAGAGCACTTGCGCTTTCCTCTGACACTTAAGTTTCAATACAAATAGCGATTCCCTGACAAATACTTTTCAATACGAATAGCGATTCCCACTTTCCCTGTGACAGTATCACAGCACAAATAAGATAGTGTGAGTGTCGTTTTAGATTGGATTCATGATCAAATTGTATTATGACTTCAAAAATGTGTAACAGAAAATTGTGTTTTATTCTTTTAACAGAAAATAGTTTAGTTAGCCCAGGGGATCAATTACATAATTGTCAAATCTAATTCAGCTTATTCAAAGATATTTTGGTATTTTTGTGGATAAAATTGGCATTCAAAATCTGTTTATAATCTAAGAAATATTGAAGAAATGAGAAAAATTATTTGTCTTTGAAAACTAAAATTAAATTTGCCTATTACCTATGGACAGACTGTATCGAGTGTGGACTACATTTCCGATACTGTAATTATCACCTTATAATGATCCAATCTTGGATGAAATGAAAAGATCAAATCAAGAAATTTCAATACTTATGTATTATTGAGAAATGCACCAAAATGTATGCCCTATTATGTAGTTGCAGAGAGTATAGTTAATTATATTCCATAAGAGAACTAATTTTATTCCATCACAAAAAAAAACATTATAACATTGGTTGTCGCATTGGAACCGCTAGTCAAAAATCAATTGTAAATGAATACAGCACATCATCTTCAAAAAAAAAGACGTACATGAGCATTACGTTTTTGTATTTTGCAGCTTTTCACATATTCAGAAACCGGAATGGACAAATTTGAAAAAATAAATAATTTCTATGATTGTGTTCCTTAAAATGCTTCAACAGGTAGAAAAGATATACTGAACGTGTGTTAGCCTCCTCCATATTCTTTAATTAAAGTTGAAATAGTAAACTGTTATTTGTATTTTATAACTGAGTAATTAATTAAAATTGAACAATTTAAGGAATTTATGAACGATCTAATTTAAAGCTGAATGATTTGGCAAAATTAAAAGATTTTATAAAATTCTCAATTTTATGCTAGGAGAAAATTTAAGCTGCTAAGTAGGTACTCAAAAAAAGTAGAAATCGACACCAAATATCTTTATAAATTCAGGAATTTATAAATTTCAAAAGAAAGACTTACAGCGTTTAGCTGCCTATTTGGACAAGAGTGTACATATCCACAGAAGTAAGTTATTAACCAATAAGTTTGCTACGAATATTCTTGTGAGAAGAAAACCAGTGGAGTCCAGAAAATTAGTACTGTATAATGATAAATTAAATTCTATCATGGCTAAAACACTGAAGAATATCAATGAAAAAGTGAAAAAATAATGATTTGTTTATTACTAAAGCTGACAAAGGTAGTACCACTTTAATTCTAGAGAGGAAGGACTAAATAATAGAAAAAATTGAAGACTTTATCAACAATTTTGAATTCACCAGGAAAGATCCAACAGTGAAATTCAACTCAACATTAAGAAAGGCAGTGGAGGACACAAAAAGTTTGTTCAATGAAAGGGAAAAAAGTTTTTAATGCAAATGAATCCACAGACACCCAGATTGTTTGGTTTACCAGAACTACATACGGTATACCCATCAGACCAGTTGTATCATCCATAAACGCTCCAGCTCACAAATTGTCATATAAAATCAATTTTATTCAGAAATTACACCTCTTTTAGACCAAAATATGGTGTGAAAAATTCAATTGAACTGGTGGAAAAATTGAAAAAGGTTGAGGTCCCCAGCAATTGTAGGTTAGTGTCATTTGATGTCTCCAACCTCTTCACCAATGTTCCAGTACAAGAGAGTCTGCAACTGGCAGGGAAGATATAAGATGAAACCCAATTTCAAAATTCAAAAGAAAGAGAAGAATTGAAGACCCTAATGACAGCATGCACAGAACAAAATTTCGTCAAGTTCAATAGTTCTATTTACATACAGAAAAAAGGCTTAGCAATGGGATCCCCCTTTCACCACTACTTTCAGACATATTTATGTACAATTTTGAGAAACAATTTATTGGATCTACAAGATTCAAATAGAAAATAAAGTATTGGTTTAGGTACGTGGACGACATACTGTGTCTATGAGAAGGCTCCTCAAGGCAGTTAGAGGCATTTCACAATGATCTGAACAAGGCACACAAAAACCAAAGAAATTGAAGAAGACCATCGACTGAACTACCTAGACCTATACTATAACTATTCAAGACAACAAACACCATTTAACATTTCCAGAAAACCAACAACAACAGACTCAGTGATACCCATGAACTCCTGCCATCCATTTCAACATAAATTAGCAGCTTTTCACTCCCTACTTGACAGACTAATTAGTATCCCAAAGTCAACAGAAAACTTAAAAAATTAACTGAAAATAATTCTAAAAATTGCAGTTAACAATGGTTTCAACCAACAATTAGTATACAAGAAGAAGCAAATGACATCAATCAGATCAGTTTATTCATAACAATCAGAAATTTTAAAGATGGTTGGATTACATTACCCTATATTGGAATAATCTCACATAGGTTGGGGAATGTGATCAGAAAGGAAGGACTACAGGTAGCATTCAAAACAACACCCTACTCAACAGATTGATGAACTCTACAAAAGACAGCATAGCAAACTGGGGAAAAAGTTGAGTTTACAAACTAAAGTGCACTGATTGTGATGCTTGCTATGTGGGCCAAACAGGTAGGTAAAACACGTATTGCAGAACACACAACAGCTTGGAGAATGGGCAACAAACATTCAAACTTTGCAGAACATCTTTTGGACACCGTCCACAATTTCAATCCAGCTAATAATGTGGAACTCATTCATTTTTGCCAAAAAAGCAAGCTGCTGGATGTGTGTTATAGGCTATTGAAATTCATAAATTGGAAAAGGACACTTCTGTTACAAGCCTCAATGACCAACCAGAGTCTGTTAATTATAACATCAGTAGAATAGCTCAAAACCACTTGTAAATAAGCCAGATACGAATTAGGTTACTGAATCTTTGATAGATTTAGTAGGTTTGAATATTAGGTTGTTTTAATATTATTAGGTTTGAATATTATTTTCTTAATATTCTGAGGATAGCTTTCCCAACTATCACGTAGCTTTTGGATACCAAATATGTTATTAAGAGGCCTCCTGCTTCTTCAGTACTGTACAGCTGAAGATGTGTTAGTAAAATACGAAACCATGGTCCTGTGACTCAAATTATTCAAGTTTAGTGAAATTTAAAAACTTCTGTTTTGTTTCAATTTTGTTTATTTGATTATCGATCAGCCTATAATTAATTAGTAGTTAATTCTTGCACATAGTTACCAAAAATCAGTATTAGCTTGGCATTTATTGATCTATTCTCTTTCTTATTAGTTTTTATTTTGTTAAGTGTGTGTTAATAGACTAATTTGTGTAAATAAAGAGCGAGTTTTAACTTCAGTGTTGTCAGAACCCATAACAATACACGTTATTAATAAACAATGACTCAACAAGAAATGTCTAATAAACGGATATTACAAGCAATCAGTGGCGTAGCCAGGGGGGGCCCATGGGGCCCAGGCCCCACCCGAAATTTCAGAAATAAAAAATTCTCAAATAACTAATAGATAACGACTTATTGAATCTGTTTTGTAGTATTATAACGAACAGAATACAGAAACCCTGATTTTGTAATAGAATATAGCTACAGTTATAGTCAGATTCATGTATTATTCAAATATTTACTCGTATAGAAACTTGTACTCTTTAATTAGGTGTTCAAATGGATAATTTTGATTTAAATCGAATAAAACATGTTGGAAATTTTGACTACCATAATTATTGAAATATCACATTAAATAAACCGCAATTTTTCAAGTTTGAAGTGGATTAACTTTGTTAATTATTGATAAATCACCTTTTTGAATAAACTCATATTGTAGAAAATTTAGTTCTGAAGTTAAAATTCATTATAACCCACTAGACTAAACTCACCTTAACTTCATGAAATCGGGATTTTATAAATGAAAACACACAAATAAATGCAAGTTCTATGCAAGCGTGTAAAATAAGTCTGCTAAGATCAAAAAATTCCGATTTCATGATCTTTGGGTTGGGTGCGTTTTTATGCTAATGACATAAATTATATGAAACTTATAAAAAGGTATGCTTTCTTCATGTATATTTGAGTTGTATTTTTATAAACTTGAAATGCAATTTATTATCATTGTACTGTAATAATTTCGAGATTCAGTACATAATAGTTAAGTATGATTAGTTCCAATTCAAGGGTTTTGACTCAAAATAGTCACAGATATTAGTATCAAACCTTATCATTTCTAACCTGGCCACCTAGGTTCTTGGGTAGTAATTTTTCAAAAATTTCTATTGAACTTTGGAGCCCATCAAGTTGTCTAGATTACCATTCCATTTTACACCACTAAATTTAAAAAAAATCCGGACCCTCATATACCCCCCCCCCCCCCCCGAAGTCTAATCCTGGCTACGCCACTGCACGCAATAATAAAACAAAGCACAAATGACTTACAGCTTCAATCACACTTGATACATGAAATCACAATATCACAGGGTATATTGCCATAGAAAGAAGAATGTCTATTATCACATGCAAACAAGTTGAAATCTGAATAACAACTGACTCCTGCTGACATGTATATTGCACAGTCGCTTTTATAAGTTTGTTCGTTCTAGAAATCTCCATTCCAGAGTGTTCTTGAACTTTCTATTTACTCAGATAAGCTGTCCCTATCAAGAATAAGCTAAAAATACCAGTGGCCCACTTGACAAATGAGAGTAAAAGAGAAGTTGAAATAAAGATAGAGAAATAACAAGTGCTCATGCATTATCAATTGTAACTGGAAGCACTGTTGACATAATGCAACATTGAAGGATGTTCCCCTCTTTCTTTGTGTTTCCTAACAATATGATTAATATATTTCAGTTGAAAATTTAGATGACTAATTTTTTTAATTAGTAGTATTCTAGAAAGTCAAGACAGAAAACTGAAAAGTGGCGATAGTGGAGAACAATATAGAAATTTTAAGCTCTGAAGAAATATCAACATGTTGCGAAACATGTTTCTATTGATGTTCCAACAGCCCCCATACTAGCAATTACCATACCATTCCAGTTCAAAATGTATTCAGTGGGTTGAGAGGGGGGCACTTGGTATCAAACTAGGCCCTCAATGTTGAATCCCTCTTCCCACCTTTGAACGGTCAAACGCACCTTATCTATCATATCAGTGATACCTCATTCTTCTCAGCTCATTCAATCTATCTAAATTAATAACCTGTTATTTAATAACATGTAAAATTCTGTCAATAATTGAGAATTTCACTTCAAACAGTAACAGTGGTATCATTTCAGTGTAACATAATTGTAGCAACACCCATTTTTAATGATGGGTAAGATTAACCTTAATCATCCCCCAAATTATCAGTTACCCTTCCCTTTTTTGAATGGTAAATTGCACTCCAACGAGTGATCTCATTCTTTTCAACTCATTGCAGCGATCCAAATTGTATGTAACATGTCAAATTCTGACCATAATTATTGATAATTTCACTTAAAAGGATAGTAAGCATGTTTGGAAAGTGATGAATTTTCAATTCACTCTACAATATTTAATTAGTCAAGTAGGCCTTCCCAAGGGCCTTAAAGGGATTAATTTCTTAAAGGGAAGAAAACATAAATATAGTAGTATTTTGTTTAATGGATTCTCTTACAGATTTAGGCGCTGAATCCGAATCTAAACTCCGGAATCTCAAAAAGTGATTGTTTGACGAGATTATAATTATTTTACTAAAAACCTGACAAAGCTGGTTTTTGATATCTGCCATATCTAATACGAGACAGGAAAAATGTTGAAAAAAAAAATAAAATAGCCCAGCTAGAAAATAACTATCCTACATTTTTTAAGCAATGAAGTTTTTCGAAAAATCTAACTGTTTTTGGTCAAAATAGATATTTTTGGATTGTTGGGCATTTTGTCAAGATGGTATTTTTGGGGGATGATTAAAAGGGCTCTCTTCTATCACAAAAAAAATGGGTAGTGTTGTAATTATGATGAGGTTCACCGCTAAAATGATTCCACTATTGCTCTGAAATTCTCAATTATTATATTACTAGACATATTTTGACTTATTTATGAATTTGGATCGCCTCAATCAGAAGAATGAGGTGCGATTGACCGTTCAAAGGTGGAGAGAGAGGTCCAATGTTGGGGGCCGAGTTTTGGTGCAAAGTGCCCACTCACTTCATCCTCCAGAAAAAAATGGAAAAATCTGACATTTTGAAGCAGAATGGTAGGACAGTAATTGACAGTATGAGGTCCCAGGAACATGAAAATGTCCTCACCAATATTTTGTTTGGATTGAGTCACTTACAGTAATAGCCTAACAGAATTCACCATGTTCTAGTAAAATAATATTTTCACAAATCTAAAAACTGCTTCAACTACTGATTTATTGAAGATTATATTAACTATTGATATATTTTATTTTTGAAGAGAATTTGATTTTCTACTATTTTCTTCAAGACTGAGCTTCTGTAAAGTGAACAAGTGAGGAGCTAGAAGGATGAGTATTTCAAAACCTGAGATGTTTTAGAAAATTATCCATTTTGGAGAACCTATAACTTGGAAAGAGTGCGAGTTTTTGCAGAAATGCAAAATAACAGTTATAAACAGAAAACTGAAAAGTGTACAGTGGAACTAACATGTGACAGTTGACAGTTAGCGCAGGGGGGCGTGACCTAAGTTAAAGGGACAAAGGGTAGTAGTGTACAGTGAGGTGCTGGTGGCGCATGCGCATTGGCTCATCCACTCATCTGCTTCATTACATATATTAATCCTACTGGACCTTTACCCCCCCCCCCCCCACACGAAGACTGCAGCATCGGTTTTTAATGAGAAAATATTATACATTGTTCATTAGGCCCAGCACAACACATGGACACATTCCCAATGAAATTGAAACTTCATAGCCTAATTGAATTCCTGAAATTTCACTACTTTTACTGGACTATGAACCGATTTCATATCCATGATGACAGATCTACAAAAGCTGTATATTTTCTACAAATATAACTTGATGAAAAGATAGATACTGAAAACACTGTTATCCAAAGCCTAACCTAACATAAACCTAACTATACCACTAACTAGCCAAAGCCAACCAAAGTCTAACCTAACCTAACCGACAACAAAGGGAACACTACCGATCCAGATTGTTGTTGAAAATGAACATATAACGTTTCAGCCTACGTGAGTAAATATTTATTTATTCTCTTTTAAAATTTTGTTAGATGCTTTATTTTTCTGTTTATAATATTGTGAAGTTAACAATAATAAACTACATTTTGTTCACGATACGATTCCAGACATCAATGCGATAAAATGCCGTTTTATACAGACACTTTGATACGCAAAACATTTGATACACATTTCCAATCGATGGTATGAAGTATCGATATTATCAAGTATCGAGACTCGAGCAATGGAATTTTACTGGATGGGATATCGAACTGCAGCTTATATGAATACAGAAACAAACAAATAAATACAGAATACCCCCGGGATAATTTATCACAACTTAATCTTCAAAAAATGTATGTTGTTATCACGGTACTTTTATGGCCAACTTTTAACCTAACCTATTTCATTTCTTTTGGGGTGAGTGCGGAAAAAGAGAGGAACTACACCCTTAGACAATTTATATAATATCTACTTGAAACATTTTGAAAAATTGAACATGATTTTGATTCTGTACTATAAAGAATACATTTCAAATTAAATTGGAATTTTGATAAGAACATCAGTTGAAACTTGTCAAATCAAGTACTAACAGATGCAATTACTTATCTGATTTGCAATTTTTTAAATTTAATTTCATTATTTTTGGTTACCATAAGGCATAAGTTATCAGCATCATCAAGTGGAAAGACATTAAAATTATCAGATCACTTCTATATTGAACTGAAATAGCATTTAAATGTAGTAACAGCTAAAATTAATAAGTTTCTCAACTTGACATTAATTTTTTCATTAAAATTGACAATAAAATCCAAATGTAAATCATAATCTGGGTCAAATGATTCAAACTTAAGTTACCCTATCTATCATGCAAAAATTTGAAAAGAATATTCTGTGGTTTTTAGAAAGGCTCAATTTTTAGCTGCAATCTAAGTTACTTAGCTGCAATCTAAGTTACAAAGTCAATTTGAATGAAAATAGGTACCTATTTCAGAGACCTAGATTACAGTAATGTATGTCATAGGTACGGTATATGAATTTCATAGATACATTGATTACCGTAATAGCCTAATTAGTAATGATAACGCAGTAGGTAGCAATTTGAGATTATATACTGTATTATTATTTATTTATTCAATTATTATTTAGATCTGTTCACTTGTTGCACTATATAGTCTGGAGAATTAGGTTATCATTTTTTTGAACGATCAAGAAATAAATAATTTGACTTCTAAAAAAAAGAATTTGTTGAAAATATTTTTCAATGAAGTTTCCAATATTACTTTTTGCAATAGAAAAAATCATACGTTATTTAAAAATAACATTGAATCTGAAGATAGAATAATGTAGAGCATATATTGCTCAACATAATCACAAAGTCTAAATTATCAAACATCAGGCATTTCAATTTCAGTATTCAACTAAGTTATCTAGACCAGATGACCAGAATCCATCACGAAATTCATTTTGGATGGTTTTCAAGATCTGTGCGGGGGCAAACTTCATTGAAAAGGAACAAGAGAACAACCATCGTCTGCTACAAGGGAGAAAAAGGAAAGCAGACTACATATGAAAGTGGAAGATGTAAACAGAACAGAGAACTAGGGCCTGAATTCATAATTTGTGATCTGGGGTTTTTCAACATTTTTATTAATCGGCAATTCTTTTTTACTCGACTTCGTTATAAAATACTAGAATGATTATTATTTTGTAAAAGTTCGAAAATAATTTGGTGTAAGCTAGCAAACACATTTGTATTTACATGCGGAGAAATATTCCATCACAAATCAATCCCATACTATTCTCTTCCTTATTTTCTTTGCATGACGTTTTAAAACTTCAACATGGCAGACATGAAAGGAAACAATAATTATTATTCTGCTAGAATGTAGATACTTACTTCGGCTAAGAAGCGTACACAGAACAGAAGGAATAACAGTTTGTACAAAACAGAGTCGATGATAAGCTATTTTGTTGTGAATCCTACTTCTTCATTCCACTAGTCTCTCTCGGGTAGACTTTTCACCGTCGTTCATCGTCGATTCCTTACGCCATTCTTGGGTCCCCTTTGTGCTCGCTTTCTAGTCGCAACCGAGAACAGAGGTGTTCGTCAACAGAACGAAATCACAGCGCTATCCCCTCCACAGCACAATGCCACAGAAACCTGGTTGTTCGTGTTGCTTTCCCATTCTCGGTACACGCTGGCAAAAGGGCAACTCACTACAAACAGCACTCTCTTGGCTCTATCGATCGGCTAATATTCAATATGGCCGACGCGTCCACTAGCCGGCCGGCTTCTCGCATCTCGCCGGGTTTTATTTCTGACCAATTCTACTCTGATCTTTATCTTAAAGTATTTCTCAATATGGCAATTTTAATCATTTTTCGTGAATTATCCGATTATCAAATTTCCGTAACTGTAGCTTGATGTGAATTACAAAGAATGAAAAGATAAATAAAATCTCTGCGCTAGTAAAAACGCAGCCTAGGATGATTTTGTAAAAGTTGGAAATGGGTCAGACCTCACCCTTGCTTATATTTCTACAGTCTAATTTTTTCTGTTTTACAAAATTAAAAATAATAATGCACAACGTTACCAAGTCTTTGAGTGCTGTTTAGGATTTTGGTAAGTTGTGATGTTTGGGCCTGCCGGTATATTATTGAACATTATACTGTAGGCCTATATAAGAATCCCTCTTAGTGATATGACATTTTCAACAATTCAAAGCCAATCCAGTAGTTTCGAGACAGAGCTTTCTGATAAATCAATTTCATACATAGTAACTTAGCATAATTTTTAATGCATAAGCTACAAAAAAACGCTGAAATTCAGTGAGGATCGCAACTGGCAGTTTTTCTCTTAAAATAATAATTATTGTTCCTCGTTGAATAATTTATGAAATTTGAAGAATTAGTAGATTTAGAATCTGATTTTAGTAAATATATTAGGTACGGTACTTCACTTTGTCAATAAATGTTTGCTTTACAAAAAAATAAAATTTTTCTTTTACGTCCTTTTTTTAAAAAATGTGAAATTTATTCTTCCTAACTTAAATGTGAAAAATACTCGAATAGACAAATTCGCAGAGAATTTAATTTTAGAGCTTCTTCTGAATGCTCAATCGATTTCAAGAAAATCATTTTTGATGAAAGGATTCACTTTATTGGCATTTGAAAACATCAAGAATTCGTTGTTACTGACTGGTTTTTGAGCTCCTCATAAAATATAGTTGCTTTTTCATAGATAATTCTCCATAATTTTATGAATAAATTTATTTCTGATACATGTCATGAAATCACTGATACTGTAGTATCAGTGAAAATGTGTTGAAAATGTGATTTTACTCTTACATCAAAATATAGCCTACCCAGTAGAAGATGTATCAAATCATCCAGGACCCACCCAGTTGAGATAATCGAGATTTGAAAATTTCCGTTTACTCCAGAACTTGGCTCTCATATTACAATATTTCTTGTTAGATATTTAATTCCCCAATTCATTAAATTACCTAGAAGCAGTAGCGTAGCGAAGATTTTAAAATTGAGGTTATCGGAGATTTTGGGGCCCTTTGGAAGAGGTATGAAACATCCCTCCCAAAAGTGCCATGGGGGTCCGGGGATCCTCCCCCGGGATAGTTTTTATAAATTTAATAGTCCCTCTAAAATCATATTTTAAGAGATTCTAGACTCTTGAAAAACTTAAATACATTCATTTTAGTCCACATTATGGGAAAAGCTTTGGATTTTCGGCGTTGTGAACTTGATTTTTTTTGCTGCCTAGAAGTATTGGTAGAGAGTTCCGAAACACGCTGTATATGTGTTGGGAATTCACCGATCTTAAATGGTTCATTTAACGAGTATAACCTTTATAAAACTGATAATAATTACAGTCGACTCTCGATAATTCGAATTTTGGGGGACAAGAGAAAAACTTCGAATTATCGAGAGTTCGTATTATCGAACGTTTGGATGGAAGAGGAGAAAAAACTCTATAGAAAGCGAAATTTATTTGATAGATTTAATGTGGAAATACTGGAAAACAATAAAAAAATGTTTGAAAATAAAAATTGTCAAGAATATTGTTGAAAGTACAGTATAATGAAAAAACAATTATTATCATCAAAATAATTTGCCTTTTTAGTTTAAAAGTCTGCAATTTTTCTCTGTTTTACTGCATCATTAATATAGCTTGAATATACTGAACCAAGACTGAAAAGTGAACTTAATCAATTTAGTGTAAAATGCTGCAAGTTTATGCAGATTTGAACATGTTTTCAAAATGATACTGTACATGCATTATGCATTAATATCGTACAATATCCCACACTTACCATAAGAAATATGGTTTTTAACACCTGAAAAAACTATGAAATTATGTACGAAAATACGTACTGAAATTATAACTTACTAGAACTTCGTATTATCGAGAGATTTTATGACAAACTTCGAATTATCGCGTGTTGCAGTCAGTTCAGGCTCTGTAATTTACTTCGTATTATCGAGTGCACAAAAATGCATTACTTTTGTTCGAAATATCAAGAGTTTTTCAGGGGACCGGGGATGTACTTTGTATTATCAAGAGGTTCGTATTATCGAATGTTTGTATTAACGAGAGTCGACTGTATCTCATTTAGGTTAGTCGGGTCCGGGTAGAGCTACTTTACCGCTAATACTATCTTGAACACTCTAAGCACCTGCCCGTTCTATAACTTATTGCATTCAGAGCACGCAGATGCAGAGTGTTTGGTCAGCATTAGCATTAACTTTGTTTTGCCAACACTCGAATAATTGATTCACTTTTTATTTCAAATTTTCTTGCAAATAAGTTATTTGATTCCCATGAGGTACATGCTAGTATCTCAGTAGAGTAGTATTATGTTATTTGTTGCATCATCATTTCATCAAATAATAGTTTTATTATCAATACATAGAGTAGACTATATTATACTAGTCTGCAGCATGGTATGTTAAAAACATCAATAATATTTGGGCGTGGTTGCCCGGGAGAAGGTGGATGCCAGCCTTCCACCCCCTTCCCCCTCGTACAATAATTATTCAATCCCAGGCATTTTGTGTGCCTCACCCAGCTCATACCCTGTCAGTACTGAATGTGCTGAGTGGATGAGGTCAGTTTTGCAGGCTGCAGCCTGCTGCCTCAAAATACATAGTCATCAGCATCAACAAGATGAACTTTCCAGACTCATCTATTGATTTTATTCCTCAAAAACAGTGAACAGCTGCAGAGTTGATCACCAATTTTGCTGCTATTATTCATAATTAGTGAGCTGAATATCATCTTTGCAGCTGCAGCTTACATTATTGTTTTAAGCTATAACTAGTGGCTTGTAGGGGCAAAAGCCCCTAAAGAAAAGCACTAATATAATACATAAAACAAACCATTATGCTATTATAAATCAAACGAACTAACAATCAAATTATCTATGAGTCATAATTTCCCTGTATACAGTATTATATTTTTTGTGTAAGAACTGTCTTTTTGGTTGCTTTGGAGGTTGTTATTTTCAATAAACAATTCGATTCCTTCAGGAGGATTAACCATTGATCAGGGATAGTAACTTGATGGTTCGTCTATGGTTTAACTCTGCTAAATGCAACATATAATTGCCCATGAGTAAATACCGGGTTACTTCTGTACCTTATATCCCAGCTATGTCGAAGGTTTGGCCTTGGGACTAATTGATTGTAATACAAAAAGCTAGTCTGGTCGGAAATTGTTTTCTTGACCTATGGAAAGGCATATTACAGACATATTATTGAAAGGCATATACAGACGATCAGTATTAACTGACAGTTGAAACTAAAAGTTAAAACCGATCGTCTGTATGCAAGATTTGAATTGAACTCAGGCCAAAAAACTGGACTGATGAAATTTTGTGGAATCAGTTCGAACTTACCGTGTGTATGGTCGCCTCAGTTTAGTCACTCAGTCCAGCCATTCGCGCATAGCTAGAGCTATGCAACTTTGCATATAGGTCCATTTCCGGACAATATTAAGACAACAAAATTGTAGTTTTAAAGTTCTTCGAAACTAAGTTTTTAGTTTTAGAATTTTTTCACAACTTATTAATTAAAAAAAATTATATTAGTCTATAGGTACTAAAAAACTTCTAAAACTAAAAACTTAAAAATAAATTTATAAAAACATTTTTTAAATAACCACGAATTTAAATGCACTTAAAATATAAAAACTCACAAAAATTTGAAATTGAGTAAATATTTTCTATGAGGTTATGATAGAAAAAGTAAAAGTGTGGGGCGCTATTGGAAAAAAAAAATTAATAATAATATACCTACAAATTGTAGTTGTAGGTACAGTAATAGTATATAATATACCTAGGTAATAATATACCTAGATTACCAACTAGATTGTTACTAGGTGGTAGTGGGTGTACTGAAGTCTGGCAAAACTGAACTGACCGTGTGGTGGCGATAGGAGACTTCAGTTTCAACTGTTCAGTTCTAACTGACAGTTAAAACTGATCGTCTGTAGAAGCCTTCAGGGTCTGTTGAGATAAGCTTGTTAAAAATATTATATTACCTTTCCCAGGCTCATTTATTATTATTATTATTCTTGAAATTATTAGCTTTGATGTCTTCTTCAATGTGAAGAAATGTAAACAAAACAAAACATTTTGTTTGATATATTGTATCAATGTATTGATCTATTGAAATGATTATCTTCATTTGCAAAATCGATTTTTATGATAATTATTTAACTAATACAGTATAATCAACTATCAAATTTCTGTGCTTATCACAAAAGTTAGAGCATCATCTCTGAAAATGAGCATCACCCAAAAACGTGAATCCCACTTTAGTTTATTTTATACTAGTTTAATAGTTCTAAATAAGAAGATGAAACCAGCCATCAACAAATTTCTTTGCTCAACTCGAATGCTTTCAACTTCAAAGGAAGCCCAGTGCTATCTATACCCACTGCTATTAGTAGTCTAGTTAAAAACGTTTTCCGATCTCTTATCATTAGAGCAAGTTCTAAAAAAGAGCTAACAGCTTCAGAGCTGAAAGCCCGAATTCTCTTTCTGACCCTACGAAGAAGAAGTGATAGATGACATACAACAAACAGGCCTCCTTATTGGTTTCGAAGGAAAGAAAGTGTGATGGAGGAATTTGTCTTGACGGTCCAGTGGCTGAGGAATTTAGTTAGTGGGAAACACGGGACGAAATGGAAGCAGAAACGAACGAATTCAAGTAGGCCTGCCTCCGCCTCGCAAGTGCAGTAGGACGTAGTACCAGATGATGATGCTCGACACGAAAGGAAGCCGCAGATAAAAAAAGGAAAAGGAAAAGGCTCTTTCAGGTTTCGGTTGAAAGGTGGGGGTTATGAACACGACAGACAACACTGCAGAAGAGGCGACAACGGCAACGATTTGGCGGGCTTTATTTCTGAGCGGGAGAATTCGGCGGCAAGTAAAAAGTGACAAGAAATTTTAAAATGGTTCTATAGTAAGTAGTAGTTCTAATCGACTAGTAGTTCTGTGAAGAGTAGACCTCACTCGCCCAACACTTCTCACTCAAAAGGGGATGATATCTTCGACTCAATTTTTATTGCTTGGTCTTAATCTTTCATTGATGATAGAACCTGCAAACTGCAATTTGAAGTCTAAATGTTTTGACCCCCCTATAAATTACCCCTTATAGAGGATAGAGGATTACTATGCATTTTAAGCAGCTCTTAATATTAAGCTCCAATTATAAGCAAAAGTTATCCATTAAAAAATATATCAATTCAAATTTTGTTCACCCCCCCACCCCCACCAATAACAAGTAAAGTTTAAATTTTACGAATGGAAGTCTTCAGAGTTTATATGCTCTAAAAAGTGTTACAGAACGAAAAAATACAATATTTTTAATACTTTAAACAAATAAAAATAAAATTAATTGAGATTACAGAGGGGATGGGGCGAACAAGGCAAGTTTTCTTGGACCTCAAAGTCAAGGGGCCACGTCATTTTACAAATGTAAGCAAGTGACATAACAAAAATAAAATAATCCAGCTCCGCTGGAGAATCCTCAGAATCCCCAATGCTTTGGGGTTCCGTCACTATCTATATGTAAATACAAAATTATTAGTAGTTGAGGTTTGGAATTGGATGTATTATTAATTCATTTTCTCTTTGCAAGTTGAATGAAGTTCCATTCAAAGTCGTAATAATTTTTATATTTTTACACATTTGACATATTCCAGTATTAGTGAATAGTTTGATGCGAATTCAAGAGATTTCACAAAAATAGAAGAGCAGCTTATTGCTCTCTCTATGGTGCCACTCATTGCCCTCATACACCTTACCAGGTTCTATCATCCCTAGCCAGGGGCGCACCCAGACTTTTGGTTTGGGGGGGCTTACCCGTCCTACCAGGGAAAATTTTGGAGAGGAGGGGGGGGGGGGGTAAATTGCGATTTTTCAGACGACTTTTTGCAAGATTGTTGCCCGATAAAGTTTATTGAGGGGGCGGGGATTCATTACTTGACTTTTTAAAGAGTATTAGTATTAGAGTAGCTATGGGGAAACAAAATGTGTCCATAATGAGTATTTTTTGTACAGTGTTTCAGGAGTTCAAAATGATTCTGCCAGACTGCTTAATCAACTTCTCATGAGGGTAAAAAATTAGAATCAATGTAGGTCCGCAACGCTTTGTTACAGAAATAAAGAGGGCGAAAGATTACAGCTATTCCAGCATCCATTCAGAAATGACTAAGGTCTTCATATAGATGGTGTGAATTAGATTGAAGCAATGTAAAATTATCTGAAACGTGCTACGACATCTACTATTATAAATTTTTATGTCTACACCATTCTGAGACTTTTGCGTTGGTAATAAAAAGAACGAAAAATTCCAGTCCTAAAGCGAATCGAGATGACGAAATCTTTAAATTGTTGGGATGTTTTACAAAAACTCACAAAATGATCATAAAAACACGTTATTTTACGTCGTCCTAATGGTTAACCAATTCAATTGCCAACGAACCAAAAATTTTGTTCAATTTCTCCTTCAAAACTTGCCAAATCATTTTTTGAAATGAAATATGAATGTACTCAATAGTCAAGAACGGTCCCAAAGTTTATAGAGTTTCATTGAATCAAAGCATACTGATTTTTCACATATGTTTTCCACTTGCTATTCTTCTGTCTTTTTATCAAATTTAAATTATGGTTTTGTAAGTTCTGGGTGCTTTATTCACAATTAATAGCCAAGCTCATACATTTCAATATTAAAAATGCCTTCTTTTGGCCTTTTTTGTGTATTTCATAGGATTACTCAATAATCACGGTGTAAATGTTTCATTTGGGTTTTCAGTTCATTTCTCATCAAATGTATTTAATTTACCACCTAAATGAGCACTCTAGAAGCCTAGAGTTTTCGGAATGAGTACTAATTTATTGATCTCTTATTGAAAAAGATAGCTTCACTCTTCTGCTATATTTATTTCTGTATTGAAGCGTTTTCGAAGGAATAAAGAATAAGAATAAGGAATATGCAATCTTATTGAAAATTTTTCGCAAAAACCTGTAAACCTTTTTTAGGAAATTGTTAGCCGCGAGCCGTAACAGGTACCGTACCTGTTCAGTCACATAAGGCAAGCTGCAAATTCCTAAGGTAAGGGTGACCGAATGGATCAGTCACCAAAAAAAAAGGGTTCTTAGCTATAGAATCACTTGTCAATGATTCGGAACTCACCAAAAACTGTGGGCCCACGCACAGGTCTCAGAATTATCTCGGCTCCACCTTCCGGATGGAATTACATTAATACCGTTAAATGTATTACAGGTTTAGGAGGTTCTAGAGGCTAGAGGTCCTGTACTTATTGGTTAAATGAATGCCATATTGATATGAGTGAAACGAATTATTTGTATTATCTTTACCCAGCCACCTAGTCAAATTTAATTCTGCAAGACTACAAACTCTATTTCCACCAAATGGTAGTCCTGTTAATAGTATAACGATATTGTTAATTGTCATCCGATTTAAACAAGTTTTAAATATACAGTCAATTCGCTTGAAAATTATCAACATTTTGATAAGGATTTCAGGACCTGAGGGCAAGGCTTGAGCCCCAAAACCCCCCATGTCAAGCCACTTATTATGAACATTATTCTACTTAAAAAGTGTGAATAAATGACATGTACCAACACTAATCAGCCTGCAGCACATACTCTCAATAGTAAATTTTCTTGAAAATTATTAACAATTTTTTAAGGAGCTCGGGTTCTTGGGGGGGGGGGGCTTAAGCCCCCTAAGCCCCCCCCCCTGGGTGCGCCACTGTCCCTAGCTTCCACAGCTCTTTCATGGAATAATTTTCAGTTGGCCTACTCTTGAATTCAATCTTTAAATTGAAAAAAAAAACAAATTAAATTAGTTACAAATATTCTTTTAAGTACAGTAGGCAACTAGGCATAGCTGGAAGACTTAATCAATGCTAGTTGGGAAATCGAGGAAAATTGGTGTTTAGGGTAAAGGTGTAAGGGAGCCTCCAGCCACAACTCTTCCCCGGGCCACCAAAATGTCTCTGGGTGGCCTTGATTGTAATAATAATTTGAAACCACTATAACTTGATAAATTGGCTGTATAAAATTAGTATTGGAAATAAAGTTTTAGTTGCCATCAAAGGCGAAAAAAGGAGTTATTTTACATTTCGTTTAAGAAGTAAACATACAAAAAGGAACCAATTATACCAAACTATTGGCAATCTCCACTTTCACTTTATGGCTTTCACTTTACCCAATTTATAAACTCTATTTCAATAAATACTCGTATAAAGTTACTATTTTAAGCCTCAAATCAAACTCTAAACAACGTAGATTCAAAAAGTATCCCATAATATGGACTAAAATGATTGAATTTAAGCTTTTCTAGACAGGAGTCTAGAATCTCTTGGAATACGATTTTTGAGGGACTATATATCAAGATTTTCCCGGGGGAGGACCCCTGGACCCCCTTCGTCCTAGGGGGTATTCCATACCCTCAGGGGGCCCACAACTCTTCGATATCCCCCCGTCCCCCATGAAAATATTTTCGCTACGCGACTGAACACTGGACTCAAACAAACCCGAAAGTATGCTCCAGTCCAGTCATGACAATTTTCGATTTTCTCTTGTAAATTATAAAAAGATTTGCGCAAAACTACGCACACGGTAACATTAATTAATTATTCTAACCTGACCACTCATCGCTTCCATTCACTTAAAATGCAAGATTTTATAAAGCAAGCTGAAACATGGAGTGGCCAGGTTAGAATAAATTAATGTTATCGCTAGCGTTGTTTGGCTAAGACTCCTTTTTATAGTGTAAAAGTTAATAAAACTAAACGTTTCTCCTATTATCAGCTACTACCTATATAGCATAGCTTAATATTTAATCTCATTTTATTTTCTTTCTGATTCAACAAAAAATTCTTTTAACGTATTGAATTTAGATTGTCTTGCTCTTCTTCATAGCAAACTAAATATCGTTTCAATATAACACTGACAATATTTACAATAATGTTTTATTCAAATCCATAGAATCATTGCTGTTGAACCTCTCCGTAATTGCCATTTCCACCTTGCCAAACCATGTTATCAATATATTTTCGATTAAATCATATTCATAACGAAATCTATAAATAACTTTTCAATCCATGAAATACGATGAGAAGGAAAGACTATAGAATGATAGAAAGAAATAAGTGATGAAGGATGGATAAGTGAAGGAGATGAACGGCGTGTGAAGAGGCGAAAAGGAATCTGATGAAAATGGAAGCTACAGGAGAATCGATGATGAAGGGGAGCCGCAGTGGAACAACGAACAACCACCTCCCACTTTGATCGATCCAATCTCTTCTCCACATCTCCTCTTCCCGCGTCCGCGCCTTCACTTCAGAAGAAGGAAAAAGGGCAATGCTGACGGAATTTCAAACTTTCTATTTGATTGAGAAAAAAGTGTGCGAGAGAATAGGCTGAAAATAAGCATAGAATCGGACTGATAGTCAACCTGAAAATACTGGCAACGAAGGAAGGATAATAGAAGTCCACACATGATGGCCTATACCCAAGGAGCACGGAATAGTTTCTATCCTCCTTGCTTGTCTTTACCGCTCCCCTCCGCCAAGCACACGAACGAATAGCGGTATACAGAATACCTTCTCTAGTAGTGTTGAGCTTGGAAGTGGTTGTTGACAGAGAGGAGAGAGTGAGTCTCTGCGTGTGGGTGAGAGAGAAAGATTAGAGAGAGTGAGGCTATGAGAGATTGTGAAGGAGAGGATATCAAGACGTCTGCTCCTTCTTGGAGCAAAGTTTCAAGCCGTTCCCATCAACACTAATATAATGATTTTTTTATTGAGTATAAATGGCCAAAAATAACATTTATTCAACATTTTTATGCTTGAAGAAACTTGAGAAAGGAATCCTTGATGTTTCATGGCGCTTTATATTCGAAAAGAATTTTAGAATTTAATATAGAAAGCATTGTTTTTCATTTTCATTTATTGATACAGTCAAAATACAAATTATTGTAAAGAAACAACAGGCGTTCAGCCCAAAACTGTCTCTATTACAAAATTTTTATAAGAGTCCAAATATTTGTAAGCATAGGTTATGTTCACGTTTTGATTAAAATATAACTTGAATCTTCTGGAAAACACAAATAACAAGTTCAATTAAAACGATGAAGCACTTTGATTGAATCTCCTTAATACTCTCCACGATATTTCAGATTTTTTTAAATTGAATCACTGAAATTTAACTACATTATCAGAAAATTTTGATTCAATTTCAATGTTGATTGAATAAATGACGTAACTCGAGTTGACTAATTAAATTTAATTAAAAATTAAAAATAATGTAGCCCGCGCCCGGGCTACACCCCACAGACAACCACTCTTACATATCACTCCCTTCAAAAAAGTATCATTTTTTATATAATATAATATATATAATATAAAAATTCATGTAACTTAAAATCTCCTTAATACTCTCCACGATATTTCAGATTTTTTTAAATTGAATCACTGAAATTTAGACTACATTATCAGAAAATTTTGATTCAATTTCAATGTTGATTGAATAAATGACGTAACTCGAGTTGACTAATTAAATTTAATTAAAAATTAAAAATAATGTAGCCCGCGCCCGGGCTACACCCCACAGACAACCACTCTTACATATCACTCCCTTCAAAAAAGTATCATTTTTTATATAATATAATATATATAATATAAAAATTCATGTAACTTAAAATTAAATAAATAATTTTCCAAATTTTTATTTTTTCAAATTGTTTCTTACAATTTTTTTTTTAATTTCTTCTAAGGAATTGGGTGGGGTTACGTTCTCAATAACCCCCCTCGTTACGCCTATGAATTGAATGGTGTTCAGAGTTAGTTGAATTGATATAGGTCTAAAAACGCCAGATGTCATAATTGATAAGTGAAAAGCTGAAACTCTCCCAGAGTATTTTCCTAAAAGTTCCCGAAAATCCCCCCGGTGCCTTTCCCTCTATTCATCCTCAAAGTTCAAAATGCAGACTTTTACTTCCGCCCCCATATTACAGAAAGTCGTAGCAGCTTCATATAATAATCAAATTGAAGGTAATATAAAGCACGTGGAAAATTTTTCCCACCAAAACTCTTGTTTTCCCGCAAATTACTAAATTACTATTGTAAAAAATGTCAAGGTCAGAAGATTTTTATTTTTGATTCGTTAAGAAGTAAAGAACTTTGCAAACTCTACAAATAATGATGAAGGATATTTCATTACCTTTACATTGATATGCAATTTCCTATATTTACTATGAATAATGTTGAATAGACTACGCCGAAAGTGAAGATTGCACAGTATGCGCCGCTCGGCTGTTTTTTTTTATTTGCTTATTTAAAAAATTAAAGTTTATTTATCTTATTGTATACTTATATATTTTGCACCTTGGAATGTATTTGTGTCATATGAAAATGTATTGTGCATTTTGATTGGTTGAATAAAAAAATATTATTCTTCTTCTTCTTATTATTATTATGTACAGTAATAGCAATGAATCGAACTCCGCATTCGAATCTGACTCTGAACTTAAATCAAGAAATCTTGAAAAAATGTTTACAAACACAATACAACTCAAAAAGCACATCCACCTGCGTCGCACTGTAGAATGAAACTGCCTCCCAACATGCGCTTTAAACTGTGCGACACGTTTCTGCCCTGCTCTGCTCTGCCCTGCGCGCCTGTGTCGCACTGCTCAACGTGCGCCCCATAAGGCCAATTCGAGACGCAGGTGGCGTAGAGCAGAGCATAGCAGAGCAGCACAGTTTCTGTGTCCCATGTGTTTACTATGCTCCGCTGTAGGAAAGCTAGAAAACACGCGCACGTTGCCGCGTAGGGCAGGGCAGAGCCACACGTGCACTCGTCACTACGTTATTTTGTTGGTGTACTAAAATCTGTCAATATGGAAGAACAAATTGATGGAGTTTTTCTTCAGTTCCCACAGGCCTTTGGGCGTAACATGTGTTATGTGTGCCTCTTGGCGAGGTAAGCTTGGCGGTAGCCGCAGCCGCGGCAGGGCGGTTCTTCAATTTAATTTCTGCATTTTGCAATGAATTTCCATTACGTTGCCAGCTATTAAACAACAATAAACACAGAAAGTAACAAGGAATACCTATGCATCTATATTAGAATTCACAATATTTTCACACTTGTGAATCTATTGGGAAATTAGTTGAGAATAGGCACTTGTAATAGAAATGGAAAAATATCATTTTGCAGGAATCATCCCAATATTTGCCACATTTACACAATGACAACAATATGCTATCAGAATGGAGCATTCAAGCTTTATTTCAAATAGATACGAAAAGTTTCGATAAAAATCTACCTTTGAACAAAAAATTTGAAATCATAAAAATTATGAGTAGTCTAATTCATAGACCACAAATCAAACTATTCAAGTTTTATTTTTGGTATAGAACCAACATTTTTCCTTCCTAAACTACTTCATGAGTAGAAAAGTTGAAATCATAAAAATTAAGTTTCTCCTAAAGCATAAATCATAAAAATTAAGGGTCTCCTAAGCATAAACATTATTCTAGTTATGAAATATGTAAGTTACAAGTTTTCGACACAAATCTAACTTATGAATAAGAAAGTTGTTAACATAATATAAAACAACAAATAATATTTATAATCACAGACATTTTGTTTTAGGCTCACTACAGTATTTAGTTTATGGTAAAATTGAGTCGATTGGGCCTTCCAATGTAGATGCAGGCAGGAAAATTTGTTTGATGGTGTGCGGATCGGAGTTGCCAACTTCTTGAGGGTGTGGGAAAGAACCATGATAGTCGCTCGGATGATGGTTGTTCCCTGTTCTTGGGATATTTCTATCAAGCAATTGGCCCGTGTCAGCGCGGAATAAAATATCAGCAAACTCCCGTTTCACATGGGCAAGTGTCTGTGAGTCATATCTTCTCAGTTCGTTCGCTATATGCAGTCCGTAAGTGTAATAAGGGTCATGAGATACATCAGTTGATGATTGGAGAAGTCTCAAAGCATTGTCCAGTACCTTTATATCTTGATTACCCATTCCTCTTTTTCTTTTCAACGGTGCCTTGTGAGCATTTTCCAGTCCAGAATCGCAGGGAGCGGGGGGAGCAGCAGCAACAATGTTGACTGGTGATTGGGTAAAAAATGTTTCCTCAGCAGTAGAAGGAATGGGGGAAGCTCTGGAATGCGATGCACTTTCATCCTCCAATTCCACTTCCGTTGGTGCCTGAAACACAAACAAACAAAAATTATATTCTATGTTACATTATTCTATGACTATCTACATTTCTTTTAGGCCCAATATTGGGTGGTATAGTAACAGTGGCGGCTCCAATACAGTTTATTTTCTCTATTAATCAACTCGATCCGACTCCGCATCCACAGCACGCAATCGGACAAGATGGCAAAGCTTTAGAAAAACATAAAAATGGGAATTTTGAAAAAATTTGTTGCACAGCATATATTTTAGTATGAAGGCGCTGTATGTATTTGAATGAAAACGAGAGTCTGTTCACATGGGTTGACTTTTTGTGGAGTGTCAGTGGAGCAGCTGATGGCGAATGGGTCATTGTCTTACATGAGATTTTCGTGTTGTTACACAGCGCTCCACCACGAAATTAGCTGCGCGACAGCCGTCAGCGGTGCTTGGCTTCGCCTGTTCGCCTGTTCACACACAGCTACAGCCACGCTTCTGTTTTAGCCGCAACTACAGTAGCATGTAGTCGCGATAAGGCAGTCTCAACCAAAATCTAAATTTGGTGAAATTTCAGATATTTAAGATTTTCAAATTGCCATCGTGTTCTACATAATCACCTGAGTTGATATATTATTGATTTTTTTTAACCAACTTCCAAACAAGAGGAGGTTCTTAATTCGACCTGTTTTTTTATGTTTGTACATCATACTTATTCTGGTCATACTTGTTTTCATTTGAGTGTTTTGTAAACATCTTATTCAGGTCATTCATACTTATTCTAACAGTATTGAACCGATTTCGATAATTTTTTTTAAATGAGAGAAGTTGTCCCAGCGGTGGTCCCATCTAAGTTTTGCAAGGATTGGCCCAATACTTAGCCCAATATTAAACAAAAAGGAGCATTCATCGATGTCTTCATTTAGTTTAGAAAACAATAAGATAGTTTCACACACAACTGCCAGTCGTGGATAACCGGTGTCATTTACCAGGCCGATCATATGGAGCACTTCACACCTACCCGATTTTTGAAATCATAATGATACAATGTAATTATGACGGGAAAACGATATCAGTTAAAGCGGCCCATACACTACTCGTGCATTGCACGTCCTGCCATTTTTATTATTGGCACGTCGTGCTTGGCATAGCACGATGTGCACCACACACTGCAAATTCAGTTCGCTCCGTGTCGTGCTAGATGTCGGTTGTGATACTGTGATATTTTGGTGTTAAAACTACTAGCTATGCCTGTTATAACGAAAAATAAAGCGTTAGCAGTATTGTTGATTGGCGCGATTCATGAAGATAGGAAAGTGAAGAAGGCAAGTATGGACTAAAAATTGGTTGAAGGAGAGAGAAAAGTATTCTGACGTGAGGCTATTGAAAGACGTGAAAACCATGAAAGCGATTACAGGAACTACTTGCGGATGGATATCGATACATTTAGTTATCTGTTGGAAAAAGTTGGGCCGCGCATCGAAAGACAAGACACAAATCTGAGAAAAGCTATAACAGCAGAACAACACTTAGTCGCCACGCTTAGATATTTAGCCACTGGGAGGTCACTAATGGACATGAAGTTTTCTACAATAATTTCACCTCAAGCTATTGGCCACATCATACCGGAAACATGTAAAGCTATTTATGAAGTTTTAAAGGATGAATACTTAAAGGTAAGAAAAATTATGAAAACTCCAAACTGTAAAGTATATTTATGAAAACCACGAATATCTTATAAAAGGAAAAGAAACATAATAATTGTTCAAAAATTAATTACTTAAACCTACATTGTTACACTCAAGTGGAAAAACATGATTCAAGTAAAATGTAGGTCATGTAAAACAATACTAAATAGCAATAGCAATTAAACTAAGTAATTGGAATTCAATATTGTCAAAAAACAAAACCAATCAGTCATTATTACTGAAGAAAACAATACTAAAATCATTATTCAAGTAGAATGTAGGCTATGTTAAACAATACTAAATATTTTAGAAACCAAGTAATTGGAATTCAATATTGTCCAATCCAAACAAAACTAATCAATACTAAACCAAAACAATACCAAACTAAACAATACTAAATATTTTAGAAACGAAGTAATTGGAATTCAATATTGTCAAAATACAAAACTAATCAGTCAATATTATCATTCGAAATTATAAAATTAAAATAATTTTTCCAATCTAGAGAGGAAAATAGCGCGGATAAGAATGGTCACTGCTGCCACGCTGCTGGATGAGGGAGTGGCGGAGGAAAAATGCGGGTATGTATGATGTATGGTGGAATCGTCTTGCAGATTCCCCAGAGCACCTTGAAAGAGCACCTGATTTATTAAATTTTCGGCAAATATATTTTGCCTTTCGTCCATTTTTCGAAGTTTTGCTGCAACATTTCGAGCGAATTTGTTGTACTCATCTTATTCTCTTTGTAAAATTTGGACGGCTTGTTGTAGGTAATCAGCTGTGTCGCTTCTAGCTCTTTTTTTGCTCCGGAACGGAGGAGCAGACGGCGCAGACGGCATATTTAATTGCAATTGAGATGCTTCCTCTAGTTCTGGCGTTGGGTCTTCCTAAAAAGAAACGCGTTATTTTGTATTGTGTGAAATATAACATGTTGAACTTTCTATTCAGTGTGTCTAGCAACCATAATGAACAAACTTAGTAAACTTAGTAACTCTGACTTGTCTTATACTCCTTAACTGGAGTCTCCAAGACGTAATCTACAAAAAAAGTAAGGTATTTAGAATGTAAAAAGAAACAAAAAATGTCCAGTGTCCAGTAAACATAGGTCCGGAAATGCTTTGTTACCGAGATAGAGATGGCAGAATTTGTGCATTATTCTTGAAATTTACAATTTCATAATTTTGTGATGACATGATTAGGTAAATTTGGGTAAATTTGAAGAATAATGTACAACTTTCGCCATCTCTATCTCGGTAACAAAGTATTACCGGACCTATTTTTATTGGACTTTTTTTGTTTCTTTTTACAAGCTGAATAACGTGTTAAAGTTTGTTCATATGGTTGCAAGACACTCTGTATGTATGCAACATAGTTTTTCAATTGTTTTAGATGCCCTCAACTACTGATGAATGGAAGGACGTAGCTAATGGTTTCTATTTACAATGGAACTTTCCGAACTGTGGTGGTGCTGCTGACAGGAAGCATATAGCCATTATGAAGCCTCCTAACAGTGGAGCATATTTTTATAATTACAAAGGTTATTTCAGCATTGTTTTACTAGCAATAGTAGATGCAAATTTGGAATTCATTTACGCTGATGTAGGACAAAATGGAAGGATATCTGATGGTGGCGTTATTGATAACATAACGTTTTATAAGAAACTCAAAAGTGGTGACCTTAATTTGCCAAAAAAAGAGGAAACCATAGGAAACCTAGATTTTGTCTTTGTTGGCGATGAAGCATTTTCACTAAGACAGGACTTTTTGAAACCATATTCACAGAAGGGCTTAACATATTGTAGCGAATATGAAATTGGAGTGAATAGAGAGAAAGAAGGCACAGTGGTTCTTGGCGTTATCTGCTATGTAAATGTTTACTTCTAAGCAATTAATTACTCTGCTTTTGACACTTTTATGGTGTTTACTTGGATCATTGTAGAATGTTCTAGTTGTTTGATTAGAGATTAATGGAGTCTTATCGAATATTGTGGAAAGTTCGAGTTTCCTTGATTTATTTATTTAGAAGATGATAGAAAAATGTAGAAATTGCTCGATTGTTGAAAAACCTATTTAAGGCGAACGCATTTGTAAATTAGTTCAGTCTTGTTTGAGATTCGTCGTGATAAGCAGGAAGTGACAGTTCTATATATACATTGTGCCTATATAGTGATAATTCTTTCTCTGTGCCTATAGTGATAATTCTTTTTCCTATTTAATTCATACCAGTGAACTACTAAATAGTGATTATTGTAAGTGCTACGTAAGTTAATTATTCTCTTTTGACGTTTCCTTTTGAATATTATTGGACAGTTTATTGTACAGTTGTTATTTAATATTAGATCGGCCTTTTAACTTTTAGTGATTGATTTTTGTACAGTTTATTGAAATCTCTTTATTAGTTGAACAATATTGCTTTATCTCTTTTAAATTGCTTATTTTCTCTGTAAGACATTACCGATCAGTGAGTGTTGTGATTATTTGTGTAAATAGAGTGCGAGTGATAAAATTAAATGTTGCCAGCATTATTTTAGACATAGAACCCGTAACAATATGATGAGAGGATTTTTAACTATCGCTTGTCCAGGGCACGAAGATGTGTAGAAAATGCCTTTGGTTTTTTGGCTAGCCAATTTAGAATATTTCATACAACAATAACTATGTGGCCAGATAGAGTCGATTACATCGTAATGGCATGCGTTGTGTTGCACAATCTACTTAGAAGAAATTGTGGCAAAAATTACATTAAACCATCAGAAATTGACGTTAAAGATCCTGTAACAAACTTCGTGATCCCAGGAGATTGGAGGAAAACCCCCCCACCATCAAAGGCGTATCAAAATCTGACAGGAAGTCCAAAAAAAAAAACAAAAAAAAAACGGCATGCATCACTAAGGGCTAAAGTTTCAAGGGATTCCTACAAAACGTATTTCACAACAATCGGAAAAGTAGCTTGGCAGGACAGAATAGTTAATGAGGGTAATCGTTCAGAGAATTAAATGCAGTACTAACAATCTCCAAATGTAAATTTGCAAGAAATAAATAAATATAATATGAAATAAAACCTTCCTTTCGCCCATTACGTTCCAACTTCAAATTTTTTGACAAGTTTCTACATATAATTAAATTTATAGACATTCAGCAGACTAATTTTTGTGAAAGTTCTTTGATGAACCAATCAAACTCAGGAATTAACAACTTTGTAAAAGAACTATAGCCTATGACTAATCATAACATAAATTAAACTACATCGGCCAGTTGCACAAAAGAAAATTAAATTTAACCACCGTAAGAAGATGACGTCATCTTACGGAGCTCAAGAGGGAAGTAGATGCACTGGCTCCATTAAATGACGTCATCTTACTGTGGTTGGATTCAATTTTATTTTGTGCAACTGGCCATAAATGTTCAAGGGGATCAATTATGTTATCAATTTCAACCATCTTGATTATAGAATATCTTTTTCAACTCTCATCTTACAATTAAATTAAACCAGGGGCCTGTTTCATAAAACGTATAAGTCACGTAATACAGGCAAATCACAACTCTAATTACATGCTCCATATAGGCATTAAAATCAGCTGTACCTGTATTACGTGACTTCTAAATTTTTATGAACCAGGCCCCTGGGATTTTAGTTTGGGATTCTGTAGTACGATCGTATAATCACAGTCTACTAAATACACAGTCGCGCCACTCGGATACAAAAATATACCACCACGAGCGATCCAACATGGCCAACAAGTACCGATTTGTTTATATTGACATTTGACAATGATATATGATTGATATATCATTCATTTTCTATTTCAAAATTTTCATACTGGAGTGTTTCACATGTGTTTTATTAGACTGTGATACGATTTACGTTTTTCCACGGTAAGTAGAAGAAGACTTCTACATACCGTGCGTTTTTCCACACACCACACTGGTCAACCAGCATGGAGTACATGCTGGGTTGATGGCCGCTGTGTAGCGCTATGGTCGCATCAGGGACCACTCAATTAGCATGGGAGTGTCGTGACTGTATTTATTAGACTGTGGTATTTACTATTCTGTGGAAAACAGAATAGGGTTGGGAAACTTCGTATTTATATATTTATACTTTATTATACTGAATCAAATAAAAAGTACCGGGTAGTATGCAGGCAGTGGAGAAAATATGAAGTTTCCCAATCCTATTATGTAATTAATTCGAATATAGAGACAACCTTTTTGTAACTTGAGAGTTGAAAATACAATCATAACTTACCTCTTCTTCCTGATGCTCATTGAGTTCATCACCATCAGCATGATTTGAAGCAGTTAGTTGTGAATTTTCAGCTGGATGAACTGACGAGATCGACTGACGAACCTCCTCTTGATCACTCAAGAAAAGCAGGAGTTTGTAGTACCACAGTTTAGGCACGTGTACTGAGTCTGTGCCAGCTCCTGATCTTTTACTGTCAATTACCTTCCTGTGTGCTCTACGAAAATTTCCACGAATCAAATCGATTTTCTTCTTCACAAACTCACTGTTACAATCAGGTATGACTGTTTTGCACAACTCTACTAGGTCTAAATACGCCTTTTGTTTTAAATTTTTATTTGAATATTCTTTGCACTTGACACGCCACAAACAATGATGATTTCTGTACTTATCGATGAATATTGGTAAAAAATTAGGAGAGAGGAACATTTGTGCATCAGCACTCATGATGGAAAAGAGAAAAGCGAACAAACGAAATATAACCTCAAGACACTGCACTCTCAGCACGTGGCGCGAGACTGGCCAAACACACTAGCAGGACAGCACGGCGCCGGACTGCCTGGCGCGACGGAAATCAAACTTTTCCTGATTGCCATCGTGCTATGCAATAGCCCGACGTGCTTCGCACGAAGACCTCATCACACTGACACGTTCCTTCCTTTTTTGCACGAGTAGTGTATGAGCCGCTTTAATTCTGAAGTCATCGTTGGAAAAAGAAGTGATTTTTCATAACATAATTCCTTAATTGAGTAAAATATTTCTGAGATTGTTCCATTGTATAAGATTGAAAATCAGGATCAACTGAAGAAAAATGAGTGTGTAACATATTCATTTCTCATGACTAAAACACGCTGATATCAGTTTATTCAAGTGCTATGGGTATTCGAAATTGCCTATTGTATAGTTTATTTTATAGTTTATTGTTTATTTATTCGTGTATAGAATGAGTGCCATTTCACAATAGATTAAAAAAAAAAGTAAATTTGTATGGCTTTTCGTGGTGGGGAGACCCTTACGGGTAGTTCCACCTCGCCTTTTTTTTAACGACTGCTTTTTTATATGCAACCGGGACCGACGGCTTAACGTGTCCTCCGAAACACGGGAGTGGCTCGAGAAAAATATCTTGTACTCAACTGGGATCGAACCCAGGACCTTTGGCTTATCAGACCAGCGATAAGCCAACTCGGCTACGCCGACTCCCACAATAGATTGAAAATAGAGTTTTCAATTTTTAGAGCATTGACAAAAGAATAAGCAGATACCAAATATTATTCATCATAACGTGAATCAGGCTAGTAAAATTAAAAATCATTTCCAGCAAAATGCGCCGGACAACTTGCCTCAAAGCAACTCTTCCATAAGATCAAAGATCTGAAATCTTTATAAAAAAATGTTTCATTAATAAATTTATTAGATCAAATTTTAAAAAAAATCGTTAGATAATTTTTTGAGAACAAATAAAAAAATTAAAAAACTTCACAATTTAATTGTTTGTTTAAAAAATATGGCCCAAGTATATGATTATCGATTATTCCAGCCCACACATTATCCGAAAATTGGTGCTGAAACCGTTTTGGTCTCATTACGCGAGGATTTTCAGTTTCCCAAGTATGTGAATATTATGAAAATTGACAGCACAACTTCTTGTGAACGTGCTCTCATCCGATCTACCTATATTGGGAAGCAGTGATTCAACAGAGATTAATCATTTTGGAAAAAACATCTGATTACAACAAGATTTTGAAATCAAATTTCTACTCAGCTCTTGTCCCTTAAACATTAATTTTTGTGGGTTTGTGACAGTTTTTACAATTTTCAAGCATTTTCAATTCATCAATTTGAAATACTTTAGGCTTATTTTAAAGCTCAAGAAATGAGGATGTTTTTCATGTAAAACTTTCACTGTCACCATAGAAACAAATCGAGAAAAATCGCTTTGAAATTTCAGTGAGATTTTTGAAAATCCACTTCTTTGTACTTTGACCCCTAAAAAAACCCCTAAATGATCGGGTTACATTTATTGAAAATACGTGTATATTTAGCGAATGTTCTGCTCTTTGCAACAATGTCATCATAATTCCAATCTGATCAGCGGTTTTTGAGTTATTGAGCATTTAATGGCGGGAAGTGTTCGTATATCGAAGAAGTCATTAAATCGAGATATCTCGAAAACAAAGGCCCCATTTCAAATACGTCACGAAACATTTTTTGTCAGAAATTTGATGTAGAATCTCTGGTAACCGGCTTTTACACCTTACATGGGACACTCTGTGTATTATGTTTAAACTGATAAAATATCAGTCCTGCCGACTGCCGTGTCTAATTTAATATTTCGTCAATGTGCGGCAGAAAATCTTTATAGAGCAATAATAAAAGGATAATTATTTAGTCTCTGTGATTTTCTGACTACAAATATGTAATTTTTACATAAGAAATTTGGGGTTTTGAGATATTCCCCATAAGGCGGACATCAAAAACCAGGTTTTCAGTAAAATAACAATAATATCTTCTGAAGTATGGTAAGCGTTTTTCCGAGGTACCGGAGTTGATATTCGCATTAGCATAATTTCAGCTTCACTGGGGTTGCAAGGTCTGCCGGGGATCTGGGGGCATGGGGGTAAGAAAATTGTTTTAAATTTGGCATTAAAATGATGTATTTTCAACTTTTTTCAACTTTTTTACTTACCATACCAGCATAAATGCTAAATCATTTATACCTATTGTTTTGTTTATTATTATGTACCTTGTTATACTAAAACATTTTATTTTTAGTCACATCAATAACAAAATCGTTTGAAAATAAAATACCATCCATAAAAAGTGATTAATACTAAGCGGGCCGCTTAGCGCAGTTGGTTGGGGCGTTGCAACTTCAGCTTGCTGTCGTTTAAGCGGTCGTGGGTTCGAATCCCGCTCCTCCGTCTGGCATCTATGAGTAATCATTCACCTCATTACCCACGCACAAGTCTCACTCTCATGTGGGCATCAGCAACAATAAAAAATAATAAATAAATAAACGATTAATAAGGAATCAAGATTGTGCCACTTTTATAAACTCTAATTTTTCACTTTTTTGCAAATAACTGATATTATTACTGGATGATTATTACTAACTGATACAGTAGAACTTCGATAATTCGTAGTTCACGGGACCAAGGATTTATTACGAATTATGGAAGGTAAAGAATTATCGAAGCTATGAATTATGAATGACTGTGAAGAAAAGAATACGAATTATAGATACTCTAGTAATATATATAGGAAATAATCTCTACCAGTTTTTCTTTCCATTCATTGCATGCAGGTGTATTGTTATGAATTTGGGAGTAGCCCAAATTTTTTTTGTTAAATTACCTTGAATAACTTACTTGTTTAGTATCATTTTAAACGTTATTAAATTTTTAAGATATTTTTTGATGTAAAGTTTTCTGAATTAGGTCATTTTAAGCTAGTTATTGGAGAGTTTAGATTTTAATTATTCATTTTCAATAAAAGTAATTGAATCGATTGGGTTTTCATGTTGGAATTGGTAGTACAGTAGAGCATTGTTTTGAGATTCAGTATCGAGCAGGATTGAGTCCCACGCTAGTCTAGTAAAAGAGGATAGAGCTAGTTTCTCATTCTTTTGCTCTATCTTACACTCACTTTACCTGTTCATTTTTCATTTGCGGAATAGGCGTTCTGCGCAGGCCTGCAGGCAAAGCTAGAGTTTTGATTCAATGAAAGTTACGTAGTTTTGTAATCCCCGTATTATTTCCGAACATCGATTCCCACCAAGAGCGAGGAGTAGTCAGAAGGCAAGCAACAGGCTCACTACTCGACAAAATTGCATGGAGCAAAGACCACACTAGTTTTGATGAAGTTACAGTCGATATTTGAGGTTATGGTGATGTGAAGTTTTGTTTTTAGGCCCTTGTGCTGGGCAATGTTTATCAGTTAAATTTATTTTATAATGTGATTTAAAGTTAATTTTTAGGAAACCGCCACTCACCTCATCTTTGTTTGAATAAGTTTGTTTGGTTAGAGGATAATCTATGATGTACTTCGCCGCTTTATAAGGTAACAACAATATTTTTTTTTTAATATGAAATACTTTGTGAATTTATATTTCTAGCTTAATTGTTCTCATGTACGTAATTGATGTAAGCAATTGTTTGTCAGAATTCATAGGCTATGGATAAGAAGTTTAGTATAAAAAAGGAAGATATTAAATATTCAATTTAAATCAGTAGTAAAAGTTAGCATACCGATATTAGTGTGATAAAAAGATTATGAATTTGATGATGTAACTAAGAAATTCAACTTCCTTATTGCTATAGATTAATGTGAACTATTTTGAATTCTGCGATGCTGTGATACTATGAAGTAAAGGTTAGGTTTGCTTAATTGTTTGAATTTTAGTAATGTAGATGAATTAAGCGACATAAATGTTTGGGATTTGTGGTGGTGAAAGTAAATTGGACATAGTAGTGTTCATCTCAAGTTAAGGGTTTATTTCATTATCAAAATAGGAAGTTACAAAATTTGAAATTTCAGCGGTTCCCGAATCGTAGAGTCGTTCCCGAATTGGAGTCATTCCCGAATTGGGGAGTTACCGAATCGGAGTTCCCGGGTACGAGAGTCTTCCCGAATTGCAGAGTGTTGCCGAATCGCAGCATTCCTGAATTGCAGTCTTCCCGAATAGTCATGACTTCGAAACTTCGAGGGCTTGAGTATTCCAGCATTGGAGAGTACGAGAATTTTGCTGTATTAGATCAACAGACATGAACACAATACCTTGGAAGTAGTAAGGATTATCGAACGAGGTAACAAATTTATTATATTTCTTGCTTCGATCAAAGTGAGTGCAACGAATTGTGGGGAACTATTAATTCAAGGGGATAATGAAAACGACGATATAATTTTGTCAATTAAAGTAATCTTCGAAATGTGCAATAATTTTAAAGACTTGAAATAAGTTTAGACTGTAATGTTGATTGAAATGTATGTTTTTTGATTTGGTTATTTTGAGGTTAATGAGGTGTGAATATATTTTTGAGGGTACGAGAGTCTTCCCGAATTGCAGAGTGTTGCCGAATCGCAGCATTCCTGAATTGCAGTCTTCCCGAATAGTCATGACTTCGAAACTTCGAGGGCTTGAGTATTCCAGCATTGGAGAGTACGAGAATTTTGCTGTATTAGATCAACAGACATGAACACAATACCTTGGAAGTAGTAAGGATTATCGAACGAGGTAACAAATTTATTATATTTCTTGCTTCGATCAAAGTGAGTGCAACGAATTGTGGGGAACTATTAATTCAAGGGGATAATGAAAACGACGATATAATTTTGTCAATTAAAGTAATCTTCGAAATGTGCAATAATTTTAAAGACTTGAAATAAGTTTAGACTGTAATGTTGATTGAAATGTATGTTTTTTGATTTGGTTATTTTGAGGTTAATGAGGTGTGAATATATTTTTGAGTGGTTGTTTCCTAAACATGTGCTTCATTTGGCTTGGTAACCTAGTTCCTCTTGGTTTTGTATGCATGGGTATTTGATGGTGTTTTGGTGTACAAGCGTGTAGAAAGGAAATGTTTTCCTTTTTCCGCGTTTCGCCTTCTAAATTTTTGGTTGTTTCCATCGTTCTAAATTTATTCTAAATTAAAACAAATTGATGGGACAGTATGCTTGCTTTGTATGTATGCTTTGCTTTCACCGCAAATGTTTCGAAACTTGATGGAATTTCTTCTTTTAAATTTGTCTAGCCATCTGCCACTTGCCTTGAAGCTGCTGATTCCCAATTTTTCTGCAAAAAATTTCGCCTTTTCCTTCAACAAAGAGTCTCCAATAGGAACATTTTTTAATTTACATTGAGTGAACCATTCTAGTAGGCAATGTTCAAGTTGAGGGTATCCACTTAGTTTTTGTCTTTTCCGCTGGGCAGTTGATGAAGTAGCAGCTAGCACATCTTTTTTCTTGAGGATGCTAGTCAATGTAGAAACAGGAATCCCAATATGATCTGCCACATCTTTCTTTTTCACACCACTTGTGACAGTTTCTATGATTTGTTTTTTCTCGAAAACTGAGAGACATTTATAGTGTGTTCGCTTTGGACTCATATTCGGTAACTGAACTACATGAACTGAATTGTACACAATAACGCTCAACTGGCAGAAATGCAGTTTAACCGAACACGAACTGAATTGTACACTGAACTGAACCGGAGTACACTGAACTGGGAAAAAGCAGTTGATCTATTTTTAGATTATGACTACAGCACTGGAGAATCAGGCAGCGTCGAAACATCATTCGAGGTCAAGTAAACATTAGACTTGATGATGGACTGATATAAAAAAATCATAGCTCATATGAATTATAGCATGTTCTCACAACATAACTACGAATTATAGAATCTGACGATAAAACCAGCGCCCGTTTGGGCTGCAAAATAAATACGAATTATCGAGGGAACCGAAATGCATTGTTTTTCTACGAATTATAGAGGTTATTTCAAGGGACTGAGCGTTACTACGAATTACAGGGAATTACGAATTATAGAGGTCCAAATTATCTAAGTTCTACTGTATTGCGATTTTTGGGGTGGCAATAAAAGGTGTTTGGGAATTCGGGGTTGGCATCTGCCACTCCTTGCCACCCCCTAATTACGCCACTGCATATTCGGATTCAGCGCCTAAAAATACTTATAATAATAATAATAATCCATTGAGAAAAGACTACTCTATGTTCCCCCCCCCCCCACCAAAGTACATGGGCAAGCCTACTGGACTAATGAAATTACTTTAATACACTATATTTTGGAATTACAGTGAGTGTCTTGACCAAATAAAAATATTATTGAGAATATTTCAGGTTCAATCTACCTCATACCACCTTGCCACACCAAAAAGTAGTCAGTGGGTGGAGGGTTGCCTACTTGACCTCCAATGTAGGACTCCTTACTTGGAAAATGACGATTTTTCAATATTGAAATAGCTATATCTCAGGAACTACTGGAAATAAAAGTGCTAGGTTGGTTTGAAATTGTACATACTAATTACAATAACAAGTTGATAAAAAATGAATCCTTGTACCATTATTCACCAGCAAAAAATAGTGAAAACAGAAAGCACTTCCCAATATAAATTGTGAAATTTTTGTGAGACTTCAGGTCATTCAACACCAGAAAAACGTGGATTAGCAATAATTGTAACACACATAGAAGTCAAAGAATACACATATGGTTACCATTCTACTTAACTTTTTATAAAGCTAACACAAACTCTACTAAATCAGCTTTTGCAGACCATTTAATTGAACACTGGCACTAAGACATATAAAACAACATGGACATCCTTCATAAACACAGGAAAGGCCCAAAACCCAAAAATAACAACAATCCAAACAACCCATCAACGACTTACTTCACTTACTCACTCATTTACAACTTAGTGTACACACTGGAACAATTTGAAATTCATAAACATACAAAAACATCATAAACATAAAAATACAACATCCTAAATGAACATACCTCTTTTTCATCTCACACCCTTTTCAACCATTTGTTCATGCTAATTCCTAACCAAATCAAACAACTGAACTTTCCGCCAACCACCACTTGAATGATTGAGCTGACAGAAGTCCAACCAGGCACTGTGCCTCAAGTAAGAAAAAAGTTACAATTTGGTTTTAATTTAAATAGTTCTGCATGTCGTATAGGTGAAAATGTCTACCAAAGTAATGCTTGCATTGAAAGGCTCAAATTGAAAGTTGAAGCCAATCTATCTGTCAAAAAAAAATCTTGAACAGCTATAATAAATAATAAGACGAAATTGTCACAACCACATTTATTAAAAGTATTGAGAAACTAGTTTCGGTTGTTATACCATTATCAATCTCAAACAAACTAAAACTAAAGTACAGAGTAGCTTAATATATACTATACATGGAATGATACTATTGGCTAAGCGAGAAAGAGGCAGACCTTCATTGAAGGTTGTGATTGGCTGAAGGCCATAACAAGTCAAATAATAAATGATTTATTTTCCAAAAAAACTAATACTACTACAAATTTACAAACATCTACAGTTATTAATACAAAAATGTGTTAGTAAAAGATCAAAATTTATAAACAGAATTTATTAATTTCGAATTCCTTTAATTGCTATTACTTTATACTGAAGACTTTAAAATTTATGTTATAATACAAAAGTTTTTGTGTGGAAAATTGACCTACTCCACTATGGCAAGCCATGTTCTAGAGTAGGTTTGAATTTTTGTGAGCGAATAAGTAAGATTAGTAAGTATTAAGTAAATCAGTAAATGTCTTGTGGGTATGTGTTCTATGTTAGATGATACTATGAATTGTTTGAAATTACTGTTTCTATTCTCTGTCTTCCTTTGCTTGTTAACCAATTTTGTACTGTTGCTTTGAACTTTTTGAAATGAGATATGCAGGAAGCTGGTTCCTCCCCATCCTACAATCCCATACATAAGCAAGGACTGGGTCAGAAAATAGTAGATTGTTTTCAGACACCTCTCATCGACTAGTGTCCTCAGGATTCTGAACTTGTAGATGGTTTTTCTTAACCTCCCACATAAGTCGTTGATATGATGGTCCCAGCGCAGAAACGAATCCATTGTAACTCCAAGATATTTGTGAAACTGTTTTCTGTGAACTGTGTATGATGTGTTATTCATATGATTAGTGACTATTAGATTATCCTCTGTTGGCTGTCCATGCTGAGTTGCTGAGAAGGACAGGAAATATGTCTTCTCATAGTTCAAGGTTAGGAGATTCCCATTCAACCAGTGAGACACCCTCTGCAGCCCAATCTCAGCCTTTCTCCAGGTCATCCCCCAGGATGGCTCAGAAAACAGGAGTACCATGTCATCTGCAAATGTGGTGATGGATCCATCAATCTCCATATCGCATAATGGATTTATGTAAAGCAAAAAGAGAATTGGTCCTAGTACTGTTCCTTGTGGCACTCCATATTCCACTATCAGCTTGCTGCTCACACATCCATTGACTCTGACACATTGTGTTCGGTTTGTCAGGTAGCTGTTGAACAGGTTCCATGCAACTCCTCTTATGCCATAGTTGTTGAGTCTGGATAGTAGGATATCATGTGATACAGTATCAAAAGCCTTCTTCAAATCTAAGAATACTGCTAATGGTTTATCTTCTGCACTTATTTTGTCTACAATCCGAGTGGTAACATAGTGGATAGCATCATTAGTACTGCAACTAGATCTAAAACCATATTGGTTTGGTGATAGTATATTGTTTTTTTCCAGAAAGCTGACTAGTCTAGTTTTAATGCATTTTTGAAACAGTTTTGATAGTATACTAAGCAGTGATATAGGTCTGTAGCAATTCATATCTTTTTTATCTCCTGATTTGAAAATTGGACAGATGACAGCTTTTTTTAGACATTTAGGGAAAACACCTTCTTCAAAAATTCTATTTACAATGTATATTAATGGCTTGGAAAGGCTAGCACTGTTTTGTTTGAAAAGTTCTGGTTTGAGGTTATCCAATCCTGGTGCACTATTCACTTTGAGACTGTTTATCATTTTTATCATTTCATCTTCATTCACAGGCGCAAAGAACAATGATTGGCAGACTCTTTGGTCAGTTGCTGCTGATTCATCTGTGTGGTTACGGTTGTTGTTTAGAATTTCCTGGGCCAGTTTTGATCCAATGCTTTTGAAAAACTTGTTGAAAGAATCTGCTATCTCCTCATCATCATCTCCCAGTTTCAATTCTCTTCCTTCCAAGTTAATTTGATGGATCTGCGTTCGCGGTCGTTGAACTTCAGTTATATCTCTTATTACCTTCCATGTTTGCTTAGAGTTGTTAGCATTCCCAAATCGCTCTGAAAAGTACTGTTTTTTTGCATTCTCTATGACCTTTGTTAGTAGATTTCTATACCTTCTATAGTATTCTCTAAGTTGTAGATTCGCTGTATTATTGTTGCTTTGTTTGTGCAATTTATCTCTCTTCCTTATTGATGTAACTAATCCATTTGTAATCCAAGGCTTGATCTTGCATTTTTTATGCGATACTCTATTGATAACTTTATATTCTTCTGTGTATTTTTCAACTATTTCCATCATTTTGTTCAAAGCACTCTCAGCACAGTCCTGCAGATACACGGAGCTCCAGGTCTCTTTCATTAGAGCTAATGAAAGTTTATTATAATCAATACTCTCATAATAGAACTTCTTTCTGTTGTAATTTTGTTCGGTAGCATCATACTGAACAATCTACTGTGATGAATTTCTACCACTGGAGCGAGGCACACTTCTTCTAACCTACACACAAGCTGAGAAATTGATGCTGCAGCAAGTCTTGCATAATAAATTAGATGGTACAATAAAGATCCACACCATCCACGAAGCACAGGGACTTACTTCTAAATACGTCGTTCTGGTACGCATCAATACTAAACATTTGGAAATTTATAACAGTGTTCATCATATAATTGTAGCATTGAGTAGACATACACACAAATTTAGATACATAACAACGGGAGAGGATGATTTAATGTTAACAATCACTAGAAGAATTCAAAATTATGATGATGCATATCTCATGAAATGGGATGAGAAGACGATGAACAGCATGCTAGGAGGGAGGCATATAAAAAATTTCAATGATGAATACAATGAGATGGCAGAAAAAAATTGCAAAATACACGCAAGGAGGGATGCGTCTATAAAAGAAAAATGATGAGTAATAATGATGTGTTGTCTGTAGCAAATGAGCTCGATTCAGTGGATGAGCTGGAGGACAGGGTGGTTGAGGATAAACAGCAGCTCCATGCTGCTCTTAACAGCTGTAACTTGACTGTATTTTGTCTGAACATCAGGAGTGTTAAGAAAAACTTTGATGATCTGATGGTTCAACTACAAGATATGTCTTATGATTTCGATATTATTGTATTAACAGAATGCTGGATCAAAAATGATCATACACCTAAGGAAATGAAGGATTACAATATCTTTCACTCTTTAAATAACCGTACACAGAATGATGGAGTAATAGTGTATGCAAAAAATTGTTTAAATGTGCAGTCAGTGGAGTTGAATATCAGGCAGGCCAATGTTCTCCATCTACAATTGCAAACTCCAAAAGAGAAATATAATATATTAGCAATCTACAGATCCCCTTCGCACTACAGTATAACAGAATTTTTAGAAGATTTAGAAACTGTGCTCAATAGACTGAGAGGACAACTGATTATTTGCACAGGAGACTTCAACATAAATACGCTACAACCACAACAGCATTATCAACTTGATGAATACTATGATTTATTAAGTGAACATGGATTGAAGAACTGTATCAAAAAGGCTACCAGGGTAACCACGGGAACATCTACTTGCCTAGATCACATGCTGACCAATTACAAACACAATATTCATCCAATCATATATCATTCAAGTATCACAGATCACTTCATTACAATTTTGGGACTGCAAGAATATTCAAATATCAGTAACAGAGCGAATTTAGATGAGCAAGATTCAACTAATCGTAGATCAATCAATTTGGATGGATTGAGAGGAGGACTACTGAGAGAGCATTGGGAAGAGATTTTCAAAAGTGATAACACAGATGAAGCATACGAAAAGTTCATAACAATTCTGCAACAACATGTGGAGAAGAATACACATCATTACACACAGAAGAAGAAAATCAAGATCATCAAACCATGGATCACAAAAGGACTTGTCTCATCCATAAGAACAAGGAATCGTTTAAATAGAAGAAGGAAGTTAGATCCAGAAAATCAAGAACTCGCAAATTATTATCGAATCTACAGGAATACATTAACGTCTCTTATCCAGAATACAAAAGAAAGTTACTTCAAGAGTCAATTCAACAAAGCAGGGAATGATGTAAGGAAAACTTGGAAAATTATCAAGGATGCTACTGATTCAAACCAAGAAAGAAAAATTCAACTCAATGCTGTAAAGATTAATGATAAAATTGTAACACTGAAAGAAAATCCCGAAGTTCTATTGAACCATGTAAATGATTACTTTGTTAATATTGGAGAAACAATGGCTAGGAAAATCTCTGGAAGTTTAAATAAGAATATTAACCAAGTTATAGCAGATTATGAACCAGAGTTACATATTCAAAATACTATGTTTCTTTTCCCCATAGTTGAGCAGGAAATAATAGACAGTATTAATTCTCTTCGCATCAGTAGTGCACCAGGGCTTGATGGATTTGACAATGGGATTTTAAAAGGCATAAAAGAGTTAATTTCTAGCCCTTTGACTCATATTTTCAATCTCAGCTTGTCAAATGGAACTTTTCCTAGAGCAATGAAAAATATTTGTGTTAGACCTATATATAAGATGGGAGATAAATTGATTATAAGTAATTATAGACCTATTTCATTAATCAGTAATATATCAAAAATTTTAGAAAAACTAGTTAAATTACGATTAGTGAGCTATCTGGAAAGGAATCATATTTTATCTCCAAACCAGTTTGGTTTTCGTAAAGGAATAAGCACAGAGTTAGCAGTTCTGGAGTTATCTAAGTTTGTTACTCAGAATCTAGAGGAGAAAAATAAATGCCTAGCAGTATTTTTAGACTTGGCAAAGGCCTTTGACTCAGTATCCCATGATTTATTAATAAAAAAACTTGAGGCAATAGGCATAAGGGGGGTACCACTTGAATGGTTCATATCCTACCTCAATAACCGACAACAAAGGACAAAAGTTGGGAGCCAGATGAGTGCAGAAGGGTCCATGAAGTTTGGAATACCACAAGGGACTGTTCTGGGCCCAATTTTGTATTCAGTATTTGCAAATGAGCTGTGCTCCATCCAAATCCAAGGTAGGGTGATAGCCTTTGCAGACGACACAGCACTCCTCTTTCAGGGAAATAACTGGGAAGAAGTATTTCAAATAGTCGAAACAGAACTTTCAAAAATCACTAGATGGCTGGGAAATAATTTACTCTCATTGAATGCAGAAAAAAACAAATTTTTAACATTTTCTTTAACTGATAGTACCAAACCACGTAAGACATTGATAAAACTTCATTATTGTGATAGAATTAATAACAATTGTAATTGCCCACTGATAGAACGCTCAGATAGTATTAAATATCTTGGAATAATAGTAGATGACTTATTAAAATGGGATAAGCACATATCATACACAACTGCAAAAATAAGAAAGCTAATATATAAATTTTATCAGCTGAGGCATATAATTAATAAAGAAATGATAAAAACAGTGTATTTTACATTAGTTGAATCTCTTATAAGATATGGTCTGTTAGTTTGGGGATCCGCAAATTATAGTTTTGTGGATCCAATTTTCAAAATTCAAAAACGTATTTTAAAAATAATGGGGAATAGGGAGGCCCGCTTCCCAACCAGCGAACTATTCATGGAAAACAGAATACTTAGTGTTAGGCAATTGTATATTTTGTTGTTAATCACTCATATAAAGAAAAATGATAATGAAAATAATATTGTAACTCATAGCCACAATACTAGAATAAGAAGCCTCAATTATCAGGATGTACCCAGAATGAACACAGCATTTGGGCAAAGATCAATAGGATATTTAGGGCCAACAATTTACAATAGAATTCCACTGGAAATAAAAGAAGAAAGCAATAATAATAGATTTAAAAAAAAAATAAGGAATTGGTTATATAATATTGGTGTCCAACGTAGTGAGGAGCTCATAGTAAATAGGATGTGAATAGAAATACGATTATGCATACTTAGGTAGTTTTAGGTAGTAAATAGTTTTTATTATTGTAATAGTTATAATGGCTAGTTAGGAATAGTATTAGCTTCATCTAAGGTTTATATTGATGATCACCCCAACACATAATTTTATAGTGGGGAATCATATTTTTTCAAATTTAGCAATGAAATCACTGTGTTTTATATTTAATAATATTGTCATGTTTGAGCTATATCAATAAACTCCTCTGGATGTGTTCTACATCATCCAGAGAAATTATTATTATTATATTATTATACTTAATTCCCAAAATAGTCATGAAATGATCGGTTATAGAGTTTGGAAAAATTATTGGTATTACATCTTTTTTTAAGTTTATCAGAATATGATCCAGACATGAAGCGGAATGGTTTCCAATACGCGTAGCCTGTTTTATACAATGTCGGAATCCATATTCACTGAGTAGGTTATCATAATCTTCTAGTTGTCTGTGATGATTTGGTTCCATTGTGTTGATGTTCAAATCTCCTAGAATAATGTGAGAATATTTTCCATTCTCTTCGAATATTTGCCTCAGATCAATCAGAAATTCTGTCAAATCCAAGTGTGATGGTGATCTATATAGCGCTGTTATAACAAAAATATCTCTTCCAATTTTTATGTGTACATTTAAACAATTGGCTTGCTTAACTACTGGCTCTTTTATTTCGACAAAGTAGTCGGATTTAACATAGATTATAACTCCATCATTCTGTAGCATATTGTTTTCTGTTCTGTGAGAGATATAATTATTAATTGCTCTCGGGTAAACTCCGCCAGGAATCCAGCATTCTGTTAAAACTATCACGTCGAAATCCACTTGTAGGTCTTCCAGCTGAATCAGAAATTCCTCAAAGTTTTTATTGTAGCTTCTGATGTTGAAATTGATGATTTTTAAGTTGAAAGGTTGTATATTATTGTTGACATCTTGTGAATCAGGAATCAAATGGTCTTCGATATCTAATGAATCTATAAGATCATTCATTGTTATTCTTGTATTTGTAATTATTTTTATGCCAATTTTAAATATCGTTGTCCTCAACATACTGCAATTTTCTTATTAGTGACGTCATCAGATCCTCTTCTCCTATTGTTACATAGTCCTATAGTCACATAGAAGCTTTGGAGATTGGTTGGTAAAAACGATTCCAATACTAGTTTAAATGATCGAATTTATTATAACCAATTCAATACAACCAACTTGTTTTCATCATAATTCTAGCCTACATTCTAAAACGGTACTTTCGTGTCTTTTTACCATAACAATAGCAAGTCTACACATTTTTCATAATATTACAATTATTGCTGAGACGAATGCAGGATAGCAATAGCAATCAATTTCTTCTCACACCCAAGCAACAGGATGTTTTCACATTAACTTAAAATTCAGGGAGGGAACCAAATATTTTTTTTTTGAAAATATGTCTACAGTACTTACAGTTTCCATCTTTACTTTTTCTACAGTACTTACAATTTCCAGTACAACTCTTTTCCGGGTTACAGAAACCCCCCTTGAGCTTGTAAAAGAGGCCCCAAAAACGAGTAGGGAGGCATCAATAGTAATACGATAATATCGGTTACTGGAGGTAAAAACGTTTTCATACGTGAAGTGTTACAGCTAGAAAAAATACTATAATTTCAATACTTAAAATACTTTAATTAACTAAAAATAATAAATTCATTAAGGTTACAGAGGGTATGGGGCGAACAAGACAAGTTTTCTTGGACCCCAACGGGGCCAATTTGGGGCCACATTATTTTACAAATGTAAACAAGTGACAAAACAAAAATAAAATAAGGGACCCCAAATTGTCCAACTAGGGCACTCCAGGGCCCCTTTTTTCTCCAGTTTAGACCTCTAGAGGCCCTTGGCGCCGCTGCACCTTCGGGCCCGTTTTTATTGCCAGTTTAGTCATGTGCAGTAGAGATTCAAGTAGGCTGCATCTAGAATATTTCAAATTTAACGTTTATAAACAAGGGTCCTCTAATTGGGCCATATAATAATTTGGGCCATCAAAGGCCACACGATGCTGGTGGGTCCCAGTATTTACAGAGCCCCCAAACATGGGTTTGAAGTGACCCCAGACCACTTGAATTAAGTTTACACAGTAGGCTTGAAAGGAGAAAAGGTCTCTTAATATTTTTGCAGACTGGCTTCAATTTCTGTTACTGTTACTAATGAGCAGATCTGATACCCGATAGAGTGTATTGTGATCGTGAAAATTTGTCAGACTATGAATCAATCAACAGATTATAATATGAGGGGAGAGTTGATAACCACAAAAAAGCTGAGAATTTCAAGACTTGGAAAACAATTTTTTCCTCCGGTGGAGAATCCTCAGAATCCCCAAAGTTTGGAGTTCCGTCACCATTGGATATTAATTCATTCTCTCTTTGCAAGTGGAATCAAGTTCCTTTCAAAGTCATAATAATTTTTATATTTTTACACATTTTACATATTCCAGTATTAGTGAATAGTTCGATGCGAATTCAAGAAATTACACAAAAATAGAAGAGAAGTTTATTGCTCTCTCTGGTGCCACTCATTGCCCTTTTCCTAGCTTCCACAATTTTTTCAAGGAATGGTTTTCAGTTGGCCTACACTCGAATTTTATCTTTAAATTAAAAAAACAATTCAAATTAGTTACACTTACACCGATTCTTTTGAGTACAGTAGGCAACTAGGCATAGATGGAATACATAATATTATTCAATGCTAGTTGGGAAATCGAGTCATTAATAATTATTAAGTTATTCAAAAAGTATAAAATTATTTAATAATTTATAATTATTGAAAATTGGTGTTTAGGGTGAGGGAGCCTCACCTTTTGATTTTAAGGGAGCCTCCAGCCACAACTCTGCCCCGGGCCAATAAAATGTCTCTGAGTGGCCCTGATTGTAATAATAATTTTAAACCAATATAGATTGTTAAATTAGCTTTATAAAAGTAGTAATTTTTGGATTTTATACATTAAAATTTATTCAAAACTGATTAATGAACTAACAATATACGAAAATTGGGTTCAAGCTCTTATGCAAACGATTCATAAAAGCAATGATTTATTCAATTTAAGCTTTCAATTTACCCAATTTATACACTTCATTTTAATAAATACTTGAATAAAGTTACTGTTTTTAAACCTCTAATCAAGCTCTCAACATCGAACATTCAAAAATTTTCCCATAATGTGGACTAAAATGAATGGATTTAAGCTTTTCTAGACATGGGTCTACAATCTCTTGGAATACGACTTTAGAGGGACTATTTATCAAAATTCCCCCGGGGAAGGAGGGCCCCCTGGACGCCCTCCGACCCCCTTTATTCCATACCCCCCAGGGGCCACCAAATCTTCGATAACCCCCCTCTTGAAAAGATTTTCGCTACGCTACTGCTTTTCTAGCATTGTTTACCCAGGAATCACATATTATAGTGACATGAGACGTGACCTAACAATTAATGGTTTGACATTTTTCTCCCACTTAGAACCAGTAATAAAATTTCACGATTTTTGTTGGAAATCAGGTGCAAGACCAGATGCGTTTGGTGGTTATTCTGTGCATAGTTTGTGGTGCAGGAAAGTGCGAAACTAGTTTAAATTATTGAATAGTTTAAAATAGTTACAAACTGGATCCTATAACAACTATCCAGAGCCAGTAACTATGTCCAATTATTTATCAAGGTGAGTACCTGTAAGTATCTATACATCAATATACTTCATATACTGGAAGAATGCAATTATATATATATATATATATATATATATATATATATATATATAATGTGGAAGAAACGCTAATAAGCTTAGCCTATTTTCAATGCAATTTTCATCTATGCATTTATGTCTGCATCAATTCTTTCCAGATGAATTATTTTTCCGTTTCAGATGTCTTTGAAGGTTTAAAGACAATTATGTATTCCTGGATTTCTTGTTCCATGACGAACTGCGTTGTTAATATTAACGTTTTAAGTGAATTCAACGACTTGCAGTCAAATTTTCATTAAAAATAAGTAGAATTTACTTACACTGTAAGCCAAACGTTTTCGAATCTTTGAGATCCATTTTCAGAGGCCTCTGAATGGATCTCAAATATTCGAAAACGTTTGACCTACAGAGTAAGTAAATTCCACTTATTCTTCATGAAAATTTGACTGCAAGTCGTTGAATTCACTTAAAAAGTTACAATTATGTATATTCATATTGAATTCTTTCGCCTCCGGATACCAGTAAATATAAATAAAGGTTCAAATACCTTCGTTTTGGTATCCAATTATTATAGTCACAACCGGTTTCAACCCTCCTATGGGGGTCATTATCAGGTGGTTGTAGATGTTATTGTCGATTATTGTTAACGGCGATGATACAATAACATCTACAACAACCTGATGATGACTCCAAAGAGGGTTGAAACCGGTAGTGATAATACAATAATTGGATACCAAAACGCAGGTATTTAAACCTTTATTTAAATCATGTATATTGTCCAACAAGCTTGTGACTGTAGGAGCTGGGAGATGTCAGACATTTGTATTTTTATTTGTATTGTGGTTGTAATTCATTTATAGCACATTGAAAATAAAATCATAACATACATACCTGTGACTTGGACTTATGGTGGATGTATTTTCTTAGGAATCTGTCAAGAGTTTCAAACCATGGAATTGTTGGCTTATAGACAATGTCCCCACTCTTATAAGACTCCTGAATTTTTTTCAACTCTTGGCAGTAATGCGATCTAATATTTTTAATTTTTAGTTTACATTCAGCAACACCGAATCCTCTAATACCCATATTTTCAACAATGTAATCTAAAGCAGCATGTCGTTGCATTTTGTTCTTGTAGTCTGGGGAGTTGGTGTCCCATAAAAGAGGATTGGCTCCGTATAACTGAACGAAAAGCAGATTTTGGCTGTCCGTAAACTTTTCCATGTCTAATATTAATGTTTTACTGTAGTCTATAAATTGCCACAAAAACTGATCACACAACACAATGCACTAACGTAATTGGAGAACACTGATGCAACTGACTGTTCGCGCTCACGACCACTCGACTAGCACGAAACTCAACCTAACCTAATGGCCTGGTTACACAGTGTGAGCTAGCGTCCAAGTTGACCTATGAAGTTACTGCACTGCAGCTACTCGCACCATGTGACCGCATCATACGAGTTAGTGTCATGAGCAAGTGGGCCGAGTAACTACAAACATTTTTTTTTACTGCTGGCCACTCGCCTTCCCCCACCGCGATACTCGAATGCGACTCGCCCGTCATGGTGCCGTGAAATGCCAGTAGCTCGTCTCTGGACCAAGTTTGTTTATGTGTGTACTTTTACGTTGAATGTTTTGTCCAATTAAATTTAATAGTATTTCCACTTGTTCAGGCGTCACTCTCATCACTGCTTTATACTCCCGTGGATCTTCATAGCATAGTTCTCTCAATATTGTATCCGTTTCCCCTTTCCTTTTCATCCAGCTCCACACCAAAATTGTTCTTTTTTCCGTTCTTTTTTCTTGCAGTTTCAGCTCAAAGTAATTCCTCACAAAGTATGTTTGTTAACGCTTTTCTCACTGTATGATCCGTGAACAGTCATGAATTTTGTGACACAATTGTACGAAGCAAAGCATGTGAATAGCAACTACTTGATGGGAGTACACACAAGCAGTAGCTGTCTAATTTCATTCCAGCAACTCGCACTGTGTAACCAGTTTTTGATCACGCAAGCGGTTCGTGCGTACACAATAACTGTTATTCCAGCCATAGAACTATTATTCAACTCCTAGCAAGACATTACCAAGTGTAGAACTAAATATAGAACTGTATGACAGCCACCTAAAAATTCTTGTAAGAGGAAATTACCAAATTTTCCAGTTCAACGAATTTTGAAAGTATATGTTAAAACTAAATTGCGTATTATAATAGAAGAGGGTCCAAGAAAGACTTACCGTACAGAGCTGTCCAGTGTTGTTTCAGATTAGAAACAAATGTTTTTCTCATTGAACCTATTATGATTATTTTTGTTGTTGGATTAGTAGCCTAAATTTTGCATTATTATTGAATTATTCTATTTAATAGACTGATAATACTAATAAGTAGGCTGAATAACAGGCTGGATAGGCCATAATGGAAAACTAGATTACCCTCAATTTCTTGACGATTCTTCTTTTTTTTGGCAAACTCGAATTCAAGTGGGATGGAAAGTCAAATATTGTAGGAACAACATCACTTTTCAGTCTTCTTCGCAAGCCTCCAACTTCAAATGCGCTCTCTGCAAAATGTTGGCTGCAGAGACGTGAAAAATTGGATGGAATAAAACCTTTCCGTTGTGTGGCCACAGTCCATTGTTTCCGAAGCTCCGGATCTTTTGGAAATCTAATTGCAAAATAAAATACCGTATTAGCTTTATAAGGACAACATATTTATAAATGACATAATAATTGTGAGACATTACTACCGATTAAATCACTGTAATTATTTGTTAAAACAATAAATAAATGTTCTCTGATTTATTATTTTATTTGTATGAGCAAAAGTGAAATAAAAATTATAGTTCTTAACTTCTGCAAATAGACTATTACTGAGCCAATAAAGGTTGATTTAAGGCCAATAAAGGTTAAATAGACTATTACTGAGCCAATAAAGGTTGAAAGCCAATAAAGGTTTAGGACTGTGCGCCGACTGTGCTGCGACCGTTTTGTTCTGAAATGACGCAATTTCAGTGGAATTTTAATCCAGTCACAGAGATGGATTCAGCATTGTTTTGCAAGAGGAAGAAAGTAAGATACAAAAATTGAAGAACAAGAAATAATTTAAAAAATGAATGAAACATGCATAAAAAAATTATATGATATGCATTCAAAGTGCATGCACATTGCTTGGCCTCTACACTTGACGATGTAATCTATGTAACATGTCTGAGTAGACAATGCAAGACATGCATAGAATGAAAGTTTATAAGTTTTTTTTATAGGCAGATAACCCATGGCCTGTTCTTAAAAACCCACATTATATGCATGTTGGGCATTGCTTACTCAGAACTCAGACGTACCGAGATGACGTACTCAAGCATAGACAATGTGCATGCATTTCAAATGCTTTTAATTTGTTTTCATATGTTTTCATTAATTTTTAAATGCTTTTCTTCAAAGATCAGAAAATTTAATTTACAATCAGAAGTACAAATGATAACAATAGGATAACAGATAAAAATAATGAAAAGGATGTTGGATTTGGAAAATTTAGGAACTTTTTCTTTTCAACGAAAATGCCCGAGGCTCTACGGAAACACCTGAAGCTCTTCACTTGGCTAAGGCTGGTCGCCCTACGTTGATTCACACATGTAGGACTGTGCACAGGCCGTGCGCCGGCTGTATCGGACTGTGACCTTGATAGATCACTCTGAAAGAGCTCGGCCACGACACAGTATGCGCACGGTTGGTGCACAGTCCTACATGTGTGAATCACTTGAGACTGTCGCCGTGTATTTTAAATGGATAGACTGCTTTGGCGAATCCATCCAAAACGACACGGTCGCAGCACAGTCGGCGCACAGTCCTATATGTGTGAATCAACCTTTAATGTGAAAAAATCAATCCTGCTTAATGATGATTTTTTTTGCAATTTCTTGTTCCACTAGAATCTCCCATAGTTCTTATGGAAATGTGCAAGATCCAGCTGAATAGAACTTTTTCACTTTTGATTTCGCAAATTATTATAGTAACATAATAACAAGTTGGAATACATAAATAAATATAAATAAGAGATCAAGTGTTCAAATAGTAAAAAAATCATTTCCAAACAATCACTTCAAAATTCTTGTAAGAGTAGCAAATATTAAACAAACAATGGGTCGAAAAAAATGGGAACCTACTGAATTGTTCAGTTCAACGAACTCGGCAGACAACTAGTTCGTTTCCAGACAACTTGCATAAAATATACGATAAACTGGAACTGACAAATCTTAACATTAATTCATTAGTCTAGTAATTAATTGTTTTACTTACAAGTGTGAAGAGATTCCAAGCTTACTGTTTGGAAAATTTTTGCAATTGTAGGCCACACAGTATGCAGGCATTCCGATTCCAAGAAGAAATCAATAATAAAAACAGAGAACTGCCCAAAAGCACGTTAAATAGCCTACTGACTACTACACATTCGCCGGAGAAGTGACTCATAGTGGTGGGGGAAGCGCTGCAAGAACCGGCTCGGTTTTATTGTTTAGGTACCTTTATGCCCGGCAGTCGGACTTCCATGATTGTAATATAGTTCTATGGTTCCAGCAGTTAATTTTAAGACGACGCTCTTCTCATCTTCTCTTCTAGTACGCACGTGTACTAGCACTGACCGGAAGCTGATTTCTGATTATTATTTTACTCCTACTAAATGTACTTCAAAATGTTCTTAGAGAGAACATAGCTTATCAGAACTCTTAAAAAATCCCCAAGTTAAAAACTGTCACATGTTTCATGCACGTTTTTTCAACATAACTGCAAATTTAATTTCTGTAACTTATAGTGCCCCTTCCATCTTTTCAACACCAAAATAAAGTCTAGTATTTTCCAGTTTAGAATGTGTGAAACAAGCCTATTTAATCAATAGTTATTGATTGATTTACTAAACGACTGAGAAACCGGGCATAGATGTAACAAGTCACATTTAACGAATAATTTGTAATTGTACTTGGTAAAATAGTATAGGCTTTCCCTGTACTGTACATAGAAAATGACGATTTTCCATTACAAGTGGTCATACATCAAAAACTACTCAAGACAAAAATGCTAAGTTGGTCTCAAATTGTAGTTTACATTGTCTTTCACATAGTGGACATCAAAATTAAAAAAAAAAAAAACAAAAAAAAAACACTTCAAGTTCAGCTGAACTATATTATACTGTATTAGAAGCCGAACCTTCACAATGGTACGGTAAACATTTTTTCAGTTTTTTCGATCTTCCAGCCAAAATATGTGTTGGATAAGAAATGTATTTGATACCATTTTTGTAAACAATCTAATTCTCTAGAAGCTGCCATTAATTAATTTTTTCTAGCACGCATAAATCGTAAGTTATAATCATTCAAAAATCACATTTTTTTCAAAATATTTAATTGCAATAACTCAGGATCTAAGCAAGATGGAAAGGTGCAGTTTGTTCCTGGTTCTAAGAAATTGGATTAGCTACAAAAAAGAATTGAATTACATTTCTTGTCCGACATATATTTTGGCTGTAAAGTCGAAACTACTGAGAAAAAAATGTAAAATTTGTGAAGATTTGGCTATTTATAATATGGCACAGCTCAATAATGATTTTTTTATTTTGATAATCATGTGAAAGAGGAAGAAGTAACCTTCAATTTGATACCAACTTTGCATTTTTATCTCGAGTAGTTCCCGAGTTAAGACTTGACAAAAAATTGTCATCCTAGTACAGTAGAAACAATTAGTCTGAGCGCACGGCCGTTTGGTAGTCAGCCCAGGCGAGGGGAGTGTTTATCACTCATTTCTAAAAACATGTGGCCCGTGCGACGTTGCAGATGTCTTCAAGGTCAACTAGTCAACTTTTAACAGGACGGCTAGTAGTGAAACCAGAGCCACGCGCCCAGACTAATTGTTCCTACTGTACAGTATGGGGAAACCCCTACAGGTAGAAGTCTTACAAATATGTATTTGTAAGGTTGGTGGAGAAGTTGAAATACCGCCCCGGGTGCCAAAAGTCTATCGAACCCTATCGAATGATCCATTACTGAGTTATCAAATTTACAATAACTGCCTAAATTTTAAAAATTTGAAGGACGGGTGGGGGAAAAGGCATGAGGGGATTTTTGGGGACTTTTGTGAAAATACACCTCTAGTAGTGGTCTAACATGTGGGAGAGTTTCAGCTTTTCACTAATTACTTGCGACATAAAACCTTTATTGACTGGGTATGAGTTGAGTTGCGAAAAGTTATAGGCTACTCTGTTTTTTAATGATTGATAAAACAAAATTTTTGGTTTCTCACTGTCCAACACAACAAAACCAGGAAAAAGTATGCTCAAACTACATATTAGTTGATCACATTAAATATTTAAGACCAATTATAGTTGATGACTTATTTAAGTGGGATAAACAAATATTATCTAGTATGATGTTCAATTTTATGTTTAACTTTATGGTGTTTAATTTCAACTTGGAAATCACTAAAGATAGATGGTTGAAATTTGTTTTAAATTAAGGAGCATTGGAGCATAATTTTGTTTTTATTCGTTATAAATGAATTTTCAAAAATTTATTTTCGAGGTGAGCAAAACTCCTTATTGAATGTCAAAAAATAAGCACAGTTTTTCCAAGTATTTCCGATTCTGCGATCAAACTAATGACTGGTCTGGGAAATGAGATAGGTCTTATTGACAGGGGAAAAAATCATCTGCAATTGAAAACCAACTGTGTGTTTCTATCTTGCATCATTCAAATATTAATGAGAAATTTTAGTGAGAAATTTTCAAATATTAGCAAAACAAAAGAAAATTGGAACTAATCAAGATTTGATTATTATGATTGTTACGGCCAATCTTATCTACTATAAGATAGCAGCCACCCGCCCTAGCTCTGAGCCTCCCTCTCAGTTGGTCTCTCTCGGTCCGTCAATGAAGTAGCTCGATAGTACTTAGTCTCTCTCGGTCCGTCAACGAAGTGGTTCGATAATAGTGAGTCTTTCTCGGTAAGCCATAGCAGACGGTGCAATTGTCTCTTTATTCAGTGCCCAAACGCGAATACTCTCTCATCCTCTCTCATTCATGCTCTCTGTCTCTCATTCTCCTCACTCACTCTCTTCCTCTCTATCACTCTCACTCTCTCACACTTCCTCTTCCACACTCATATATCATCGCACTACGAACACCAGACTGGACGACTACAAGCAGCAGGAAATAAGGGGCGCCCCTCCTCATCTCTCCAACTCGGCTCAAGGTCTGGTAAGTGTACATCTAACACTCATTACTCTCCCTCTTATACTCATATGGTCCTCCACTGCTCTTCTCTCTCCTCAATTCCTCTAAGCTACCACAGGCCTCAACATCTGGTCCCACGGGCTAGATTACGCCCTCACATTTGCTCCTCCTAGGACGTATACTCAAACGCCCTCACATTTGGTCCTCCGGGCCAGATATTGATTATCATTTGGCTACCCCTGATACTCAAAAATCCGGTGGATTTGAATCAGTTAGAAAAGTGAATAATTTATTCAAAATTACTCTTGTCAAGCCGTTTTATAAGTTGCTTAAATTTGTGCATTTTGAAAGGATTATCTCTGAAACCTGCAATTGTAGCTTGCTCTTATCTCTTAGTTCCTTGATAAGCTATAGCAGGCTTCCTACAAAGTTGAAAAATAATATTCTGAATTACACTCGTTATCTCACTCTGTCGAGCATTCTCTCTCACTCGACGCACTCTTGTTCTCTTTCTCTCTCGCACTCGCAGCGTCGTATTACAGACAATCATTCTTTGTCTTTCTATGCTCTACTACAAAGGACGTTCTTTCTCCCTAGTGCGTTCTCACTCACTCTCGTGCTCTTACTTCAACGTCGTTCTCTCTCTCTGGCGCTCGGTCCTTTATCATTCAATCTCTTTTGCACTTCGTTCGCCATTCATCAATTATCATAATCAGAACGCCGACCACAGCTGTTCTTTGTTTACAGTTTCGACTTAGCAGAATTTTCTCTATTACTCCTCTTGTTCTGTACTCTACTCACTCTGCTCGCTAAATACTATCAAATATGACTTTATCACTGCCTGTTTTAGAAGCAAAGAAGGATAATGCTTTCTCACAAATCCAAATAATTTATGATTTGACAAACTTACTTTACTTACTTTACTTAAGTAAAGTATTTGACAAAGAAAACAGCAGATAAAGAAATACTTAAAAAATTTATGATTTGTTCAAAATCAGTTGACAAGCTTCGCAAAGAGTTTGCTGATGCTCTTGACTCATATCATGAACTCAAGTTACAAGAAGATAAGAAGTTTGTTCCCAATTACGCACCACTCAATAGTGCTGATGAACTAGTTGATTATATTAACTCTCATCTCAAATTTTGTGAAACCAAGATTACTGCTGCTAAAAATAAGACTGCAACCTCTACTTCTCCACAACAAGCCTCTGTTGTTCGCTTACCGAAACTCGAGTTGAAGCATTTTAAAGGCGACATGCTTGAATGGGTCTCATTTATAAATATGTTTGATTCAAGTATTCATAACAATGCATCCATGGACTCTGTAATGAAATACCAGTATCTACTTAGTGTTCTCTCAGATGAACCACTAAATTTGATTAAAGCTCTACCTATCTCAGCTGCTAATTATCAGGTAGCCTATAACCTGCTCAAAGATAGATACCATTCACCTCGACGACTCGCTTTGCTACATCTCAATCAACTACTAGATTTACCCTCAGTCGATAACACTCCTTCTCAAATGAGATATTTTCTGAACTCTTATAATGAAAATATCCAAGCGCTCCAAGGTATTGAAGTTGATATTACAACTCAAGAAAATCCTCTCTTGTCGGCTATTATCTTAAGAAAAATGGATATTAATCTCAGAAGAAAATATGAACATTATCGCTCAACAATTCACTCTAGCGAAAACAAGGACACTGTATTTATTCCAAAGGCCAATGAAATAATAAAATTCATTAATCAAGAATGCTCTGAAATTGAGGAAGCATCACCTCCGAATTACCCTCAGCTCTCGGCTGTCTCGTCTCCTCTCAACACTCAATCTCGTGGTCGTGGTCGTGGAATAATAGTTGATGTCTCGAAACCTCTACAACAATTTAGATTTCAACAATCTACTCCTCGCGGTCAAGGATATTTTCGCACTATCTCACCACCGGCCTCATACGCAAATATTGTCTCGCAAAATCAGACCTCAGTTACAAATAACTCAACTCAACAGGTCTCTAAACCTCCAATGAGACAAAGAAGAGAGTCTGACACACCCTCCAAAGCTGATTGCTCTTATTGTGGCTCTGACAGACATAAAATTTATACTTGTCCAGAATTCTACAATCTTTCAGTAGAAAGGCGCTTACATTTTGTATCAGTCTCGAATAGTTGCTCGAATTGTCTTGGTCATCGCCATGAACTATCACAATGCTCTTCTCAATGCTCATGTCAAATATGTGATAGACGTCACCACTCGCTGCTGCATATTAAGAAAACATCTGCCTCCACTCCTCGTAACAGCAGACCTACCAGTCCCTCGCAATGACTAGCTACTCGAACATCGGATTCCACTGCTCGGAACTCTCTCACTCGAAACGCCGAATCTACTCACCACTCTCAATCAAATGTTGAAATATTACCGCTCTCAAAAACTTCTGTTAATAAAATATCTCAACAACTCTTCATTGGTGCGGCTCAGGAGGAATCTCTTACCACTCTTCTTCCTACAGCTCTCGTACGCTTATCAACTCGTGATGGACATACTGTTGTCGCCAGAGCTGTATTAGATACAGCAGCTCAAGCTAAATTTATTACTGAGCATATAGCAACAATATTAAAGATCTCTCGAACTAGCTGTTCAAAACTAACAATTAGTGGCATCTCAGGCACTAGTACTCGCTCTCGTGGTGTGACTAATGTGACTCTGAAAACTCTCAAAGGTGATATTATTGCACCAGATCACAAAGTGATGATATTATCCAGCATCACTGGAGACATGCCTCAGAAAAATCTCTCTCCTGCTGTACTAAAGGCCACAGAATTTCTCACCCTAGCCGATCCTCAGTTTCATAAAAGAGCTCCCATTGACGTACTCCTCGGAGCTGATATCTTCTCACAACTCATAACAGGTGCAACTCTAGATCTCGGCTCGGACATGCCTCAAGCATGGCACACATCTCTCGGATATGTATTAATTGGTTCTACAGTAGCTATAGACCTTCCTGCTCGTGAAATAACGTTTCATACTCTTCTCTCTACTAGCGATCTCTCAGAAGTTGAATCTCAAACTCTCACGGTCTCTGCAGACTCTCCAGCTCTTGAGCTTCTCAACCGCTTCTCTTCATGGACGACTCTAGTCAGTGTAGTAGCGCTTCTCTTGCGCTTTCAACACAACTCTCTGTGTAAGAATCATCTTCAGAAAAATGTGAATTCCCTCTCCTCAACACTCTCTTGGCGACTGGGTCGCATTGACAAAACTCACCCTGGTAAAGATAATACTGTGAGAGTAGTGGATGTCAGAACAGCAAACGGCATACTCTCTCATCCAGCTGTCAAGGTGTCACCTCTCCCCCTCGAATAATCTCTTAGTCTCACTTCTCATGTCTCAGTGGTGGATCGAGTAACTATTGTAGACATGAGAAATCTCGCTCTTAATCTCTTCTCGTTTGTCTCTCCTCTCTGGACACTCTCTTGTCTCTTCTCTCTGGTCTCTACCTTTCAGACCTCATATGTTGAACCATTGGTTCAAGGCGGGGGGTATGTTACGGCCAATCTTATCTACTATAAGATAGCAGCCACCCGCCCTAGCTCTGAGCATCCCTCTCAGTTGGTCTCTCTCGGTCCGTCAATGAAGTAGCTCGATAGTACTTAGTCTCTCTCGGTCCGTCAACGAAGTGGTTCGATAATAGTGAGTCTTTCTCGGTAAGCCATAGCAGACGGTGCAATTGTCTCTTTATTCAGTGCCCAAACGCGAATACTCTCTCATCCTCTCTCATTCATGCTCTCTGTCTCTCATTCTCCTCACTCACTCTCTTCCTCTCTATCACTCTCACTCTCTCACACTTCCTCTTCCACACTCATATATCATCGCACTACGAACACCAGACTGGACGACTACAAGCAGCAGGAAATAAGGGGCGCCCCTCCTCATCTCTCCAACTCAGCTCAACGTCTGGTAAGTGTACATCTAACACTCATTACTCTCCCTCTTATACTCATATGGTCCTCCACTGCTCTTCTCTCTCCTCAATTCCTCTAAGCTACCACAGGCCTCAACATCTGGTCCCACGGGCCAGATTACGCCCTCACATTTGCTCCTCCTAGGACGTATACTCAAACGCCCTCACAATGATTAGTTATAACTTTTTAATAATGTAATAATGACAAGTCAAACGTGAAAGTGTTGAGATTAGGCCTCTGTTCGTGAATGGTTAGTTATATACCAAAAACTATAATAACTAAAAGTAAATTCGTATGGCTTTTCGTGGTGGGGAGACCCTTACGGGTAGTTCCACCTCGCCGTTTTTTTAACGACTGCTTTTTTATATGCAACCGAGACCGACGGCTTAACGTGTCCTCCAAAACACGGGAGTGGCTCGAGAAAAATATATTGTACTCAACTGGGATCGAACCAAGTACCTTTGGCTTATCAGACCAGCGATAAGCCAACTCGGCTACGCCGACTCCGTGAAAAACTAAAAAACAAATTGTGAAAAACTAACTATAATAACTGAGTAGTCTTTAAGACTATATTTGACTGATTTTTTTGTTCTGAATGTCAAAATTGTGAAAAACTAACTAAACTAACTAAAGTCACCCATTAAATCCACTTCCAATTTTCCTTGAGAGTAATAGGTTGAATATATAATAAAAGTAATATTCATATTATGAATTTTCTTACTAGTAAACTCGCAGACCCCCCCCCTCATCGGTCATTTCGTACCCCCAAAAACTGAACTACTAGTTACGCCACAGCTGGTGGACCTTGCCCCCCCACCCCCACCCCAACCAAAATTCTATGAAGGCGGCGTCGCTAGTCTGTTCAACGAATGGAGAGACTGTTGTACGTAATGAGGTCCAGTTTTTACTCCACCGCTCGGAATTTCGTCTGTCTGTATTGTAGCGATGAGTGGGAATGACTTTTGGCATGGCAGCGCCTTGTCTGCATAAAGGTCATGAATCTCTCACCATATTTCAAGCATGCATTTAACGTTTGCGGTATTGTCTTCCTTCTCTCCGCCTGCTCGCTTTGTCTTTCTTTTTCCCATATGTCAAATGTGTTTCTAGGGTTTTCTCATGGCATTTCTGATGCGGACGGCAAACGCCTTGGCCAATTGTCATGAAATTCTGTATAATGTTCCTTATTCCTAGAACGAGCGATGTATGCATAAGGATATTTTTAAATGACCTCCATCTTTTTTAGGGGGCAATTTCCCCCCAATTATTAGAGTGTCTGATTTTGGTGCAAGAGGGGATTTCCAAGTGGGGAGTATATTCAAAATTTATTGTATATAATGTATCGTTCTTTTATTATATTTTGAATAAACAATTTGAATTTGAGGTTTAAAATTAAAATTGAGACG